>JPKZ01001850.1:257272-284088 GCA_000803305.1 Toxocara canis
GAGGGGAGAGGCGAAGGGTCGTTGTTGTGTTGGGGGTCAGGTAGCGGCCAAAATGTCTCATGCATCCAAATAAGGCGTGAAAAGTTGTGAGGTGTAACCGGCGGCAATTGTAAAGTCACTGCTCGATGTTGATATGTGCGAAACATTTTCTTGAGAAAGCAACATTCCATAAGGGCTGCTTTCTGAGCTGCCGGATAACGTCTTTGATTCTGTGAATTAGCAATGATCTCCACATAAAGCGATGTGCCATTCACAAAGGGAGGGGATAGGGCTATGTTATCTGAACCGAAATTATCGCCAAAGCATTCGGAACGCAGTAAAATGTTTAAGCAGTATGCCTGTCAAAGGCATTGTTTTAAGGACATTAGGCACCCTGTTGCATCACATTATGGGAACGTGAAGAAATAAATGCTGGCTTAATATAACTCATGAATTCACCGAAGTATTCGACTGTTTCAGAGCAAATATTGCTTCAGAAATTTCCTCAACTATTTTCAGTTTAGAACGAAGGAAAGTGTCCCAGAAGGTGTAGTGTGTCTATTCGAACTCAGTTAACAATTGAACACACTACATTTTTTTTTTTGCTACTGAATTTTCAAACCTTAATTTTCACGTAAGCGCTCCTTTTTGCAAAAACTGATTTTTTTTATTCGTAATTGCAATATGTTGCAATATATAAGCAATTTTTTGCAATATGTAAGCAGAGATACTTGTGATAATGGCGGAAACAATCAGAGAAAAGAGATATATGCAATATGCTATGACTGTCACTTTATTATTTATTTGCATCGTATTGTAATTGTTAAAAAATTTGGAGATAAGTGAACAGCTTTTGGCGTTTTTTGTTTTTCGTTTAGTTACCTTTGAACAAGGTGACATAGATGTGTGAGAAGCGCGCTGTTGTTTATCTAATATATGCTAGGTATTAGCTATGGATGTGTGCAATGTGCATTCGATTTTGTTCCGAACGGGCAACTCCAGTGGGCTTTTTTATAATTTGTTACGTAACTCCAAGCACTACTGTGGAGAGCTTTTTAGGCTTAAAGTTTGCCTCATTTGATTCGTTTCACATTTTAACTTAGCAAATTTATTGCTAAGATGGCCGAATTTTCTTTCGTTTAACAATAATTGAAGTAGTGATTTCTCATTTTCTGACAGATGTGCATAAATATTTGGTGCTTAGGCACTAAAATGCGAAAAGGTAAGTGAGAAATTTTCATAACTTTGAAGTCGTTGCGCAACGATTTTACCATTTTAAAATTCGGAAGTTAGCAAATAACAGCATTATGACGATGATGATGAATGCGTTTACTCTCTAAGCAAGGGAACCACAAACACTTACAAAATTTTCCAAGAACGAACACTGATACGCGTGCTTAAATAATTTTCGTAGAATATGTTTTGGACAAAGAGACAAATTAGAGTCTAAGACAAGGCAGAGATTTCATGCAGAAGAAAACCTCGATTGCAAACCTCAAATGCGATCGGGATATACGACTGAATTGCTTCGATGTTTAAGAGATGAGGGCATTTTGATTATCTAAGAGACCAAACCATATGGTGGAATGATTGTTTTATTTTGCGTTCAAAACCGCATTTTTACTGATTTTATTCTGACTTAATGTTACCTTTGAGACACGAGCGGGATAAATCAACTAAGTATCATGCGCAAAGATCAAAAAGTATTTGGGGAGACGAGACAACGATATCTGACAGCGAAAACATGGCTGGTTTGCTGCAGAAAACATCTTTGCAAGAAGTAATATCTGAGCGAACGGATTGTTGCTGAATACAAATCCAAATAGAGACGCGTCTTCTGAAATAGCCTACTTGTTTGGCTTTTTCACTCTCTTATAATGCGTAAGAGATTTTTGCGTATAATTACAGTTTAGACGCTCTGTGGAGGCAGCGAAAGCACAATTCCAAGAAATGCTCTGTGTTGGTGTTCAGCACAGATCGCCGCGAAAACCTCCAGTGCTTGCCAAATTAAACTGTTCGCTGTGTAACGTTACTGCAGAAAGTGGTAGGCGACGGTGACCTTAAGAATGATCGACATTCTTTGTTTAAAAGATAAGCAGTTTTTTAATACAAATTTGGTTATTGGCTCAACTGGTTTTTTTTTTAAATTAAAAAAGTCACTGTTGTTAAGTACTGGTTGTGCAATGGCAAACGATCCCAAAAGTTATTTTGAAATGTAAGCACCAAAAGGTAGTCTGGTTCGACAGTTCGAGAGGCATAGCCGTGGAGGAGGGGAGCAAAAAGCGGCTAAATAGAAAACTCACCTTTCTACGTGAAGCATAGGCTGCTGGCTTCTGGGAGGGGGGGGGGGGGGGTGTACCCCTCGGCCGATGGAACAGAAAACCTGCTAAGATGGCTCAATTGTTTGTGCCATGTATGCGTGCCTTGGGTCCTGAGTGGTACTGATTTGTAAATGAGCTATCCGTTCGTATTAAAATACGTATAAGAATAATTAATGTGCCTGATAAACTTAATCTGCGAACTGGTGGGGGGGGGGGGGGGGGGGGTGAAGGAGAGGAAAATATGTTTTTGTTTTATACCACCGAAGCAAAAGGTGAGAAATTGTAAAGTATGGTTATAATAAAGTTCAGTCGGTCGTGCTGACCGATTTTCACAGCGTTTGTGATGTGAGAGGGAGGATGCAAATCTGTGAGTGAACGTATTTTCCCGTGTGGGCCGATAATTCTGAATATCGTTTTTGCGCCGGAAGAGATGTGTTGATGTTTATTTACATTTTTTAAAATCCACATAACTTCTGTCTTCATCGTCCAATACGTAATAACAAACGTTTTGTTGAATCAGTTGTTGCACTGCAGTTGGCGGCGACGAAGGCTTGCGGGGTTGATTTTCGGAGTGATGAAAAGGAATTCTCGATTTGTATCTGAACGCAGAAAAAGTTTTGAAATTTGCAATGAATTGCGAGAGACGATATATGATTGCAATTGCGGCGACCACTTGAGGTGCTTTTTTTCGGACAGGGTTCAAAAAATCCGCCTTATCAGGACAACTGAAAGAAGAGACCGTGTGTGTTTTCGATATGGACCAAGGAAGTGGGCGTTGTTCAAGCCGTTGATTGGGCATTGCCGTAGTCAATGTCGCAACGCAACCGTGTCAGCGGCGTGCCTCCAGTCGTTAATCGTTTCACGTGAGCGAACCTTATTTGGTGTTCCGTAAAGGCGGTGCTACCAACTCTCCTATTTTGCTTGCTTGTTAGATCGATAGAATTATCCAGATAGAATACCGCCGAATTTATCGTGGCAAAACGGGGGTTATAAATTCGGGGCGATACGAAATTCGTTGACTTGATTTTTCACTGTTGGAGATGGTGTTTTGGTAAGGGCTAACGATATACAGGTGAATAATTTGCCGCTGATATATATTTTTGCATTGTAATGCAGATGCTGTTTCCATATATTTGCTTTTCCATATTCAGGGTGTTTTCTTTTTTTTTTTCATGTACGATTATTTATTTTTCCATATGTGTTATTTAGTGCGGAAAATTGCGTAATGTTTGTTTAAAATCAAAAGAAATAGGATAATGTGTGCGCTTTCAGCAAAAAAATCACACAATAGAAACGTTGCTTATAAGTGGAACATATCGTAAAACCTCAGAAGCAAGTTCTGGGGCTTATAGTCTTCGCGAAATTGAAGAAGATGGTGTATTTTCGAAGAGAAGCTAAAAGTGTGAGCGCCTTCGAGCAAGGGTGTTTATTCTAGGGCAGATTCCGAGAGAATTGCTTATTCTTTCAAGGAGCTGATAAATTCCAGCATCTCTTAAAAAAAGCGCATCTTTGAAATGGGCTAAATTTCGAGGTTATAGGGTAGAATGATATTTGCAGTGCTTTATCCAAATTGTTCTTTTATTCGGGAAGCTGAAATCCGAGCGTCTGAGAATGGAAATGCCATACGTTGTAGTAAGAATACGCTTTTTTTTTTTGCGCGGTGTACAGAATTGCTGCTGGATCGATTATTGGTGGGGAATATGGTGTACCCATTATATCAGTGCGTATCTGAAATTTTTAAATTTACTCATTTTAGATGGCGAAACTTTATTAAGATGTCATCCGCAAGTTGATTTTACCGCAAACGTCATATTTGATGTATATTTTCAGTTGTGCGAAAGGGAGCTTCAGTGCAGGGCAAGAAAACAGTGGAACATTGTTTTGCGGTCGTCTCTGAGGAAAAAGCATTTGTGATATTAATTTTGCATTTTACACTCTCTTATTTCCATTTCTGCGCATTAACTAGGGCAAGTTTACGAAAACGTAGAGGGGAGTCGTTTTTATAATTCGCTTTTTTTTTTCTTTGATCGGAAGAAGGGTGTGTCATCTTCTTGTTGACAGCAGCTCGTAACGGTTGCATTTTAACGAAGAACTTCATCAGTCTCGATCACCTTGCGAACCTGATTTGCATTAGTTGCTCATACGATAGACAGGATGTGTCCACAGCTGAGCAAAGATAAAAAGAATGTTGTGGACGCGTCGATGACAGTTCGTCTTGAATTGCAATCCACAAAGGCCGCAAACGAAGCGTTTTTTTTTTCAATTGTTAGCTGATATTTCTGGAATGAGTTTGCTTCTCGAAATGAACGGCCAATTACAAAAAGCTTTTTTTGCGGTTTCTAACATCTTAGACAAACTCAACATCAGCATGAGCTCTCATTATGTTAAGCCATCACGTAAATTACATTGTTCTTGCCACGTTTTGACTTGAAACACGATAGCTTAAATTTATCGATGAAAATTTTGGTTTAGTTCATTTACTGGAAATGAATGGAACGAATAAAACATCAGTTGAAATCGTTTTCCAGTTTTTCATCACTGATTGGTGGCCATAAATGATGGAAATAGCAAATAAGTTTATACAATTACAAACAGTCGCTACTCATCATGGCTGAATTGTCCACTTAGTATAGGTGTGTATTTTCCGATTGCTGCTGTTAGTGTTATCGGTTTTTTGATCTAAAAATCTTTCTCATGAAAATATCTCATCAGCCAGAAAGGGGCATTGAAATAAGTTTGCTGGAACTGCGAAATGCACTTGCGTTGTGTGTGTGTGTGTGTGTGTGTGTGTGTGGTGTGTGTGTGTATGTGTATGTGTATGTATTGATTGATGCACGCTGATAATTGCGTTAATTGTGATACGTGATACGCAATCGTTGTTCTAGTAGTTATTTGTTGTCGATGCACATGTGGGACATGATGCACAGAGCGCACAAGTCTTAATGTCTAGGCAAGTATTGATTTTTTAACATGGTCGACATCTAAATGCTGCATCATCGCTGAGTAGGCGGTTCAGTTTGCTGTGCTGCTGACGACGTTGAGCGTTGTTGTTCTTGCGAAGCGAGTCGATTGGCTTTTACAGGGGAATTGAATTTGGTGTCCGGTGCATTTGCGTTTTTGATCTGGAATCTACTACATCGACAAAAGAATGAAGAGGAGCAGCTCAATGAGCAACCTTGAGTCTATAAATGATCCAGCTCCTCAAACATCTCAGCATCCCTTTTCTATGTGAGTTTTTTCTTTTTGTTGTTTTATTGTTTATTGTTTTGCTTTTTTTTTAAACGTGATGACAAACATTGTGATAAGTGATGCGCGCGTCAAACTTTGATCTTGTTCTGTGCGAACGTTGAATTTTGGCTCAGTGTTATACTTGTATCGATTACCTAACTGTGCTTGTAGCTTAACTGCTTGCTTCGAACCTAATGGATGTAGTCGTAAATGTGCATCGTTCAGCATTCTTCGTTTTGTTTACTCCTATTTACTTTACGTTTGTGTTTATGTTTCATCTACTGTTGGCAACACTGGAACAAGCACAGAGCACATACGAACCACCCGCACTCTTCAGTCCTATGCTTTTCGATATTAAGGTCCATTTTCTTCGAACATTGCTTTTAAGAAATAATGTTGAACTGCAAGCTACTGGTAGCAGCTAGTGTCAGCTAGAGGTCCTCATGGCTTGTTCTCGTGGTTCTGCGCGAACACGGAGAGGGGGTGCTTCTCTGCGTTGCCGTAAAAAAAAAAAACAGTGCAAACGACATTTCAAATTTTGGAAATGCTCTCATAATTTGTAAAATAAGTTTGGCTGCTCCTATTATAAATGATTCCGCCCTATGTGGACCCCATCAAATATCCATGAAATAGACTGCGATTATGATTTGCTTTGTTTTTCTCATTGGCTTGAAATCGTGACAGCAGTGAAATTAATGCATCGCGCTGGAGGACGGGACCTCATTTGTTAAAAAAGCCTAAGAAGCGTAAAGGGTTATGCACGAGTGGACACCCAAACGCAAATCAAGAATTTACCAGTTCATTATCTTCCTGCAGTCAGTTGAACTAAAAGACGGTACTGGACGTCAAGAAAATTGAATTGTGCATTTGTAATGAATTCATGAAGTCTTGGTCTGCGAGTTCAGTGTGTGCTAACATTCAGCAGTTTTCTATTCCTTTGCGTTAGTTTGGCCGTTAGCTGCGTTAATAAGGTCATTGCCTTTAAACGTTCTGTGAATAGCTACCACTCCATATGTTCATTTGTTGATTCGAATTTGTTAACTTGAATTGGGACAGCCGAAATAATGGAGTGCGTCAGATATGATGGTATGTGGAATAGTTGGTCTCTCTGTTGCACAACTTAATCGCTACTCCGTGTTCTTCAAGGCGGAATTTTCGGTTTGAGGGGAAGGGGATTGCGTTAGGGTGCAGTTTGGCGGAGAAGTGGCAAGCATTCGTGGTAGCACACCCAAAAAAAACATGTTGTGAGTTTACGAATTGCCGAGGTGAAGGTGCTCTTTGCTGAAGGGCGGTTTCGTCGGGCGGGGAGGGGAAGGGTGGAAACGAAGTAGTCTAGCAAGCAGCCATCGCATGACTGCTTTTTTTTTTATTGAGCACTTGTGCTATCCTAATCACTTCGACATATTTCCATTCTCTCTAACTTTTCCTTGTGGCATTATGGAGTGAGAGACAAGAGGTACGACAGGTGAGTGCAGTGGTGTCTTCGCAGTAAATTTCTATGCTCGTCACGTTTATTTTATGACTTACACATCTCTCCCGCTATCCAGTGTGTTGAATAAATGGCTGAAATTATGTGCGCTTCTTTGCAATAAGTGGAAAAGTCTTCGGAAGCGCTCTTTATTTCTTTTCATTATCCCACAGCACAACTTTTATTACAAGACAAAAATTGCATTCGCTCGCTTTTAGTTGACAAAAATCGTCCAGCAATTAATTGGCAACGTGTTAACCATAAAGCGCTCCCTATTGTTATTGATATCGCTGCTCTTTTCCCAAAGTCAACTGAAGCACTAGTCTCGAAAATTTTAAATGAAGGGTTTCGCGATTTTCTAGACCACTCTCAATAGCGTTTTTTTCCCGCTTCGGTTATTGCTATTTGACATTGTTTTCGAATGAAAGCGAATTTGCAAATTTATGTGAAGCAGTCGGACATTAAGAAAATTTGTTCACAGAAACATTATGTATATTTTTCTCTTTTTTTTGCATAGAAAATGATATTAAAAATTCGTTGTATGGCAGCATTGTCATAAGTTCTCGAACTGAAGCCCTGAGGGCCGTAGCATTTCATTTAGCTGGAGGAGGTTCCATTATGTTTGGAAATCGGAAGCATTTTTATCCATATATCACATTTGACTCGAATCGAATAGTTTTTATTCACACGAATAAAGAAAGCTGCCCACTTCAATAGTGAGATATAATAAAACGATACTGGCATAAATGCTTATATACAAACACGTATATGCATGCATTACTCATATTCACATAGAAGAAGCAAGAACAATCAGCAGAGAACAACAGTAAATAAATTTTTGAAATTCTGCAGAGACAAGAAGAGGAAATGCATATGAAGTATCAATTAAAACTCCTATCAAGTAGTGAAGCGTTTTAAGCTTCAACTGTGTTCTAAGAGAGACTGTTCCGAACTGTGTTCTAAGAGAGGCTGTTCTGAATATGAATAACTGAACTGAAAACTGTAATAGACGCTGTTTGCAGAGCAAGTTTTGTGCACCAATTGATGTCTATGTGCTCTTAGCTTATGGCTGCTGTACTGCGACTCTTGGACGTTGGTGATTGAGCACCTCTTCTTGGTACTGAAGAAACGGCGGTTATAGGAGGCTGTATTGAATATGAACAGGATTCGTTTATTATGAATTGGAACTGGAGTTTTTTCATCGTTATAGACGTGGAAGACTTTTTGGCAGCTGAAGCCCTTAAAGGCGACGTGTCTCGAGTTTGATTTGCTCGAACCTTCATGGTAGCGTATGAACGAGTTTTGGTCTCTTCGTTGCAGAGGACCAAGAATTCCATTTGTGGAGTGGGCTCAAAACCGTTATAGTACAAGCAGCTGTTATTATTATTTTGCCAAGTATTTATGAATTGTTTTGGTTGTCTTGCAGTGGGCGTCAATACTCTGAAGAGCTGCCGAAGCAATTTGAACAGCAGATCAGATATTATTCGCGCTCGTTAGATTCGCTAACGAGATGTACATGTCATTCAGAGTATTGCTTTGACCATGCGAGTATGTCTACTCAGCGCAACTATCCTTTGAGTGCGTCTGCATCTTTACCCGCTTCTTCAGTCGTCTCAGGTGAGCGTCTTACCTGTTTTGATGCTAATGTGCTGTCTTCCCAATATAACGTAACCGTAAGTTCGAAAGCCAACACTAGATTGAAAGCGCATGTGTTTCAGCTTTTGTTGTTTTACGATTTGCCTAATTCTCTCTCCAGTTTATGTGAAGGTTAGCACATTAACAGCATCTATCAGCCGTGTATAGGTTTCCCTTTCAGTTTTGCGTCCGATGAAAGCGGATGGAGGGAAGGGGAAGGGAGTAGCCCGGTAGCTGGTTTGTGGTAGAATTAGCCAGGGATGACTGCGTCTTTCTTTCTCCTCCATGAGAGGCCTTATTATATATGTTCCCAGTAGGTAAGCAGGAAGTGCTTCTTCGTTAACTATCAACAGTCGCATCGTAGGGTGTCTGTAAACGGTTGTGGTGATCACGAGTGACCGACTCCATGAGGCGCCTAACGAAACAGTTGGTCCCCAGAGAGCAGCCCAGCGAATCACGTATATGAGGATGCAAAAGCAGTGCAGTTAATATAACGCTCATTTATTTAAATATCTGTAGTACGATGTTCGTCAGTGACCTGTACCCGGCCTTGTACGTGATCTGCACCAGCTGTGCGATAATCGTCATTAGTATCACTTGTGAATTATTTATTATTAGTAGTCTGTTCGTGATGCAGACTGTTTTCGTAATGTTTGCCAGTTGGCCTGAGCCAAAGGCTTAAAGGCAAGCCAGAAACATTCGGCTTTTATGAGTGTTTTGGGGATGGGTTCAGAACGGAATCCTTTCGGTCTCGATCTATAACGTATCAAATTTGAATGCGCACTGCACTCGTGAAATTTGACTGATCGAAAAATTTTTTGCAACTGAATTTGCGTATCTCGCATCATGCAGTTTTGAGCTTTACATTTGCACTTTGAGAACACTTCACTGACCAGCGATGCTCCTTAAATGGCATTAGACTCGAGCAAACTTGCGCTTGCCATAGTTGCACCATATTTGAGAGCACTAACATAAAAACTATTCAGATCTCGGCTTTGATGAGTCCACCACACCTGTGGACAGCAGCCAGAGTCGGAGGTTAATGGGCGCCGAGTGGCATTCAAGCGAGCAGGCAGAAGTGGACCTTCAGATCCAGGCATTAGACAAGATTCTCTCGGAGCATACGAACATGTTGGCCGAAGGCAACCCTCCATCCGTTCAGGCGCAGTCACATGTCAGCTTCACCTCTGCTTACGTGCCGTTTTTTTTTGCACTGAAGTGCTCTCTGTGGAGCTTACTAAATGAAAATATGCGCCTATGCACGTGAACACTGGCAATTCTGCTCATAGTTTGTGATTTTTATAATGAGTAGGTTTTGCCGCTCCTCTCTGAAAACGTAATTCAGCTGTATTGTGTATTTTTTTTAAGGCTGATTTGCTTGAGTCTAAATTCATCCCTATTCTTGCAACATTGTCAGACATTTAAAGAAAGTGCTAACGTTGCTACCACATTTCGCCAATTTAGGTTCGAAAGTCACAGAAATGCCACAAATGGCGTTATTTCTGTCTTTTTTTTTTCTTGATTCTTATATGGGATCGGTGGAAAGGCATCACGGACTCACTCATCTCATTGCCTAAATTTCCACCTATTGTTTTCGTTTACTTGACCTTTCAGAAATGCTCAATGAATTACTCGCAACACCCATATACTAGTATGACTTTTTCCCCTTCTTTCAACTGTCAAGCAAAACACATTGTATCATATACGATAATGCAGCAGTCCTGTGTTTCCTTCGAATTTGAGAACATTTATAGGCGTTGGAATTTATTTTCGAGTCTAACAGTTATACTGGACTAGATTAAACTTTTACGTTAAGTCTTGTGATTTTTTAATTCGTGAAACGTTACGTCTTGCATAAAAATTTCACATGAAGATGTTTGAAAGTTACTGAGCATGCACTGATTCTGTATAAATGTTGCATATCGTCTGGTAGTCTCTTTCTTTATAGAGTTTTGCACACCTTTTTCGTACTGTTTAAGTGGCAAACGATGCTGAGGTTTTTTTTTAAGTAGTGAATTTAAACGGGCATTCAGACAGGTGATTCTGCTCATTTTTAGTTTTTATTTCTGTCCGATCATAGCACTTCGAGTTCAAGAAGGCCATCCGATTTTGTTGATGTCGGCGTATTCAGTGACTGTTGGTCGATTCATTTGAAAGTTCGGAAAATAGGCTTAGGAGCACCTGGCAGCAGATCTTCGGATTTGTGGACGCCCGTTTCACAGGGAAGAATGTTAGTGAAGGATAGAATGTAAGCTTATAGGTGTTATCACGAGAGTCACCGATGACCCATGTTTCGTTCGCACCAGGAGATGGCTTGAAGGAACTTTATTACGGCGAGCAGTTCGGTGACGAATACGCACCCCTTATCTGCGAACCGTCTGGGCATGATATTACTCAAACTACCGATCATCTTCCCGACAAGTGAGTTCCTTAAACATTGTTTAAGTGGTTCTTCAATAGTTTTTGACGGCCAAACGATTTCTTCTTGTGGTCAGCATGACTGCTAGTAGAATTTGAAAGACATTGAATTGTTTTACTCTCGGGGTGCCTACAGAACGAAATCCGTATCGTGTTTGTCGCTTAATAATTCATCTGACGATGTCTGACGTAACGTCCGATCCGATTCTGCACTCGATGATACACAGATACGTAAAGGCATTTACTTTCTCGCGGGCACTACAACTATACTCTGCGCAAAATTTAGGACAGAATTATGTTGACTGCTTTCACCGCCTCAAGACTGTAAAGAGAGCAGCAGTGGAGAATATCTCGACTAGTTGATGATTTGGCAGCTGAAAGCTGTATTGGACAACTGGGCTATGAAATGAGGCAGGACGAGAGGAAGTTTAGACGCTTATAAACATCAGTCGAGTGCAGAGCAAGCGCGTTTTCTGCAGAATTTCGCTTTCTTTTTCGCACCTTTTTTTTCAATTTCTTCAATTTTCAGAGCAAGCGCGTTTTCAGTTTTTTCAAAGAGACAGAAAAATAGCGAAATTTCACAATTTCGCTATTTTTCTGTCTCTTTTCGCACCTTTTCGCTCATTGTAATTTACATTCAAAGTCTGGTTGTGACACCTGACCGTACAATGATACCTCGTCATATGCAAACCCGTGGTAGCTTTCCTGTGTAGACGGAGACTAGTAAGCTACTTCGGTCGTTGACAGTCATAAGCGATCCGTGTCAGCGCTTAGCTGTTGGTTGTGAGGAAAAGATTGCAGGCCGACGATCTCAGCAGAAGTGAATGATCGAAATGTTGAAGTGGACAAGAACGCGCAGAGTGATGGGGAGGTGGACAAGCTTTCGTGCAATGAAGATGTTCTCCTCGAAACGCCACATGGATTGGCGTCAATTTGCGAGCGACATGAGGACTCGTTAATGGTATGTACAGCAGCAGGGTCACCATTATAGGGTATCTTTTCTTGGGAAATACACCTATGAATTTTTAACGGTTGCACTTTTTTTCAGTACAGCGTACAACTAACTATGCGCGCATATGAATTAGGGCGTAGGTGGTTGTTATCCACTGGGAAAGACTAATGTTTAATGGATCACAAACATATTTCCAATAACGCTAGCACGGCGGTGAACGGCGAATGCACATGTGTCGAGTACGGGCATATTTGCACTCATTACATCCGTTCTTATATCTTACAAATGGCAGGAGGAATTTTTCGCATCTTATTTGGACAAGGAATGACAGGCGAAACAATTCGGGCCGGCGTACGTACGCCGTGTTCTTTACATTGGTGTTTCTGATGGAACAGTAAGTGAGCAAGGTAAAGAAATTGAATCCCTTTCCAGTCGAGATCTTATAGCAGTTGCGATTATTCTGTTTTATTTCTAGATTGCGAAGTAAGCCATAAAATTGCGTGCTGCATTTGTTGCTCGTAATGCCGCTTGTTCTTTTATCTTGGAAGGCGGGGAGGAGTGGGGAGGGGGGGGGGGAAGTAGAGGGATACTGAGGCACACGTCACTTCTCGGTTCTCGGCTTTTGATAGTGATTATCGTTTCTGCAAAATTCCCTCAATCAACTTGATGAGCGGCTTTAAATTGAACTGAAAGCATGAGTTGTGTGACGTAGAAGGTTACATTGAGATAGATTTCGCAGATTGGCTTGCAGAAAGAAGGTGCGGGTTGCTCGCAACAGCATTTGATCGGTGACATGCAGCAAGCATCAGTGAGTGTGCTTTCACCGGAGGAAGAAGATGTGAGGAAGGCGAATGCAGATCGTGCTGGATCGTCACCCGACTTCTCCTCACCAGCCAGCGTGCATCGTCGATGGCTTAGTGACCATTCAACGCAAGGTGTCGCTGCTTCCGACTTTAAGCGGCGACTCGAAGAGCAGATCAAGCTTGAAAAGGTACGCAAGACTGTTTGCACTGCTGCTGAATGCATCAACTGTCAGTGGTGCTTCTTTCCTCTCACTTTTCATCTCCTTTCTTCATTGACCAGTTCATTCATTCCTCCTTGAACGGAATGGAGATCGCGAGACGCAATGCTGTCGTCCAAACTGAATCCTACCATAAAAACTGCCGTTGTCGATTGTGCTCTTGAGCGATGAGATATCAGCGGAATAGTTGAGACAATGTTTTCAGCGTAAAGCTCTTCGCTGCTGCTAAAAATGCTTTCACCGGACGCTTCTGATGGGAGGTGTCGCGTTTTGCTAGAGTTATGCCGAACTCTAGGTTACTATGTTTTGAACAAATTTTTTATTTTTATTTTTTCGTTTTTTCAGTTTTTTTAATAACTTTTTCATTATATCTTCATTTTTTTAACTTTTATTTTTCTCGCTGTAGTTTCCGATTAAACGCTTACAGTTAAGCGCTGTTTATTTTGTTAAATATTTTGTGTCCAGATGGTTGTCATTTTGTAAGCGTGAACTGCAAAACCCTTTTGAGGCAAGAAATGAGGAAAATGGTGCCTCAAGTAGCGAAGGGATAAGTGGTTTCTGAGACGTCTAATTCTTGAACATGTATAGGCAATGAGCTATATGCGATGAATGAAGTTTGTAAGAGGAAACTTTAACAGGTTGCATGCTCTTGGTTTAATGAAAATGCGTCGACAAAGGGAAGGGGTTTTGTTATCATGGTCCATTAAAAAATGAGAAGCCTTTTAACGATCAGCCCGGCAAAATTAAGGTGAAAGCGTCACTTGCAAGAATTCTCCATGCAGTCACTCTCCCATTGCATGCGAGGGATCCCCCCCACACAATCCTTGAATTGCATTCGAGAAATCCTTTAACAGTGACTGACCTTTCGCATTTACTTGTTGCGATGCGCCGTTCCGTCGACGTATGTTGATGAACAACATGGGGGTGGTCTGTCAACGGTCGGTAGAAGTGCACTGGCTCTAGGAATTGAATTCTGGCCAAAATGCTTCTTAAGCTTTTCAGGCATGGGCTAATAGAAAACGTTATGATTGCGGTAAGTGCCAAAAACGAGAGTGCATGTAATGGTTTCATTTGCGGATGTTTCAGTTTCGTGAAATCATAATCCAGACACTATGCTGAAATTATCCAGCTTCATTTTAATTGCTTGAATTTGAAAACGTTGCAGTGATCATCATTCAACAGGTAATCGTATTTGAAAGCGTCCTTATATGCCTTCCAGACTTGGGCCTTCTGCGACATTTGCATCTTGGAAATGTTGCGGTCGAACGGCCGGATTTGCTGCAGCTCAAACCCGACAACTCGGCGAAGCTGTTTTTTCCAAATCATCTGATTAGATAACATTTCATAAACCATTCGCTCTTGTAACAAATACATGTTTAGGTTCATAAAGGAGCAGCATCCTTGTGGCAACTACTGTCTGTCCATGTAGGCGGCGGTTGAAGTTGTATTGTCACCATGCTAAGGCACTTCTTTAGCTGCAGGTGACGGGTGTAGGTATCGATCTTTCGGAATGTAGGCGACATGAATTTCTTCCCTGCCTGCTTCTCTGGTTTTCTGCTACAGAATCTGGGATGCACTTAGGAAGACTTTCAAAAACGGCTGCTCATAAAGTGATAATCATTGCAACGCCCTCAAACTCGACCAGTTAAAACCAAGTTAACAAGCTTGAGGATACTGCCACGGTTATGATTTAATGATTTGAAACGTCTACAGATAAAACAGTTACGTTACATCTTAGCCTTTTGCCATTTACTGCAATCGCAGCGTTATACAGCTGCCATATCTGAGATGATGGAAATGATATGGGGGGTGGAGAGAGTGTGCTCGTATGTGAGTGTCGCACTAAAAGCAACATAACTTATGTTGTTTAGGAAATGTGCGAGCAAGTGGTTACGATGCGGCGTGGAGACTTACGCAATGGCACGCTTTCAAGTAGGTGCAGAAGCCAGTTGGTGCTGGGAAGAGGTGAGCCTTCCGTCGAATGGAGTAGCCAGTCCTCCCTCGAGCTCATGCATACCGCACTCTCGACGTCTACTCCTTCTGTAAGCGGTCCGCAGCAGCTCGACAGACATCAGGGCTAGTCGCCTTTTTTTTTCTGCTTTTCTGGCAGTTTTTGCTCCTACAGCCTCCTTGAAACTATCGAAATCGACGGTATCCCTCTGTTGTTGCAGGACGAAGGGTCGCTGAATTAGTTTCAAGGACTCACCTATGAAGTGCGTAAAACGTAGTTTTCCTGTGAAGGTGCTGTTCAATGTTTGCTCATCCAAAGACCATTATATAAGCATGGGTCGCGTTCCATTCCTACTATTCCAGCTGAACTTTTTTTTTCTGAATTGCGCGCATTTTAGGCCACGTCTTACTGAGTCCGTCTTTATCAGAGCGCTTCTCATTGAGTCATGCGCTGCTGAGCGGTACTTTACGCAGATTAGTAGTATATGGATGCGTCATAGAAGCAAATGAGTCGAAAGCGATTGAAACAGTAGCGGCTCATTAACGACAGGATGAATGAAAGTAGTGACCTTTTTAATGTGAACAGCAGTGCACATTGCAGTGATGTATTGACCGATTTTGTTGCTCGAGGGCTTTTGCGACTGGGTCGTTTTAAGGTGAACCGTATGCGGAATCGACGACTGCAGATTTGAGCGATAGTGTGAAGCTGAGGCGCGAAGCGACCGTTGAGCGCACCGATGCGACGACCATTGAGCGCAACTGGGCGCAGCTCATGCCTGCTACTTTTGGGGCTCATCAGGTAGTGTCTTTTACACATCTTCCTTTCATTCAGTATTCCCGTGGTCCAGAATCTAGCGGCTGGCTAAGTTGATAGGCTGAGTTCAACCTCTGGAATGTACCGCGGTCGTAAATGGTCACTCTGCTTCATTTTTCACTTTTGATTGCAAGTAGCACGTATTGACAGCAGTTTGGTTTTCCACCAACAGTGAGTGGACAGTCTGGTTTCCCTTGCTTGACCGAAGTCGACCGACAATTGTTATTCTTACATCAACCACTGAACTGACTGCATAGTTTTGGGGCGCATTCGTTATTAATTCACGGAATTTGTAGCGTTTGCTGTGAGAACTGAATGCTATAGAATGTTGGGAGTAAGACAGCGTTAGCCGAGCGGGAAGTGGGAGAGATAAGTGTGAGCATCAGGTGTTTATTTGCTGAGACGTTTCGCTGTGGCACGCAAGTTGGCCTAGTTAAGCATACTGGCCGCAGACTGGTCATCACCAAACTCGTCGTCCTTTCCTTTAACTTTTCCATGGCGTTTTTATTCGGGAACTGAGTATTTTTCTCGGCTGATTTGCAATTTTTGAATACCCCTCGATAGTTTTTCGTTAATTGCAGTTTTTTTAGTCTTCATATTTACAGTATTTGGTTCGTATATTTTCTAAACATCGGCTACATCCGATTGAGGCACGAATGCTTAACCTGCGAACTTGTAGTGCATTTTCGGAATGTCTCAAGATACGGCCGTCCGTTTTTTTTTTCTCCTTTTCATTGGGCCATCTCAGATCGTTGCTTAGCTGGACCATGGAAACCTCCATCGCAAGCAGCGCCACTCTGGTCGCAGTTTTCAGATACGACTAACGGACACACTAGACGGGTATTGCGAAACTGATTTCGCTTATGTTTACGTTTTTGAGGGAACAGTATAGATAGGTTCAGAAAACCAATTTTCTTGTTTTGCGTTTGCAGAAATCTTAGAAGATCACAAGGATTTGTAACTGTATTCCTCCTGCCTTATGTCCCTCCCCTCCCCCCACCCCGCCTTCACCACGTGGTCGAATTTTGAGGAAAGAATGAGTTTTACCCATGTGAGATGTCAGCGTAATAGTTATAGATCATTGTGACACCTGATCGTGAATATCTGAGTTCAAATTATTGGGTTTATATTGAAAATGATCTCTGCTAGCAGTAACCAACTGTTGGGCGCTCGCTTTCTGCATGCGCACGTTGAACGATGATTGAGTAGAGCGAGAAAGAGCGTTAGTTGGTAAAGCTCTCTGAATGCTTCACTAAACAGACTTTCTTTCACAGCTTCCTTGCTATACTGCCTAATGGGTGCGTCAGTTTTTCGTATTTTCAGTAATGAACGTTGTCTGTGTTAGTGGTTGCATCCTGTTTGGTTCCACTTCTTTGGAATCATATTTTATCGATTGTTTTTGTTTTCTGAAGTTCTTCGCTGATAGTTTCTAGGAACTGTAATGCTGTGGCCAGAGGTTTCATGAAGGCGATAGCATAAGCAATGCTATTTTGAGGATGGAGAGGGAGGGAGGGAGGTGGGGAAATGACCCGCTGTTCGAATTGGGGATTGAATGGGGCGTTTGTTTTGACGAAATTTTGTTTGACTTTGGGTTATTTTAGGATGTTGCACGTTTTTGGGCACAAGTTGTAAGCTGTTTTGATTTGCTCTTTCACGCTTATCGCACTCACGTGGAGTCTGCCTCCGAAGCGCAGCTGCACTGAAATTCGGTGACAGTGGCGGCTTATCACTTAAAATTTGCACAGTTTTTCTTTGCAGAACTCAAGTGTGAAGGAGATTGCACCTGGGAGAGGTCGCACATTCCCATTCATCCTCAAAAGGACGAAAATTCGTATATCAAAAGAATTCTCTGGCGATCTCCAAGATGAATTTTTTCATATAAAAAAATTGGGCGGTTTTTTCATTTCGCCCGATCTCCTCAAGCCCTTCCCCACTCTTCTTATCCGTTAAAAATCCAGCCTGTAGTTCGTGCACTACTTCTACAACAAACATTGAGTTGGGAATCACAGATAGGCCGTCTTTGATAGTTCGGATTGTGGTATCCGTCGTCCTCTTTTCCCAGTTCCGATTCCTCGGCGGTCAGGGTTATTCTCCGCTGGAGAACAACCTCTTTGCATTGCAGTAATACTTGCTTTTATGCTGTAACTCTGCAGCTAAGTTTCACATGAATGGTTTTTTTCATACAGTTTACTTTTAGCAGCCGCCCTACCATGTAAATTCAAGTAGTTTACGTCGTGGGGGAAATCATCTACCAAGGCGCTCTTCGGCTGTGTTACGGGGCTTTTGGTTCTCGTTGACTTGAGTTGCTGAGAGTATTTGATTAGCTCTTAATGGACGAGGGAACAAATATTACGCATTATATGTGTATCACGGTGTAAACTGTGGTGCATATGGGGAAGCAAGCTGTAAGGGCATAAAGCTTGGCAAGCCGATAAGTTCCCTTTCTCCAAACTGTCCTCTCCCCGTCGCGCAATTCTTCGTTCGTCGAAGTCCCGCTCACCCAGTTTGCTCTCCGACGCCTTCATTCCAAAATAAAGATTTCGCAGCGAGCTAGTGTGCAGTTGCTCAAAAACCTTTTTTAGAGATTTGTTGTCATGGTCTAGAGGCTGCAGGTAAAAGTGTATTGCGATTGGTTGGCGTTATATGAGCAAACAGGGCTAGGTTTTTATGGGTCGGCTGCATGGTTGCCGCACTCGAATTATCGTTGATGTCGTTCGTGTTATGCTTGGTTGTCTTTGTTTTCGCATTTGATATTATTTTGCGCAGTCTTTGTGCAGAGTTTTCCTTTGAAGGTAATCGGACCCGTGCAACGTCCTTCGCGACTGGTACCAAACTTGAGTGTCGTCGCAGATTCAAACGCGAAGTAATGCTTTTTTTTTAAAGTTCATTCTGCTGTTTTATTCGCTTCTTAACAATATTTGGATCGTAATTTATGTTCTTGAGAACTCTTTTGGAGGATTTGCCGTATATTGTAAGACCTGTTCAGGTTTATCAGTACGATATCACACTAATATATTTTATACTAGTTTAAATTTTCGTCCGTATGACGAAATACTGCGTAAATTGTTGTATGTGATTTTAGTAGAATAAGGTAGTGCAGCAACGTGTTTTGAAATTTCTTTTTGTCTCGAATATGGATGAGTACGATGGTTGCTGTGGCTCAGCAAAGGCTGCGTTACCGTCAGCAGCTGGCAAATTCGTAGTGGGTTAGTCGACGGTACTAAACGTTTCTTGAGGGTTGCTGTCTGCAGCTTATCACGAGAACCTTACCTTGTGGGAAATGCCTCATTGCATTACAGCCTTCGTGAACATTGCAGCTAGCCGAGTAAGATGCTGTTTTTGAAGCAGGCTGGTATGTAGCGCTCCGAATTTAACTTGGCTGTTTTGTTGTACCTCGCAACGAATAAATGTAGCGTTTTGTTCGCGGCCAAAAATTCATGCTGCAGTATATCGTAGTGGCGAAAAAAGTGCCGTTGAAAATTCGTAGGTACATGAGAAGCACACATTATGAGCAAGTTAATTTCCTTCATATCATTCCAAGTTAATCAACGTCTTTTTAAATAATTTAAAGTTGGACTCGTCTAGGCTCAAACATGGTTCGCTGCATTATTTAATTATAATGACAGTACAATTTACAGCGGAAATTTTTCTAAAATAGTATCAAACGAGTGTAATCAATTTTGTTTTCGCTTCTTTCCCAAAGAAACTGCTGATTTCGTTTTGTTGATGTCATGAACAGTAAATGACTATAGCTGCATAACAACATTATGAACCAACGAGTGTTTTGGGTTTTGAGAGCTAATGGCGAAGTGGCTGGCTAAGACTGGGGATTGCATGTTGTTCCTTCAGGAAGAATGTGAGGAGACGGAATGGTGTGAACTATTTCTGTTGCTTACGTAAGATTTTTTCCTAATCAGGACACTGTGCTTCCTCGACACTTCGTGCAGTCACTTGACTTGCGTCCTTCGTTGCCCTTTAAAAGCCACCAAGTCCGAAGACATTGTGCAGTATATTTTTACTGAAAAGTACTCAAAAACCTTATGGTGCCCAGGCTAGAGGCATTTTGGTGAATGCCGTACCTTTCAGGAGGTCCTTTTTGTGAGATTCGGAAGTCGTGATTTGAAACTTCGCTCATCTCTTTGAAGGTGGCGAAGAAGAGAGGGGGAGGAGGGGGTTTAGCTTTCTCCTTAGCAGTAGTGTGTTGTTATTTAACACCACCTCCTCCTTCCTGTCCAGCTCTCTCATTTTCCTCCCTCCTATCTCATCATCCGCTCTCGTATCTATCCCTTAGTCATTGCCCCGTTCTATTATCGAAAGTACGCTAATGCAGCCATCGACTCCATTGAAAGGCGGGAAGGTTTCCGTTTTTATATTCGCCGCTGTTATCCGTTGTTGTGCAGTTTTTTTTTTCGTTGGGGTTTCGTTGTTTTGCTTACCACTTTCCTGTTTGCGTCCTTGCATTTGCGAAGTTTTATAGCGCATGATCGTTTCGCATGCTCTGAGAAAGCTAAAGGCATCAAAGATTTGTGGCCTACGTTAGACTGGGGCCGGAAAATTTGTGGCCAATAGTAGGCTAGACGCTTAAAAAATTTGTGGCTTAGAATGGTCAGATGGTTCCGGAGCGCCTGATTTCATAAAATTTTGCTTCGATCGTTTATGTATTGAGTTGATCAGTTCGTTTGTGGGTAATTACGTTTCTAAAGCATATGTCGCTGTGCTGCAGTCCTGCCGTTGCACATCGGCACTCATTTCTGCTTCTAACGTGCATGCGGTCGCTTTCTTAATTTATATTTGCATATTAACACCTGTTTGCTTTTATATTCCGATTTTGTGTGAAAAACTATAGAGCTGGTGTTGTCACACTTTCAAGACAGTGGACATAGTGAGTGCGATGTGCGGGCACAGTCACAAACACGGTGCTTTTTTCCACTGCGCCAACCAACGTGTAGTTTGTGTTTTCAGCTTGGTACAGGGTGTGCGTCTGACGCGCTTTTATTGAACATTGAATTGTATTCGTGTATTACGTTGATGTCAGCGTCATTAGACGAAACCGCGTTGGCAGTTCCTATCTACGTTGTTTTGGCATGTGCTCAAACATGTAACTTCTAATGTTTTGCAGAAATAATTACGCGTCATGGCGGTTGCAGCATTTCGGTTTACCCTCAGCTCGATGTGCCGTGATATTTTGTCGTTCCTTAAGCTGAAGTTGGTTGTGAGCCCGTTCTTGTATTTGAACCTACGTCGGTAGCGAAGCTCTGCCGAAGTCTACGCGTTCTGCCTCCTGTGTGAGACTGACAACACCGCTACTTTCTTTCACAAGTCAAGGACAAGTGTACAAGACAAGGAAAGGGAGACAGAGCCAAGGAAGTTTTATGACTAAACGAAGCCAACGAGCGAAGGATTGAGTAGCCGTCTTGACATTAAGCAAATAGGTGGCATGTTTTCAGCAAGCGTCCGGAATTAGAATTGGTGAAAATAATTGCTATCAGTGTACCAAACAAGCCATCGTATTGAGATCGTCTATGTTTACCCCATTTACATGGCGCAACACTATTTCGCATAGCCACGGCTTGCCAGCGGAAGCTGATGATAATAGTTGTCTGCTGTAAAGGATTTTTGTCCTGTTCGCTGCACAGCCAACACGATCACTTCGGCGTTATACATTGCTATTTTGAGCTGTTGTTAACATTCAGCTGCAGTTCTTAACCCAGCATGCGCAGTACCCCACTCATTTGCTGTTCAGTTGACAGCAACTTTGTATTTCGCATTGGTACATGGTAACGAGCTCGACACTACGATAAGGTGAACCCCGAGCATAAGTATTGCTATATTTTTTTTTTCGGGAGTTGAGGAGTTTAAGCGTCGTTATTCGCTGGTCTCACTAGCAGCTGTTGGTTACTTCTCTTTCTTCGTCGTTACCACTTCTTCGTGCCGTTCATATGTGCCTTTGTTTATGAGGACGGGTGTTTCGTCGCTATAACAACATCGAGATGTATTTATTTGTTCACTGAGTCAGTTCTTTGTCGTACTTCTGAAGAGCATTTTAGAGTGATGGTTTTGTCTTCTCGTTTCCGCTTCTGTTGTTTGGTTATGTGGTAAGATAGACCGGCAGGTTAACTGTTCAGCTTAGCAAACGACTGTGATCATGCGCACATAAAACATAGGTGTAAGTTGCTACTGACTGTGACAACGTTTATGTGTTAGTGTTTGGAGCACTGATATGCAGTTTGTTTTGGTCCATCGATGAGATGATACGAGCTGGAATATCGTTGAAACTGCTGGGTTTGCGGGCAAAAGTGGACCATTTTCCGGCAAACGTCTTCTGCGGTCGATTATGGAGAAACTGATTCTAAAGAAATGCTCGTGCTTAGGGTACACAACGTGTCCTTCAGGAAGGAAGTGGACATCAAACGATGTTATTGTTTGACGGTTTAAAGAGGCGAAGGTTAAAGGGTGCTTCTGCAGGTGTATTAGACAGTTTTCAGAGATCCAAAAATTTCCAAGAAGTTCAAAGGATGGGCACGCAGAAGCGGCATTATGTCCAAAATCTTTGTTTCATCGACAGCACACACCGTAGGTGATAGGAATTCAGTAAACGGAAGTATCACCAAAGAGGTATTTCCTGACGAGGAGCACAAGACTACTGGGTTAGTTGCTTACTTCGCTTATTCTCATCGTGAGTGATAGCGCTACGGAGCGATGAGAGAAGAACGCAGAATATAGAACAGATTTGGCAGCCGTTCAAGACGATTACCTTGTAAAGAACGATGTAAGCTCAGGCGGATCGACAGCCCTACATAGCTCAAAATCACGTGGTTGCACCGTATCGCAGGAATCACTCGTTCTCCCCTTTTCGTTTATCGTGCACCGTTTCAGCTGTCCCAAACAGAAAACGCTTTGCACAGCTGGAGTGTTTGTTCGCCTTGCTGAGCGTTTTAATTTTGCGCTGATATTAAACGCTGAATTATTTGTTCCGCTTGCTGTTGCTGAGTGTTTTTTGTTTGAAAGCATAGAGCAGTTTGCGTTTTGCTTTGAGCACATTGCATCCACTGTTTTTGCGTTTGGCATGCGTTTATTTCAGTTCATACCCTTCTCAAGATATATTAACAGAACGAGGAAGGTTAAAATAGATGTAGCTTCAGACTGAGATAGGCGTTTTTAAAACTGATCATAGTTGACCGCGGGTGCATTCAAAACATTTGATGTAATGTTTGTAAAACGCTGCATCAGCTGAATTTTTGAAAAGATGGCTTTCTCTCATGTTAGCTTAATGGTGAATTATGCTCGTATAAAATTTGTTTTGAAAAAATTTGATTGATGCGGCAATGCAAGATTAAACGGTGAGGATATCCCGCTCTTCCCTCTTCCTCTATCCGCTACCCATTGCATGAATTGGTGAATAGACCATGCAAAACCTAGCAAAAGGTAGTTTCCATGGTTTGTTTTATTTTTGGTGGCAGACGCTTGGGAATTGTTGCTGTCTTGTGTTCTAAAAGTTTCGTTGCTTCGTCGCAGTAACACGCGAAATGTTCCTTTTTGACTAGCTGATTAGTTGTTCTTCGGATTTTGCAGAGCAACATTAACTTTGCGCATGAACAATACAGCTATGATAGCAGCGTCAAGACCACAAAGGAGAAGGTGAAGTGTTACCGCAGCCATTAATTTAAAATGCTAGGTAAAGATGGTTGGTTTCGCTTGCAAAGAGGCGATAAAAGGGCAAAACAAGTGCGCGTATGACCTGTCCCCTAGCCTTCTCGACTTCACCGACAGGCATCTTTGATATATGCGTTCAAGGCTTGTAAACTGCGTAAATTTCGTTGTTTTGAAGATTGAATTACTGAGTGTATGTAAGCGAAGTGAACCTGTTCGTAGTAGCGTCCAGCGGAGCCATTTTTACTGGAGGAGGAACACCGTTTGAGAGCGGTACGGCTGGGTTTTGGGGAGCTTGGGGTGATGGTGTACAAAAGATTTCGACAAGGGGCAGTTTAGCACGAAACAATCATTTGGGAGCGTGATCTTTGCAAAATGCTGCTTAAAAGTGCGTTCGTTGTATATGCACATGCCTAGAATGAGCTTTGTTACAGCTGACTGTGATGTGTTGTATTCAGCGGAGACGTATTTTTATTTATTCCGAGCTGGTAAGCCTTGGCAGGTAGTTCATTAAACGGAAATATTTCTAACTACTATTTTGGACACCGTTCTACTCATTTTATGCGCCCTACGAACTATGTGGGAAATGCATTCGTTAATTATCTAAATTTTACTCTTCATTTATTTATTCAGCGTTTTTGTCACTTTTCAGATTGGGAGATAAAAGACGGCTCGAAAAGAAGCACTCGAGAAGGTCAAGCGGTATTCTCGACTTCTTTCCCAGCTATCGAAAAAGAGTGCGTGAAAACATTTCATACATTAAAGGTCGATAGGCTGGAAGTGGCGAGGGTAAAAAAAGAGCTTGGTTTTCTTTTTTGGCGACAGTCTTTCTATGCGTGCGTGTGTGTGCATGCACTCATCTGGATATTCCCACTCAGGATTTGCTGAAGCTGGACCAACGAAATTGCGTGGATGTCATCAAACTGGGAACAGGCATCTCTCACCAGCTAACGTTAAGAGTAGGTTGACCCTGTGGGGGAGGTTGGGAGAGAGGGGTGAGCAACGGTTTTTCCCTCTGCTGTGTTAAAAATCTCTTCCGAGCTATCGCGAAAGCGATTTCCGTCGTGTTTCTTTACGATCGCTCCTTGCATCTATCACCTTATCGCAGAACATCGATATTTGGCGGTGATAGTTTAACTTAACGCGGAACATCGACATTTGGCGTTAATAGCATGTAAGGGCTAACCACCTACAGTAACTGGTGCGGGTAGTAGTAAGTACAGATGCCACTAATCACTGGCGTTAGTGATAGCTATGTTTTAATATTGCGAGCAGCAGTACTCGTAGCGACATGCATGGTACACTGACGCTGGTCGTTATCGTTACTGGAAGCATTTCCCAGTACTGCAGTAAATGGACAGAATATTAGTAGCTATAGTAGCACTAGGTGGGCAACTACCAGTTTCGGAGTTTGTGGGTCGTTATTACATTGCATCTATGAAAGTGGGTTGACAAATATTTGTTATGCTTGTCAGTCGAATTTCTGCGTTACTGTGGCGCGTTGGTTAGCTTGCACGACATCTTACCATTTCTTGCAGCTGCTCTTCGACGGTTGCTACCAGATGCTATCGTTGTGACTCAACATCTGGGACAGGAAAAGTTTTACGTTGAGAACCTATCAATAGTGAGAAATAGAAGGAGGAGGTGGAGAGATGGAGGTGCTTCTGTTTCCATATCAATCCTATCCTTCCCCGTCGCTCTCATCCGTAACATTCCGACCCGAATCGGCACGAGGAATGGATCTTATGCCGATTTTTGGGCTGATGAGAATACCATAAATTTACATGATTAAGGACATTTTACACTCGTTCGGGTCGTGCCACCGAAAGAATGGGTGGGAACAGCTTTTCCTTTTCTTTGTTGAGTATGCATACATCCGATCTGTTTCAGTGGAAAATGAATGGAGTTGGGCAACGCTTTTAAAATCGCGTGGTTTTGTAATTGAAATTGCAAAAGCTTATTCGCGCCAGCTCAACTAGTGCTTGTCCTCGTTTGTTGTTGCTTCGTCTTGCGTTTTACTGTTTCCTTATCGGCATGATGGCGTATTTTGGTTAGATTGTTCTTAAACAGTATCTTTTTTGGGATGTAGTTGAATGCAGTATCGTACGTAGGATCTTGGATGTGATTAGCACATCGTGCGGTTAGCAAAAATGGTGGTTTTTGTTCGGTTATGTCTGTGTTAGTCGACGAACCACCAATACGTCTATGAGATGTGTGCGTATGAGAGGGACGGGGAGGAGAGATTGCATTGCCTTTGCTTTTCAGGCTTGGCAGTGATCTGAAAGAGTAGTGATGTTGAGTCGATTGGCCATGTTTAACGTTGCACTGAGTTCTTTGCTGAGAGTCAGTCTTCTATCTGCTTCAGCAGATGGGTCATTGAAGATGTATTTGTTTCAGAGGAGTGATCTTCATGCACCGGCGCTGGGAACCAACACGCATGGATGCGACGTAAGTTTTCTGCAAATGAATTCAGTTTCGAAGTGAGCTGGATGCATCCTTCCATCTTCTTCCCCGCATATACCCCCACGCTCTCCCTCTCTCCTTCTGCTTTCTCCCTCTACTGTTTTGGCAGATTTCGCCATTGCCATCCTCTGAGACCTCAGTTTATTCAATGTTTCTGCGCCCATTTTAAAAGACTGGAAGGGGTACTTTTCGTTCTTTTTTGCATCACTTAATTTTAAGCTATAATGTTCGCACCATTGTCCCCTTTCTCTTCCTTCCTGTCCTGCTCTCTTACTACGCTGTCTTAATTGAGTGGGTTGGGAGAACATGCCATGTATGATTCCAATAAAGCTTAGCTTCTTGAAGCAGTCAGCCAGACGTTTAGATTAACTTGTAAAACAGTTATTGGCTCTCAGTGGCGCTTAAGTGATATTCACATAAGTTGTCAGATAATTGCAGTTCATCAATGGGTAAACGATTACTTTTATTAATCTCTGTTTAATCTCCCACTCAGTTTCTTGGAAGCTCATGGATGCACACGCATCAGCCCATGTTCTTCTTTCTTCGGAATGTTTAGGATCACACGGTGAGATTTTACAACTTTCTCCCTCCCCCTCCCCCACCCTCTCCCTACCTCATAGATTTTTTCGAGATTGGTGAGTTTACTTCGGGCTTCGCATTAAGTTCTGACCCCTCTCCCCCTCCCGTCCTCTCAACCCCCCTCCCCTTCCGCATCAATAAATCTTCTCAGCTATTGCTTGGCTTCATTAGCAAGAGATGACACAAGCCTTTCCGTTACTGCGTACTCAGATCTGACGACGAAGCACTTCACACTATTTCTTCACAAATTTCTTGCGTCGAATTTAATTTTGCACATCCAGAGACCACTTTGCGCAAGCCCGCCTTCTCTTCTTGGATCAAGACCCCCTCTGGCGAGC
>JPKZ01001850.1:284248-307240 GCA_000803305.1 Toxocara canis
TAAATTCGGTGGGTTTGGCTGGGTGTAAAAGCAAAATTAGTCGTTCAGATAATGCGCTATCTGATGTTGTTTACGAAATTTCATTTCTACGCGTTTGTGAGTGGTAGAGATTTGCACATGAATGCGATGTTGCAAGTTTGGCAGTGCTTTGAGGGTTAAAAAAAAACACCCACTAGCATGGGGCATGATTCGTTTTTTGGGCCTCGTCTAAAGCTGTTTGGATAAAAAATGCTCCGAGACGTTAGGGTGTCCGGGCGTTAAGAGAGTTAGACGTTCGATGTTTTCACCATTGATTCTCCGTGTGGAAGCACTGTCAATCGGTGTTATAAGCACATGAGAAGTGTGATCGTTATTTTCAGCGGCGTTCAACTTTCGACGGAGCGGAGCCACCAATCACAGGTAAAGAATTATGTTTTAAGAGCGTTGTGTTCTCTTTAAAATATTTAGCTCACCTCGCCTGGCTGGCCACATTCTTGCCTGAGTCATCGCTGTTAAGTTTTGCTTCCTTAAAATAGATGTCCAATGTGTTGGAGGAAGGCCTTAGAGCAGTGCTTCTCAAACAAGGAATGATAACCCTGACGGGAGTTGTAGCTCCACTTTGGATAACGTTAAAACGTTTTCTCCAGTGGGAATAAGATTTTGCTAGTAGGCTTATATGTTATGCTGTAAAGAACAAATAAAATTTTGGCGTGACTCAGGTCTATCAGTCTTTGAAACAGGGTGAAAAGTTTGGCAGAATTCGAGAAGCGCGCAATAGAAGCTTCGAGTAGGTAACACACGATTCAGTGTCGTTTAATCTGTTTAGATGAATTCGTTTAGGGTAAAAGGTGCCCATACTTTGATTTGGCTGCGTTTATTAGCAGTTATGTATTCTAGAAAAACTCGATCAGTGTGTCAGTGTTACCGTGTGGTCTTGCCTTGATAAAAGTTGGAAATTAGTATTCACTGCTTCAGGATTTTGCATTATCTGAATGGAGAAAGCTGGTCTTTGTTTTATTTTGTTAAACGACCAACTGAAAGAGACACAGATTTTTCTGCATATTTCAGGCCTTCCGGATTCGTTAGTTAAGGCGCTTCAGGATCGACCGAGCACAATCGGAGTCACAGACGGTCGTCGTCTTGTGGCGGCTCATGTTGCCGAAGCCTTCACGCAGTTTCTTCCCCAGCTGTATGTTCAAGTTCAAATGCTTTGCAAGGGATGCTTACACAGTGCCTGTGATACGTGCTGATTTTCTCAAAATTGCTATTGGATTGGTGTACAGCTTTTAAGATTATTTTATGGCTCCTTGCTTCATTCGTACATTCGTGTTGTCGTTGCGTTTAGGGGAGAGGAAAAGTGAAAGTAGGATTTAAGTGTAGTGATGCTTCTCATTTCTTTGTGTTTGCACTTTGCTGTTTCAAATCATTTAACCAAACAACTTCGAAAGAGAAATTGTGATTGAACGATTTCTACTGTTATTTTAGGCAAGTTTTATTCCTCTGTTATGCTGTCTTTACGCCTCCATTATCTGAACAAGCTATCCAAATAGATATTCCACCAGAAGGCATCCATTTGTTGTGTGACGTTTTTTCAGAAACAAACCAAAGTGGGCAGATTTGGAGTTGTGGGAAGAAGAGCCTCCGTCTTGGTCAGCTTGTAATCCACACGCGAAGCTCGGCAAACAGGAAAGGAAGAAACAGGATCTCATTTATGGTATCGCTAATGTCGTTTCCAGTCTTGCTTCCTTGTGAAATCGAAGGAAAAAAAACTTGCGCAACCGTATAGTTGCTTAATGGTGTGCTTGTTCCTCCCCAGTCTGTCCACAGATATGCACTTTAATTTTCGGTTTTTTCATGTCCGATAATCTTTCTGAGAATGTCCTCGCATCCGACAGCATTTCCAAAAATATTGTTTGGTTTTTTTAACCACAGGAGGAGGGGGGAGGGGGAGTTGTGTCTGGCTCTGGTTTTTCACTGGGTAACAGTATTAGAACTCGATTGTTTGGTCACTTGCGGGCCTAGTCCTAGCTGAAGAGAATTTCGATATTTAAAAAATAATTGTTTTCTTAAATACATTTCTGGTGCTCCATAACTAGACTTGAACTGCGACCTTATAAGAAAGCATTTGTAGCTCTTTGTAGAACTATATGTAATTTTTAGTGTTTAACTGCAACATGAATGTGCGAATAATCAGTTTTATGCGTGAGTTCGTGTGAACATTGTTAGGTTTAAGCAAAGATGGTTGAGTTTTGTATTGTTATGTGTATAGCGAGTGATTTAGTTGGCTGACGCATTTTTTTCAGAGGTTTATCTCACCGAAAAGCATTACTGTCAGGTACTCGTCGTTCTTCAGCAGGTTCGGTCCTCTTATATAATTCCATCGAATCTTACGAGGCCTTTTTTTAATATAGCAGAAAACACGTTGCTATCCAATGTACCAGCTCTCTTCGGAGTTCTAAAAAATTATCAATTGGCATCGCCACCTCAAGCCGATCAATGAATAAACTTCTCATCAGAACCTCTTTTCAAAAAAATTGTTTTAGAGGAGATATGTCGACCGAGGAAAGTGATTTCCAGTTGTATAACTGCAGAAGAGTATTAGTGCGATGTGACTGGGATGTGTTGTGGGAATGTGGCGCCATATTTGGTCATACTATCTCATTCAGTTTATTTTAAAAACCTCCTTACGAACTCTGAAAGACTTGCAGCTAACAAACATTTTACACTGGCTTTTAAATTCATTTTGTGCCTCAGCATATGTATATTTGTATATTTGTACACTTGTACATATATATATATATATACATATATATATATATATGTAGTTGCGACTTGGAGGGAAAAAAAAGAATTGTTCACGCGCAATGAACGCTGTTGGTGGAAGCAGACCGCAGAGCCCTTTTTTAGCGGAGGCAAATTTTGTTCGTTTGTTAATGGCGCTTGTTGGTGAAATGCTGTAATATTGTAAATTTTACGACAGGTTTA
The DNA here is from genome assembly GCA_000803305.1 of Toxocara canis. Classification (NCBI taxonomy): domain Eukaryota; kingdom Metazoa; phylum Nematoda; class Chromadorea; order Rhabditida; family Toxocaridae; genus Toxocara; species Toxocara canis. Next base: position 287,213 of record JPKZ01001850.1, read on the forward strand.
TCAAGAAGGGCTTCGTGTCAAGAAGGTCCTCTCAGACGCGCAAAGAGCCGAGCTGATTCCGCCAGTGCTTGATGCGTTACTCGATTTCCATCTCAATTTGTTGCGACAGATTCGCAAAAAACGCTCCGAGACGATTTTGGTCGACTCCATTTCGAGCATCATCTATTCGGAGGTGCGGTGCTGTTTGCTATATTTTTTTGTTGAATGCGTTAGTCGTTTTTTTGTGCCTCTTTATTCGGACATTTATCTAGCATATCCTTCGTTGGCGGTTGACGCATCTGCAGGTTCACAGTTTGCAGAAAAAATTCGATTGGTACGCTAGCCCAGAATTTCCCGTTTGAAAAGTTTTTGTCACTGTGTATTTACCAGCCTTTTTTTCTGGTTTCGATGCGAACATCATTTGAGTGTGTTTTCAAAATTTACTCACTTCTCTTACAGAGTGTGGTATAGGTAATGTACGAGACTGTCTCATGTTCCATTGTTCTGAGGCATGGTTGCAGATGTTCATGTCCCAGTTTTTAAGGTCTCGTTTTCGTTTTGTCTGGGAGTGCACGTTTCGAGACAGTCAGGGGTGAAAGAACGTGTTTTCGCATTTTTCTCTTTCTCCTTGCTCAAATTTTTTTCGAGTGGCGAGTGTGTTCATTTTCTTTTTAAGTTTGACAGGTCGCTGTGTGTACCTCATTGAAAATGGTAGCGCTACTAGGAGATGATCGCGGCTTTCATTCGTTTATGAAGTGCTCATCATGCGAGACTGTTTAGACTGTTGTTCGGACTATTGCGTGTGCGTTCACCTCTGTGTGCTGGTATGCTAGTTCAATTTTTTTTGTTGCGGTGTCATCGAGTTAATCGATTTCGAGTTGAAGTTTTCAGTTTGAGCGAACTGAGCGGAGCCAGGCAGCAGCGCTTGCATACACAGAGGTTTGTTCGAAGAAGGATCAGTGCGGAAGACTGTATGACGAATGGCACTCGAAAAATGTTGACATGCGTAGATTCTTCGATGTTAGCTTTTATGGTTGCTTAAGCGTTTAGCAGTGTCCGTTTTGTCTTGTTTTTCGCAGTTAAGTTTCTCTTTGTTTCTAGCCTTGTCAATAAGCCTTGGTGTTGATTGCTGCATTTCATTTAAATGAAATGCGTGCTGACTGTATGGTTTTTTGTGCCGATTTGATTAGATTATAGATTTGCGTGCGGTTGCATTGTGTCGCTCAGATCGCATAATGTTCATAAAAACCAGAATTTTTGTCGTTAGTGGGCATAAGCAATATTCAAAAATAGGAGCACAATGTATGTTTAGCGAAGCAGTAAGCACGGATGGTTTGATTTATTCAAGATTCGTCATTCCATTTTTATTGGGGTCTGCACCGTTTTCAGTCTTGTTCAAATGGTGTTTGCATCTATCTGAAATGGAATGCAAGTTTCGCATCTAGAGCAGTTGAGCATTAATATGAACGTCTTGTGAAAGCAGCTGAGCCAAAGAAACACCAACTGTCCTCTTAAGGAGTGCTGTTATTTCAGAAGTATGAAAAGGAGCCTATGTATAAAGACCGCGCCTTCAAAATGTGTCTTCTTTTGATCGCTCAGAGACTCACCAAATACCCGATACTCCTTGACCAGGTTTGTTCGTTAATTTTCAGCTTGGAGATAACAAAATCCAAAGCGGACAACAGGCAGCGTAGTCCAGTGTTCTTTGATTTGTTGATTGTTTTCGGTAAAATTTCTTTTTTTTTTCTAGTATTCATGAAAATTTCTGACCGGAATAGTCGATTGCTGCGAAATATTCTATTGTACTTTCTGGTTTGTTGTTCGTGTTTAAATATCCCAGAAGGATTCCAGTGGAACCATAAGTTTTCCTTTTCGTACGGGAGCGTCGTTTTTGCTCAAGGAATCGGAGTCTGTGTTGTTCAGCCTTTGCATTCTAGCAGACGTGACACACACTCCATTCCTGATAACGTACGTAAGCATCGCGCTGCTTTCTCCCTGTTCCCGTCACCCCATGTCACCCCTTTCCGAGCCATTTCTATTCATAACGGTTTTTAGCATTCACCACTTGCGGCCGAAACGTGAACTGGGGGTAGATGGTGCAGGAGGACGTTGTGGTGACACTGCTTTGGCGATCGGACGGTTTTTTGCAGTGGCGCTTTGTGCCTAGGCTTTTTGGAACTGCTGATTTTAGCAGCTAAACTTCTTGGCGACAGAACGAACATTCTTGCGAATTTTAAACCGTATGCCATAAAACGCGTTTTATTCATATGGCTAAGATAGCTAATATAACTGTACTCATGCATTGTTATCTTTTTCGCGTTCTTTCTCACAAATTCATCTCTGTCCGGGGCGTGCTGGAGTGGAGTATGGAGTAAAACGGTATACTGCCGAAGTTTGCAGTGTCTTTCGCGTTAGCTTTGTACATCACTGCGAATTTCTTGAGAATGTTGGCTTGGCGTTATATGGTATTTTCGTAAAGCATAGCGACATTCAATGGTGAAAGAATTGTAAGTACACATTTGCTTCGATTCAGCACTGATAACAGTGATTGTAGCAGCAGTAGCGGGATCGGTTTACTTGCAGAATATGTCGTCGTCTTCAGTGTGAGGATGCACGGCATGTCGAAGGTCAGGTAGCGCTATCCAGAAAGTAGTGGGCGAAAGCATGTTCACTGCACAAGTGAAAATTAAGTGCTACAACATCAAATGGCGTATCAACCGAAAACAAACATGAAAGTCAATGATAATAAACCATGTAATAGCCAGGGAAGCGACGCTTTTTTAAGAATCAGAAGCAGTTCAAACAGTTTGCAGCATTCGCTGCACCGTACACATTAAGTGTCACGGAAACGTTGTCGTAAAAACAGAACGTCCAGTCCTCAAGGCCGCGGCGACCGAAACATCATCGCCAAAGCGTCTGCTAAACGATGCATTTCATGAGAACGAGTGATTAGCGGAACGGTCCCTTGTGCGTGATGTGTAAGTTCATCGTTGACGGTAGTAGTTGTATGGGCGCACTTTCTTTGTATAACCATTAATTTTGTGCGTACAACCTAAGAAGTTGAGGTCTATGGCAAAGTTGATCTGGTTCTCCTGTAAAGGTTCAAAAAATGACGAAAGTTCGTATCTTTTAGGAGAGAAAGGTGAGCAAAAGGCTGCAGAATTCTCATTGATTAGGAGTGTGGCAAGTGCAAAACGTTTGCTGTAGGAGAGCATGGTTTGGGAGGTGTGCATGTTTCGGCTGAGTGTTTTGTGTAAAGGATTTTTGCGTTTCAGATTTTGAAGGTCGAAAGCGCAGCCTTCAAGGAGGACACTGGTCGTGCTTATGCAGCAGTGAAGGCGTTCGCCTCACGAGTAAACAGTGAATTGGCCAAGATTGAAATCAATCGGCGTTGGGATCGTATCCGTGCGCGCATTGATCGCTCATCCGTGGGTCGTATCAATCAGAGCACCCTCTTTACCGTATGCCTTCTGCTGTTTTCGTTTTAATGCTCGTATCTGGGCTTTCATCTCTCCCACCCTTCCTTACCCTTTCGACGATTGACAGACCGCAGCATATATTCATTTAGTGGTCGTAATTACAGCTCTCACCGTAGTTGGTTGCCCACCTGAGATATCGGTCGGGTCTCATGAGAGCTACTGTTGTCGTGGAATGGTTTGCATGCAAGTAAAGTGGCATCAATTGTCCACTGTTGTTCTAACAGCACAGTTGAGTAGTTCATGCGGAAACTGACAGGAGATAGAAGGCGCTGCTGTTATTAGAGGGAGGGAAATTCGGGAACAGACAGCACGAGGGCCCGATTCCGGCGAAATAAGGAACGGCGGGATCAAGGATTACTTCACATTCTCGTGGAGAGAGAAGAGGCTTCTTGCTTTAAAAAGTAAGGTGTTTCCAGTTTCTATTAAACTGTCCTTTGTGTTTATACAATAGTATAGTATGCTGCAGTTTCATTTTTAGCTAAGTACAGCATAGCGCAGGTATGTTTTTAACACAAAAATTGCATCCAACTGTAAGAGGAGATATTAAAAGCATAGTGTAAGTGGATTATTTTAAAAACTTGCTTTTAATGTACTTGAATTGTGCCGATCTTCAAGCATCAAGAGGGGCTAGAGAAAAGAATTTATAGTCACGCATTTTGGCAGTTTCTTCTTCAATGGCTAGAAAGGAGCTGTGCGAGTGAAGCGACTGCTTTTTGCGGCAGTGCCACATGTTTTTGCGATTTTTTGGAGCCAATGTAAAGTATATTTTAAGGTATAGTGCGAAACTGAATACGTATAGTTTAACAACGATTTTAATAGTGCGCCAACAATGTATATGGAGGCCCAGTTGTAGTACAACGTAGTATAGATTTGTTATTATCATGTACTGTACTATACTTCCTGCTATGCCGCACGCCTTCGTGGTTAACCTGCTTTAATACTCGATGAGAGGGGGTTTAAAAGATCAACGTTATGTGTCACTGTGGAGGCGGGAAATGATTTTTCTCCACTTACCAACGATAATTTTAAATGTTTACGTTTTATCAAGTTAGGACTTCCGCCGGTTCCTTTCTGTTTTTTTTCTCTTGGCTATGTGCGTTTCGACTAACCCCCATGAGAATTTTCGAGCACGAGGTTCACCGATGAAATTCTCCATCTGTTAAATAGTCATGTTGATTTTTGCCTCGCTTTTTATAAATATTGTTTTGCGGAACATGTGATTCGTGTTTGTAGAACAACTTCATCGTCATCGATGTGTCAGATGCTGTTAAAATTTTCAGTACGATGACCTCGCTGTGACCGGAGGCACCGAGCAGCGACAAGTGTTATGCATAGGTGGTGCACAATGCCACAGCACGCAGCAGAAGCCCGAGGAAGGTACCGGTAAGTTTTATGCTTCATTTCATAATTTTGAGGAATGTACATGTTTTGCTTGAATGTCCTTCGAGCTTTTCAACGGACTAGAATAGGGTGCATCCAATTATCGAACAAGACCTGAGGGCCTAGAAATTTGAGCCTTAAGCTGAGGGATGGGTATTGTATTTCAACACTTCGTCGCGACGTCAGTTTTCTCCTGAATTCGCTTTGTGGCATTATTTTCTTTCTACTTCTCCTTTTTCCTAACACAGCTTATTGCATTTCCCCTTTTCTGAACTAGTTGCGACTTTATCTTAAAGTCGAATGCGACTTGCAACTACTCCCTGCAGCTGGACTAGAGGGTAATGGACTTTTAGGAAGGATAAGTTCATGGATGGTCAATTTTGGCAAATATGGGGTTTTGAGGCTTATATTGATGAGCAATATGAAACAGAAGGCAACCAAAGTTTGATGTTACATTTGTTTGCTTTGTTGAAGCCATTTTTCAATATCCTGGTTTGAAGATCTTGCAGTAAGTCTACTATGTTTGCATTGAGAACTGTTGATGCGATAAAAGTGCAGTGTTTAGTGAGCTTGATTGCAGCTGATGCGACTGTTTTCAGAGGTGGTACTCATATTATTTGATGACATTTTGGTACTCTTGGCGGCCCCCGGCGGCAAGAACGAAAAGTACACGTTCTGCGATCGGGGTCCAACAGGGGTATGCTTCCATCGTTCATCTTCTGTTTCTTTAGAGAATATTATAAGTGAATGGTATTTAAAAACAAAAAAAAAAAAGAAAGCCATCTCGCACAAAGCGGCACTCATTTTTAATCAAGTCGATGTTGTTTTTACAGCAGTATGAGCTCCTCGGGTGCAGAGACATTCCTTCAAGGCGAGATGAAAAAGATAAGCTGGATATTTGGAGCTAACCAAAAGATTATTTCGGTTGTTCAACGGGTCCGGATTTTACCTAGGGTTACCGGACGGTTACTGTTTACTAACTGGCCAGATTTGGTAATTTCTCGTTAATTTCTTGCCGTTGAGTAAGTGACACATTGTAAGGGTATTTGTTGAGACGACTGAGTTGTATTTAGTGCTCGGTGATTGCGTTAAACACACTGATGGTGCGTGACATGCCTCGGAACACTTCCCTCTTTTTGGTTGTCGACCTGAAACCGTGCTTCGATCTCTTCGTTGTGACTTTCGCCACCAAGTCTGATCTCGAGTCGTGGAAGCAAGCCATAGAGCTAGCTAAGGAGCGTGTTCCATGTGGAGGTATCCTTTCAAAGCATCAACGTGAACATTTTCCGAGTAATTCGCTTCACCTTTTCCGGGAATTCGTGGGTGGTTAAATTCATATGTGCAAGTAATAAAGATTTTACTAGAATTGCTTCATGACCTTCTTTGAGTTGACATATGAGATGACCACTCACGATTACAAGTATGCCGTAGGTTACCCAAATGAGGATGTGTCACTCTTGAAGATTTAGTGCCCAGCTGATAGGAGAGTTGGCAGAGAACAAAAATCCTCTTTAAAAAATTTGTAACTTTCTCACGCAGTAGTTTCAGGATCAAAAGTCAAAAAATTGCTATTCTTGGGGTTTTTTTTTGCGTCTATTTTTTCATAGGATGACAGCTTTTTACTGCACGTGAATGTGGTGGTCACTGTTGCAGTGAGAAGGGCGCAAGCGGTAACCATTAAGTCAGCAAGCGGGCTAAAAGAAGTGGATCCTGAGGAAGCGCGATTCAATGTCGAGATGGAAGAATGGGAGTCGTATCTGAAAGCTGTTTTCGGTTGGTGTTTCTCGTTCGTTTTGCTGCCTGTGTACTTTTGCATTGAGCGCAGAAAATATGGAAGTTTGTGGCAGGAGACGCAAGAACTGTCCGAACTTTTCTTCTTCACAGTTCACTTCCTTACTAGATTAAAACGATCTTGGTGTGTTTGTTCATTAGCGGAACATTCGATAAGTGCACTGACAATGACATTTGCACATATGTGCACCTGGCTCTTTGTTTAAATGTTGTCGTAACGTAACATCAAGTGTGCACCTTCACTTGATCCAACTTGCCGCTCTGTAGGTTTGTTATGTGGCCTTTTGTTAAAGCAATCCTTTGGGTTTTTAAAGTTTGCGGATGGTTGCGAAGTTACATTTCAGACGTGGTGTCTTTTTTTTGGACCGTTGTTCATATAGATAGATATGTGCATGGTCTCCGCATCCCATGAATTTTTAAATATAATAAGCTGAGAAACAGTGCCTTGCCAGAGAGCAGAATGTGTATGTCACACAGTCTTGGGAAATCGATCTGGCCTCCTGAGCATTTAAGGAACCACCTTACAGACGTCAATTTTGGAAACCTGTAATTCCAAATTTGTCGCCTTTGGATGGTTAAAGGTATCCACGGGTTACTGCGTTTATTTATTCAGAGAGGCGCAAGCGTGAAGAAGAGCTGTTGATCGTATACGCGGAGAAAAGAATCGAGTGGTTCCGCGTTCTTCGTGAGCATATCGATCGCATTCCTGTGAAGCGTGGATCTGATGCCCAGAAAGGCGCCATTTCTGAAAGGGTGAGCCTGAATGGTAGCTGTTCCTTGCCTCTTGCTGATTTTCTTGTCTTACACGGTTGTTGGCTTTTTGACCGTCCCTGGTTTTGGGCGTGCTTGATAGGCTTTTATTGGTTTGCGTAAAAGCTGACCTTCGTATTGGCTGTAAATTGTCTTAAAGAATTCTTTATTGTAGTTTGTAGCACAGGTGCGCACATGCGTTTTATGGACCAGCGGTGGTCCTCGAGGATTTCAACAGATCACTTACGGACGGTTTGGAGATCAAGATTGCGTCTATTTTTTCATAGGATGACAGCTTTTTACTGCACGTGAATGTGGTGGTCACTGTTGCAGTGAGAAGGGCGCAAGCGGTAACCATTAAGTCAGCAGGCGGGCTAAAAGAAGTGGATCCTGAGGAAGCGCGATTCAATGTCGAGATGGAAGAATGGGAGTCGTATCTGAAAGCTGTTTTCGGTTGGTGTTTCTCGTTCGTTTTGCTGCCTGTGTACTTTTGCATTGAGCGCAGAAAATATGGAAGTTTGTGGCAGGAGACGCAAGAACTGTCCGAACTTTTCTTCTTCACAGTTCACTTCCTTACTAGATTAAAACGATCTTGGTGTGTTTGTTCATTAGCGGAACATTCGATAAGTGCACTGACAATGACATTTGCACATATGTGCACCTGGCTCTTTGTTTAAATGTTGTCGTAACGTAACATCAAGTGTGCACCTTCACTTGATCCAACTTGCCGCTCTGTAGGTTTGTTATGTGGCCTTTTGTTAAAGCAATCCTTTGGGTTTTTAAAGTTTGCGGATGGTTGCGAAGTTACATTTCAGACGTGGTGTCTTTTTTTTGGACCGTTGTTCATATAGATAGATATGTGCATGGTCTCCGCATCCCATGAATTTTTAAATATAATAAGCTGAGAAACAGTGCCTTGCCAGAGAGCAGAATGTGTATGTCACACAGTCTTGGGAAATCGATCTGGCCTCCTGAGCATTTAAGGAACCACCTTACAGACGTCAATTTTGGAAACCTGTAATTCCAAATTTGTCGCCTTTGGATGGTTAAAGGTATCCACGGGTTACTGCGTTTATTTATTCAGAGAGGCGCAAGCGTGAAGAAGAGCTGTTGATCGTATACGCGGAGAAAAGAATCGAGTGGTTCCGCGTTCTTCGTGAGCATATCGATCGCATTCCTGTGAAGCGTGGATCTGATGCCCAGAAAGGCGCCATTTCTGAAAGGGTGAGCCTGAATGGTAGCTGTTCCTTGCCTCTTGCTGATTTTCTTGTCTTACACGGTTGTTGGCTTTTTGACCGTCCCTGGTTTTGGGCGTGCTTGATAGGCTTTTATTGGTTTGCGTAAAAGCTGACCTTCGTATTGGCTGTAAATTGTCTTAAAGAATTCTTTATTGTAGTTTGTAGCACAGGTGCGCACATGCGTTTTATGGACCAGCGGTGGTCCTCGAGGATTTCAACAGATCACTTACGGACGGTTTGGAGATCAAGATAGGCCCACATCAGCTCAAGGAGGACAGAGCTAATTTTGTTAAAGCTTGAATGGAGTTAAGATATGTCTAATTAAACTCGTTATAGTTGTTGTAAATCTTAGAAGCTCGGGGGAGGGGGGAGGGGGGGGGGCTTTGGCGGACTGCTACATAACGGCGAAATTTTTGAGGAACAAATTTTGGAGGCTTCTATTGGACGAATTCTTCCACTTAAGGACTTCGCTTTTGGAAATTTGGCTCGTAGAAGTTAATCTTTTGAGAACCAGCACACAGGCTGAGAAAGGAGAAAACTGCGCCTCGATTTACTTCCATGCTGTTATGTTTGGCCGTATTTTTGAGCAGATGTGAGATAGCCGAGAGGTCGGTGAATGATTTCTGCTTTGCGTTCGCCTTGAAAAAAAATTCTGTTGAATTTTTATGGAGGACCTGTGTATCGTCGTATTGCAACGCCAAGAAATGAAGATACTACGTGATGCTCGTGGAATACAAATTTACAAATTAAGGGAAATTCTTGTTGAAATGACTTCGCATAACTTTTTTTTTTTAAATTGCGCCAAATATTGTCACTGTATTTCATTGAGCCTTGTATTTCTGCGTGGCGGCTTTCTAGTTTTTTAAATGGATAATATGCCCCACTTGCAAGTAACCGACAACTCGGCAGTGACCGATTGAAATGTAATGTTGCGAAAAAGTTTGGCCAAAATTAAGCGAATGGATGATCGTAAACAGTACGTGTGGATAAAGTCATTTAAGAAAGAAAATACAACAAATAGAAAGTTACGTAAAGCAGTTTTATTCACAGATGCAACTTCTGAAGTTTTCGGGGAGTGACGTCATTGTAACGGTAAGCGTGCACGGGAGATTTGATAATTTTGCCGACAACCCTCTCGGTTTTATGGAAATTTCTTAGCAGACCGACACAACAGGAAAGTCGTGCGGAGGTCAGCAAATCTTGTGGGGCAGATTTCGTTGGCACTGTGGTTAGATCAATATGCTCACACTGTGTTTGTTTAATGTCTCGTGGGTATTTTCCTTTGAATCTCTTGAGGCGTTTTGCCGGTTGCGACTGGTTCAAAGTGCCACTTTGGCTACTACCACATTTTCTCATATACTAAGAAAATGCGTCTTTAAGCAAAAAAAAATGCATATTTGATATTCGCACGGCATTACTTGCCTGGGCTGTCTTAAATTTTTTGGAGGAGAGCTTTTTGCGTGCGAAAACTTGCAGTGTGGTGTTATAATATGAGATAGCATAACTAACACAGTGTAGTTACATTACTCCGCTTTTGTTTACCTCTCAGCAACAGTAACCGATCCCATTGTTATTTTTAGCTAAGTAAGCGTTGCAGACATCTAAAGCGTGGTCTGTGTTCGATAAAATGGTGTAAGTGTTGAACCGATTTCCTAAGCGCTGTGTCATGGCATTTACTGCAATGTTCCGGTAAAGAGTCACTAAATGCCCCAAAAGGGACTTTATTGAGGTTTACAAGGTAATTTGACGGCGTCTTTTAATAGTTGTTTGCAGATTAAGGCAAACGTAAAGGAGAAGTTCAAACAGTTGCGTTCACACAGAAGATCGTCATTGATTAAAAGTGAGTATTGCAGTCATCAGTGAAGGGTACTGGCGTGCAGGAAATTTTCTCGAGGGCACGAGACTCTTAAATGCTGTTAATCAACCAAAACTCCTCGATTTTGAGATACTGTTACCTTTTTTTGTTCCTGATTATGACTCCTCAAAACTGTTTTCTTGATCGGTGTTTGGATGGCAACATTTCTATAGTCTTCTTTCTGCGCCACGTTATGCGCAATGTGTTTTTACCTATAGGGGGGTGTTAAATAACCAGCGTTGTTTGATGTTGACTTTTCATCAAGCCTTCCTCTTTTGTCCGATTTATTCGCCTAGTTTGCCATTAAATGGGTCATTCAAAGGGATTTAGGTCGTTAACGTTTATCATTCTGAGAGACGGATGTCATGGAAGACACGTAGACGGCGATAACTAGAGCTGAGAAAATTTTAGTGGCTGAGTGTGCGATGCGTTTGGGTGAAGAAGATTTCATGTCGTTTTTCGACGATGTATGCGATGTAGCTGTTACTGACTCAACTACGTCGTCGGACCACAGCGAGGGCGACGAGAGTCGCTCGAGATTGCCAAAAAGGAATAGCACATTCCACGGCACTGCCCTTCCTCATCGAGGTTTGCTTCATTTGATCATAGAGTTGCATATGCAGCTATGGCTAAGTGGGGGAGGGGAAGGTGAAGGTTATTATTATATTGCGTTTATATCGTTGCAACCAGTGTTGCATTTGCTGTTGGTGTGTTTGATCCGAGACATGTCCAAAATGCCTTGGTCATCGTAGATATAGTGAGGTTCGCAACGTTCATTTTGACACTCGTCTTTGCATATGGAGAGGGATGTCCTATCGTTGACTTCGTTATCTCCTACTTGTGTATGGAGAGGATATTTCGGTGTTTCACTTTTCACGCTGTTGCCTCCACTTTGCGTAGGGCGAGGCCGTTTCATTATTCACCCTGTTGCCTCCTATCTGTGCGTGGGCAGGGTATTCCAGCGTTGACGAAGGTGCTTGCTGTTTGCGCACGGGAAGATATTTCAGTCTTCACGCGTTTGTTTTCACGCTGTGAGAGGGAATTGTGCTTGTTGCTTTATGATTTGGCGCGACGGAGCACGTGCGTCAAGTTTAGAGGGTCGTTGATTGACGTCGACTTGGATGGAAAGTTTTGGTATGTTGCGATCCAGGGTTTTCGATTAAGAGTTGGTAGGCTTTTGAGTCGTTTTGTTTTTGTTCGTAAGAAGTTTTTCAGGTGTATCGGAGACTTCGATTCGCCGCCATACGACTGAGCCGCAACTTAGTGAACACAAACGGCTTGAAGAGGAGGTCGACGCGGTTGTCCTTGAGGCGAAGGCGCATAAGTTGCCGGTGAGTTGCACCTGTTCGTCTTCTGGCGTGGATGACATCTCTCCCTTTCTCTCTTTGTCTTCCTCTTCCTTTCCTTCCCTTCACTTCTCTATTCACATATGCTGTTTGGTCATACAAGTTCCAGAGATGTCGAAGCATGTCTTGCGCTCTTACTCTGCACTCTCGTTGCTGGTGGCATTCGGCTTATTAACCAGACGAACTCTAAACGTCATGTGCTGGAGCGAGAACGCTGTAATCATGGGATGGGTGGGCGTTGTTCTTTGATAGGTGTCAGCTTAACCGGTTTGCAATAATTGCCTCATGGATAATTGTGAAGTAAAAATCCAATTACTGGAAAATTTCCTTCGAATAAGGAAATGTTTCACACTTCGAATAGAGGTGCGAAGTTTGAATTGTCGGAGTTCAATTCTAACCAACCAGGTACCAAATGCTTCTTTGGAACCTTCATTCATGGGACGTGTCGAGGTCCTTCGACCGACTTTGTTTGAGAGGAGGGAAAGGAGAGCATTAAATCTCTTTTAGTGAGTTTCAGATTGTTCCCACAAAATTTCAATATTAGAAAGGACATTTCTTAGGTGGAGGGGGAATCCACCGAGTCTTCATTTGTTAGATAGAGGCAAATTCATCGTGCTTGGAAACAAACAAACGGATCCATACAGAAAGCGAATTTAGCGTCCCAAGATCTCTCAGGGAGATTTAAATGTGCGTACCTCTCAGCTCGTTATTTTTCACTCTCGTACGTATAGAAGTCCCTTTCATGGCACAAAAGAATCCTGATAAGTACTAAATATAGGCATGGGTGAAGGAAACCTAGAGTATGCCAAGGAATTTTTTTCGTGCTTCAATCGATCGCATACTGAGTGGAGCATGCGTTGCCGTAACGGCTTGGCTTTGTACAAGTTGACCGTAGAGAAGGTAAAAGAAATAGTAAATCTTGTGATCTTATTATCGAAAAGGGACTGGTACAGTAGTTGGGAGACTACTGTATCATTCGTTGAGCAACGACATTGCTATATTACGCTTGCTATCGAGGGTATGAGCGCCATGCGGCATAATTGCTATTGTTTATTATGTTGCGAGTAGATAAACCGCTTAGCTCACGATATATCTAATTTGTGAACGAACTGAAGGGTTCGATTATTGATCAACTTTGTGCTTATTTCAGCTGGGGTTAAGCTATCGTGCGCGGCGCGCAGCCGCACAACTCATTCAGGAGAACGTCAAATTGAGAGTGGAGAACAATCAGCTGCGTAGCGACGTTGCGATGTATGTTGTTTCACTTGCACATTTATTTTTCATTTCTCATCTTGAGCTTCGCTTGGATCCAGTGAAGCAGCTCGTAAAGGGCAAATGTAAATGATGACATTAAGAAGTAAAAGAGCGTTTGAGAACCGGTGGGAGATGTTTATGTGCTGGCGACTGTAGCAATGAAAATGAACGAATATTTTTAGCGCAGCCGCCTCGCTGTTTCGTTGACACAAATGTTTCTTCAAGTTTTTTGATTACATCTCTCAACGAGCTTCAAAGTTTACTCATCCTCACTTTACCTTTGAAAGGAATGCGATAGATTGTTGTTCTTTCATCCAGTTTGCAGGCTGTTTTGAGGCAGGCGTTCCTCGAGCATCGCGGGCAGAGGGAACCGTGGCTTATTTATTGGTTTCTTTCACAGCCCAAATAAAGCATCGCTGTCTTATCGAAGATTCTGAACATACAAGTGCACATTCGATCCCATCCCTTCCCCACAAAATAGGGAAGGGCGGTGGATCCAGTCATTAGAAACCTATCATTACAGCACCGTTGTTACACCCCTTCACATGCTAGCATCCGCAGCCGAATGCCATAAAGGAAAGGTTGAAGATGGAATGGTTAAATGTAATTATTACGAGCAGTTATGCGTCCAAGGGATTTGTAGTAACCGATCGCATTTCAGCCTGGGACATCGTTGAGATGCGACGGAAGGAATTTATAAGCCACTCGCCATGTGCTTTCAACTCGTTGCAAAAAATATTTGGATAAATACAACGGATATGCAATTTTCAGGCAGGAACTGCAGTTAGCTTCTCTAAAAACACGACGTTTGGCGACGACTCCGGTGAATGCACTTGAAGCGCTCAGGAAGAAGCAGCAGGAATTGCAGAACGAAGAAATGGTGTTCCGCTCGAAATGTGAGCACGAAAAGATGCAAATCGCCGAGCGCGAAGAGGAGTTAGCTGTTAAAGAGGTGAACTTTTCTGTTGTGAATGTCGAAGTTCTTTTCGTCACTTGCTGAGGGATAGCTGGACCTGTTCAAAACGAGCTCGTCATGGGCCTGTGAAGAAGTCGATGAATAATATTTTTAATGCGGCAAAAAAGGTGAAATTGGAAGAAGAGCGAGCGCAGAGCGATAAAGAACCCCAGATTTCTAAACAGTGAGTGATTGTAAAGTGAAGCAAATCAATGGCCTTTTTTCCCTCGGACGAAGGGTATAATACTGTGGGACGACTACGTCTGCGCGGATATATGCGTATTTCTATCTTTCGGGTTTTTCGACTTACGGACCAAAAAAATTGTCTTAATGAAATGTTGCAAAGATGATCTATATCATAAGGGTTCCAAAGAAATTTGGGAACATTTCATGGATTTCTGGATGAGTCATAGTGTATGAAGATTGATTAGGCGGAAAGGGTAGATCAAACAACTAAGCCCAATTCCTGGGAAGTCTGGCATTATGCGGCACACAACTTTGTAAACTATTGCGCGCATTCAACAGCTATCAGAGTATGAAATTCGCGATGAGAAATTCGAAGTTTCGGGACAATGAGCACTAGGAACCCCGGAAGAACAGACGCAACCAGGGCGGCAGCATATCCGACTTCGTGAACAAACAGCTTCACCGTTAGTCAGTACTCGTCAAGGTAGGGAGTCAAACAGAAATATTTGTGCACAGCGAAGCGTCCTTCATTTGGCATCTGAACATTTATGAGTCCTTTCCTCTAGGCTTGCGAAAAGCTCAAATCGTGTTAAACTCCTGACATGCTTCCCAGACTCTCACACTAGTTCATCGTTCCGATCATGCGTGGAGTGGTTAATTGCTGTTTTTGTAAACGAACGTAATGAGCGCTGACGTGGTATTTGATTAACATCATTACAATTAGTACTTACAAGTAGTTAGGCTTAGGATGGGTTTCCGAATGCACTGCCTTCAAGCATAATAGGGTCTTCCCCCTAAACTTTTGGATGTTGCTTATTGCCCTCTTTGTATTTAGGAGTTTGGCTGTTAAAAGGGAAAGAGGCGTTTTTCGCTTTTCTTGCTTTCTTTCTCTTCGCTTCCCATCGCAAGCAGGTGCAACATATTTGAGTGTGCGTGAGAAATTTGCTTGTTGTCAGTTAGGATGAGGGAAACCATGAAGGAATGCTTTGGCTAGAGGAGTGGCAGAATTTTGCCCGGCAGGGAAGAATAGTCTCCAGTCTTCCTTTCCGTCGCGAAATGGTGGCACAAGAGGGAAAAATGCCAACGCCTATATATATGTCATTGGAAGCTGAATTGGATCGGTGCAATTCCTGCCTTTGTGGGGCTTACGTTTTCGATTTCAGAAGGAGTTAAAAGCACGTGAGGAACAGTTAGAAGAGCAGTGGAAGGCATTTTACGAAGTAAACAATCCGGAGACCATCTCGCTTCATCGTCCTCTCAGTTCCACACGACCTTTTCACGCCACCAGCACGTTTCGCTCTGGATCTGCGATTAATGAGCGCTCCTCGTTAGTATCGTTACCTTGCTTTTTGGCTGATTTAAAGTTTTGCAGTGAAGCCAGAAGCTGAATTAATAGCCGTCACCTTAAATGGGATAGCTAGATCTTAGAAACATAAACACTTCAAGTTTAGACGCTATTTTCGCTGTAATGATTCATATACCATCTGCATTTAACGCTTTCTGTCGTCAGCCGATTCATGACTGTAGTTTCCTTTCACGGGATGAGGGGAAGTATCAGTCTCTCAGATATCAGCAGGGGAGGTACTACGTGAATGGTTCATTGGTTTATGAGTCCTCTGTTCCTAGAGTTTTGTCTGTCCACTTGGGCACCAGTTTCTGATCAGGCTGATTGTCATATTGTTTGAGACACGTGTGTTGTTAGCCGTCGTCTGAGTGTTTTGATTGTGTGGACTCAAATTTTTCTAAGCTGCGCCCTCTGCACAAGCGCTTTTTGAATTTGTTACAGAAATAAACAGCCCGTTTTTTTTTTTTCAACTTCACACACACTGGACGCAGTTATGTACTTCAGGGTAGTCACTCCGCAAGCAGGGCCGATTGGTAAATCTCCAAGCAGCTCATCAATGCCGTTGCATCTAGCCGAGAAAACTTCGAAGATATGTCGAACCAAGAAGTTCTGAATCGGTATGGAACTATCCATTTTGCATTAGCTGGACCCATCTTCACTCCCCTGGCAATCGCTAATTGGTTCTCAATTTTTTTTAAAATTACGGCAGCCTCTTCGATACGTTGTTGACCTGCCTTCTGGCTCGTAGGCACACGTAGTGGTTGTCACAGTGTAAAGGAGGGTAGTGGGAGGGGGGGGGGGGGGGGGGGGAACGAAAATGCTTCGTATTAACGGTTCTAATGATTCGTTCCGTATTAGAAACGACCTATTGGAAAATGTCTATTAGGCGAAGGACTTGAGCGCCCTAGTACCAAATTAATCGATTTTCATGAGCCACTGCATCAGAAGGCCGTTTGGGATCGTAATAACGTTTACTTCATTTTTTGAGCATTCAATTACAATCCTTCCATGATTTACCCACAACTGTAAGGAATCTGGCGCACAGATGCCTTAGTAAACGTCTGAGCTCCGCGGTACACTCACCAGCTATAGGGAAAGAAAGAATCGATCGCGAGGGATTATTGTCCTTGAGGTGAAAAACATGAACGATACGGTTTAACAGAAAAAAGTTGTCTACGATTCTGCAATCTTGAGTTCTGTGAGTTTTTCCAGCTTGTTGTTCCTGAACGGGACATCGGTGACGGTCCTGAGCTGGGCACGATAAGGAGGCTAGATACATGATGGAACTTCTACTAACTTGCGGAGTTGGACTATCGAATTATCTACTCCAAGATATCGTGATCACACCATCTTCGGAAACCTTCAAAAATCCTCTAAAGGAGTTTAAAACCGATGACATCTTAAGCTAGCATCGCTAAACGAACGCTTTTTTTGGTGTTACTGCACGTTATTTTTAGTTTTTTGTGCGCTTCTGCGTTTCGCGCTTTTCTCAGTTTGCTTTTTTGATTGCTTTCGTGCTACTACGCTAATTGACTTTCATTTCGTCTCCCTTTGTAACTATGGAGCTCCCCTGTGTCTTTTGTAAATAAATCCAAGCCGATGTTCGCCTTAGATCGCACGTCGTACACCGCAAGCGATGGATATCCAACTTGCGTCGTCTTTTGCCCACACACCGTCTTCCGGATGTAACAATAAATTTCACCGGGAAGCGATCACTGAAAAGCGTGTCGCGAGCTCCTTGCGTGGTTGCAACTTTCTAATGTTCTGTGAATGATCCAAAATCAATACACCTAAATACGTATACGGCTCCCTGCTTCTTTTCGGCTAAGCAATTTCTTCTGACGATATCACGCTTTCTTCGCTCGTTGCCTACTTTACAAAACTTCCCGCGTTCGCCTTTCACACGTAATCATCACTGCTCATACAGAAATTCATATGCCAGATCGCTCTGAACGCATTCGAGCCGAATCACAGCTCTCGAGATTCAAATACACGGAAACGAGCATTCTATCCGATTACCTTTCTTGTTAAACTGTTCCCCATGCGCATTCCACACATACTTTGTGAATCCTAACGATTCGCTGAAAAATTCATAAATCCCAACAATATCTGATTTTGGAGATCACACGAGCCGCACATTACGCTTATCAAAAATATATAATTGATGCTTTACCAGTAAGATTGTCATATCGGGTCGACGGCAACAAAAACATGCTATGCACGCTTCATAAATGATTAGCAAGAAATGAAAGTGGTTAAAGTTTTTGCACAGTTTTAGTGAACTCAGTTGTATTTCGCAAAACGAGTGCAACTTGCAAATACAAATAATCAGATAATCAGCATATAAATAGAGAGCAAAAAGAGAAATGACGCACCGCGTATAATAGAAATATAGACAAATACGATATGATGACGCCTTTCAAAGTACACTTCAAATCTGAATTTAAAATAGTTGATAAACTCTTGTGCGCAAGTGATTTCTCGAAACAGCGTGTCACACCCCTCAACAACGAAGTTAGCCAATGTGAGACAGACGCACAGCTGGAGGGCGGCCAAACGTTGTATATCAAAAAAACTATGTCTTTCTCACGCTCTTCACATTGCAATGCTTCCATGTGTCGCTGCCTAGTGCAACCCTATCGCTCTTTTCCCCTCATTCAAAGTTTGCTTCATATCTTCTACCGCCTTTTTCTACGTCTTATTACTTACACTTCCGACCGTAGGCTCGCTTAACCTTTACCGAAAATTCGAGCAAAAATATCAGTAAGAGGGACCGTTTTACAATCGAGCAAATTATCGACTCACCACCGCTTTTCACATAACCAAAACCGTCCCTAACCCATACAAAAAAAATGTCGAAATATTCTGCATCACAACAAATACACTTAGACACGCATGTTAACAGAGTAGCATTGTAACTCAGTTGGGAACAACTGCACCAACGAGATGAAAGTTTGAGACAGAAGTGATCAACGATGAGGTGAAATATACAAAATGGAACACAACGGCAGAATGCCTTCATGTGGCAGCTGTCTCAAGTGGGCTTGTGTCACACATAATGAACTATGCCTACAAAAGAGAGCAAACTGCTTCACTCCCTCAAAAAAATTTCTGGCTAGAAAATAGACACCAAAGAGCTATTTCTGAATGAGGACAAAACGCCGATCAAAAGTGGGATGTAACTCTTACGTGCAAAAAGAACAACCAAATCATCCTACATTCCACATGCCATATACGCAAGAATCTAAAGACTAAATGGTTTTCACTATAAAAATTACAACTTCAATATCAAGCGTCGATGGGAGAAAATCAAGGCCTGTTTGAAATGTTTGAGGGACGCTGAACCCAAGCGCTCGGTTCAAGAATTTCGAAATTTTTTCATGCAGTCTAAAAATTTCTAAATTTCTCATGCAGTCTAAATTACTGCCGCACAGAAGTTTTTCTATCATTAAAAGGAATTCACATCGACGGAATTTCCGTTGCTGTAAATTTTTATGCAAAAACAGTAGGAGCATGACCTGATTAGAAATCTTGGAAATATGCTCATTCTACTCGGAATGTCCCGAAACCTCTCAGATATGTCGCGCTCATTTCGCAACGTTTGGTGTCCGCAATCAGACTAATTTGTTTTGGGGAGAATATTCTCGACACAAGCCCGAACAATATGTGTAATAATAGCCGAAAAGCTAGGCTCCTTGCACAGAACCACAGCAACCTACGTTTCACTGCCGTTTACAGTCTCCCCGTTAGTCTCATTTCTGCAAAGCAGCCTAAGGAAGACAAAAAATAGCAACTTAAATATTACGCATGATGCAACAAAGGCAAATGTACAACACCGGCATAACAATGCAGCGAAATGATGAAAATACAGTGCTCGACACATTAAAGAAAGGAATGAAGAATTTAAAATAACGAAGCTGCAAAGAAGAGAACAACCAACAATCGAGATGAACAATATAAGGAAGGAAAAAAACTGCAAAAAAAGTGCATTTCATTTGCCAGGGCAATGCCTGTTGGTGGCAAGTGAGTATGTTGTAATCATGGAAGCAATGGCAAGTGCAGCAAAATGTACGGAAACTGAGGGGAAAAGAAATTCTGAATTAATAAATCAACATCCGCTTTGCCCATACCCTACTCAGCCCCATGCTCTCTTTTTTCGCATTTCGCCACCTCTGAAAAAACATGTTAGCTTATTCAATGTGGTATACGGAAAGCGAAAGAAAGGAGCAAAACTGGAGTATTTTTTTTACAGTTTCCACGTTTTGAATTTCTGCTCCCACGCGATAAAAACTATCCACACATATTGTATTAACAGTTTCGTTCTCTACGATTCATTAACAGATTCTTTCCCGAGAGAACAGCAAAACACTTAGCAACACGAATCGTGGTTAATTAGATAGTAACAGGAAAAGGAATAAGTGAACATTCTTTGAATGGTGATAATGATAGAGCGAGGGCGAGTCAACCTAA
>JPKZ01001850.1:316906-356558 GCA_000803305.1 Toxocara canis
CAATTCATCACTGCGGATTTTGGGCACAATTCACCTTGTTTTGAGCATTCTGTTAGTACACTGGCGAAGAAGCACTAGAAGATGGATAAAAGGGAGAAAGGTGGTGCGTGTGATTACAGTTCAATGCCGGAAGTTGATATGAAGTTGAATAACAAATAATAAATAACAAATAAAATAAGTGCGTTTATGGATAGCGACAACATGCGTTTGCAATACCAACACAACAGTTCTAGTGGACGGAATGTGCAGAGAAGTCGACCGTTGTGCCGAATTAGACCTCGAACTGCGAATTATGCGCAAACTGAACCACGTCACGCTCTGATGTGATCGACGAACACGGCAAAAACCACATCATAACTGAGTCTGAAACCAACCTTGATCTGTTCTATACAAGCGCACTACAATACCATCATTACTGCACTTCGAAGGAAAAGGACGCCGTAGCTTTAAAGAAAAAAAAGTTGGTGACAGGAACGGCCGCAAGAGTGGTGCACCAAATACAAGAAAAAACCCAACTGCAAGATTTCAAAAACTAAAAAAAAACAGCTCCCTCATTTACCCATTTATAATTAAGCCCAACCGACGTTTCATTGGAATGAGTTTCAAACAGGACAGCCCAGCTTACCGGGCAGCTTGCTCAACACTCACAGCATTTACAACAATTTGCGGCTGTTCGTAAAAGATATTGACGTTGAGACCATATAATGCGTCGAGGAAGATGGTATAATATATTTATGCTGACGTTTCGGCTCATAAAGCCATAATCATAGCACCACAAGCTGAAAAAACAATAGTCGTATATTTCCCGGAAAAGACAGTAAACAACAGGAGCGGTTCTATGATGGACAGGAGAAACAAGCGGTGTATCATAACAAGAACAGCTGTGAAGAATGAAAGGACAGAAGGGAAGAAAGTAGAGAAGGGTCATAGGTCGTGCGCGAAGAGGTTAGTTAAGGATAATAGTTCAACACATCCATTGATTCAACACATCCTTAATTTGCGGCTATCAGTTAATAGTGTTATATGTTGACCGCGAGGTGTCAAAAAAAACCTGAGCTAAGATGTTGCGAGACTCACCGCTAACTTATCTCGCCGCTGAAGATGCACACTGCTCTCTGGATCAGTTTACCGGCGAAATTTTGCAAGGTTGTTATGAAAAAAGCGAAACAACTTATGTTAGCATGCGTAGACAACGAACATGCCGAACGAACCTGTGCCGCATACTTCACCCAGCAACGCCTTCTTGGACCGCCTGCCAATCCTCTTCAATCTGCTGCTGCCGCGCTGCACAGCCTCCACTGCCGTCTCCTCGTTGAAGATCGCTTGTAACTGCAAGCAAGTCATAATACACCATAAGAAATTCAAAAGTTAAATCCATTCGATGAGCCAAAAGGCAGCCACAGCCCGTTTCACTAAACGATGTGCACTTTGCAATGGCATTTTACAAATCGAATGCCTCAAATAAGGCCCATACTAACCGACGCATGTATGTGTATATCTGCAATAAACGTATTCCTGTTACCAAAGGCGTTTGAACCATTACAATTTGCGAGAACCGCAGTGATAAAATAACCACATAAAGTTCACGAGTTCGAACAAAACGCTTCATCGAAGTTCTTTAGCATCGGAGCTGACAACGTTATATTGACTTTCGGAATTAATTATCCAAAAACTAAGAACAATTCGTGCAATAACCGTCTTACGTACACAGAACAGTGGCGCCCGTTCATAGCCTCTATCATATCCGCACGCTGAAGTAAGGAATGGACTAAAAATCTTCCAGCACATGTGAATGCTTGCTTGCAAAAATTTCAAAACCGTCAAAGTTTCAAATTTCACTGACGTGGAGAGCAAATTTTTGTTGACTGCTCAAATATGAGGTAACTTTTGTTGCCCATGATATCTTTTCCCAAGGTCATTACACAAAATATATGCTCCTCCACAACTGATGGCGAGTTGCTTATAAATTTCATACTGATCTCCTGCAAGCATTCGGATCGCTGCCGAATGAGTACATCGTTAAAGTGCTGAATGAAAAAAAAACAGACGAAATAATCAAGTTCAATATCATAACGAAGTTCTCATTTTGAAAATCTTTTCATCCCAATCATCTACTTTTCCCGAAAAACAATTACTCAGAAACTGAATGGATAGGAATACATTTCTGTAGCAAAGAAATTTTTCCTACTTCCAAACGAGGAAATTTTTTTAAAAATTCTAAAAGAGACAGATGCTTATCTACGGTGATCACATTTATTGTTAATACTGTCAGTCAACCATTTTCGTAGCACTCAACTCTGCTTCCATGCGCACTTCTTAACCGTTAACAATGAAACAAAAAGCAATCCAAGAAAAAAATACCTGGTCACATGAGACTGCACATACGAACAAACCGAACAGCGCGCTCTCTATAGAAAGGAAAATTGTGTGCAAACTGCAAAAATGAGCCACTCGCTTTGCTGGATCGACACAGAACCAGTGTTCGGTGAACAACTCAACACATTCATTAAAAAACCGTCGTTAGCGCATAATGTGCTTTATAGCACAACAGTTTTGAATGCTCACACCTTGGAAGAAAGAGTACATTAGTGCAACAAAGTCCTTCGAGCGTAAATCTTGTCAATGTACGCGTTCCTGATAAAAAACATCCAAAATTTACTTGGAAGCACTGGGTTACTTGATCCGTGAAAATCCAGAATAATGCTTAACATGTTGTAGTTCAAAAGTTCAACTGCGCTGCATCATATCGTAGCGCATGTGAAAGATACGAAATTTTTGTTTTTTGTAAAATAAAGAAAACTGCCTTGTATAAACATATTATTGAAATACTTGGGTATACTTCATAGAATGCATGCTAACACCATAGATGATAGGGCGTCACCAAATCAGTACTTTGCTCCCAGCACAAAACGATAGCGAGCATTTGATCAGCCGGCTGAATTTTGAGAAAATCATAAAAAATATAATGACGAAAAACTGAGCATGCATTTTGGCGTGTTGAACGCTCTGTCCATACATTCCTTTTGCACCGATCGGCCCATGCTCGTCGTGATACATCCACGCCGTAACGACAAGCCTAAGAAAACGCAGAATACACAGGCCGCCTCAAAGCAACAATCCTGACAAATACCACACATTATAAAATTAAATAAATTCAAAACCTTGCCACCTAAGCACACTTCGACGATGCCAATTTAACAGTCTGGTGTTCTCAAAACAAACGCTCACTGAACAGGCACAGGTCATTCACGGAATAACTGGGATAAAATTAGCCTGATAAAGCTGATAACCAATGACGGGCGATTCCAGCATTTGCGTTCGAGGAGCTAATTCTAGATTCAGTCCTAAAACTGCTTTGGGAATTGATATCCGCTATGCCATCAGTCAACCAAGATAAGGATTGAAGTCCTTTTTCTGAAATGAAGTTAAAAATTTTCGCCGTTTGTCCCCTTCATTTTTTCCTTTTATATATGCTCACTTTGCTTATTTTAGAAATTCTCCATTCGCTTCGCTCATTTCAGCTTAAAATTTTTCGGCATGCTTCGCTCGTATAAACGTAAAACTTCTTGGCCGCCTTTGCAGAACCACCTTAAGAAGCGAATGCGCGACTCACGAAAATATTTTCCACTTTTTTGCCACCACTCCCGACAGCCACGTTTCGTTAGTCTCAAGAACGATTGTGCGGGTGGTGAAGAAGAACCCTCAAAAATATG
Organism: Toxocara canis; assembly: GCA_000803305.1. Taxonomy (NCBI): domain Eukaryota; kingdom Metazoa; phylum Nematoda; class Chromadorea; order Rhabditida; family Toxocaridae; genus Toxocara; species Toxocara canis. The sequence goes on from JPKZ01001850.1 coordinate 320,620, forward strand.
AAGCATTCAACTTTTCTTGAAATTCTATGCTTACTGTAAGGGGATGACTTTGGGATGCAACGAACACTTGGAGGGCTGAACACTCGTCTAACAGTTTTCAGCGATAAAATTTCACTTTTTAGTCCTTCTGTAGTTTGAGGACTTTCTGCGATTTGGTAAAACTCTCCTTGTCGAAACCTAGAGCATACGTCTACGTCCATGGGAACTACTACTGTGATGCTATAAAATTAAAACCAAAAAAGAATCACCTCGGATTACACGGGAGGACTCAGAGCTAAGGAGATGAGCTTCTTTGGAATCGGAGTTTGGAAACAAAATTTGGGATAACAGCGTGCCGGAGCCAACGCACTTGGCCGGAGTCACCCATCACTGTTAGCAAGACATGCAGAACAAATCCTATGCAAAAAAATATAAGTTGTAAGCTACGACGGTGAGATATCAGAGTCCGTGCTTCCACTTTCCTCCGCCCTGATCGCAGCTTTCCTCTTCCTAGCAAAAAAACGCTCCTCTTCCTCCATCCCCCACACTCACAGCGTCAATGTTTTTTTTTTTCAAATATATGGCGCCTGCACCAGAAAACACTTCATAATCTTACATCAGCCTGAAATGAAGTATAAATACACAAATACATACGACAGAAGCATTTTGAAAAATGTCATGCCCTGCATGAGACTGTGTTCATGAACTCCTGAAATCTGAATCTCTAATTTCGCATTCATCCACTAGCAACAGAGAAACCGTGAGAGCTCGGATGGGCGGAGGAAGTTCCTTGAAAAAAAAACGCTCCTCTTCCTCCATCCCCCACACTCACAGCGTCAATGTTTTTTTTTTTCAAATATATGGCGCCTGCACCATATATTTGAAAACACTTCATAATCTTACATCAGCCTGAAATGAAGTATAAATACACAAATACATACGACAGAAGCATTTTGAAAAATGTCATGCCCTGCATGAGACTGTGTTCATGAACTCCTGAAATCTGAATCTCTAATTTCGCATTCATCCACTAGCAACAGAGAAACCGTGAGAGCTCGGATGGGCGGAGGAAGGAAGCTCTTCTAATTCAAAAGCTCTTCCATCTTTCAACACTACTGGATGTTAATGGCAACCATTTAAAAACCCGGCACTGCCAAGCATTTCCACCAAACAGTACAAAGCGCTGCTTCTTTAGCGCTGCCAACAACTCTTCCCCCTATATCTTGCACATTCTGAAAGAAAAGCCACAACTGTTCAATGCTTGAAATGTTGTTGTTAAAATGTTGATAAAGGTAAAATATTTCAAAATCTCTTTCGTTCATCAGATGGCAAAACTTTGAATCTTCAATTTCAAAACGTCAGTGATATCATTATATTAAAGAGCCCACTGCATTGTAAGAACAGTAAGCAGAGAGCACTCGAGGAAATGAAACTGTTAAGGTTATCAGTAAACACCTGGGACCAGAATTTCTTCAATGCGAAATGCTATTTCTGTACATATGTGTTTATCATACCTTCTCATTCTTCAAGCAGAAAATTTTATAAATGCTCGGCAGAGCATTAAACAACTTCAAGAACTTTTCGGTATGATTATTTCAGCATATTTTAAAGAAAAGAAGTCAAAGAAAAATCAAAAGGAATAAATCGTTCGCGTAAAAGAAAAAAAACAAACCCCAGTGCATAGCTCGACGACAAACCGACATAGAGAAGGAACTGTAAAAAATACTTCTGGTTGAATTCGCCGACGCAATTATTTACCCAAGGACCTAAAACAGGCCTTTTTAAAACAATATTGATAACGTGAGATGGATTTATTTAAAGAATTTTATGGATGTATGCAAAGGAAACTGTGCGGCAAATTATTCTGGTGCGAAGTTCTCATTTACGAAATGAGTTAACACTGATGATCCACATAACTCCTTCTAAACCAATATTAATGAGAGAAGAGAGGCCAAAACGTCGACCAGAAAGGCATCAAATCAGTGGAGGAAGAAGCTCACAATGATGGTCCATTTTGCGAACACAGCGTCGGCATACACGGCAGTGGTGCGCGCGAGGCGGTCGGTACGATTCGCAACGCGTACAAATCGACCAGTCCTCACCCTTAATAAATAAAATAATTCGCATTCAACTTCACCCTCCCAATCAGCCCCACATTCTCATGAAAATTTTGCTAGTACTAGAACCGAACATCGTAAAAGATAAGGAAGATACTGATATAACATTTGAATATAACTACGAGCAAAAGAGTGGAGTTGACGTTACCAGAGTTCAACAAGAAGTTGCACGTTTTCAGGAAAATTCCGGAAATATAAATGATGCGAATAATTGCTGCCATAATTATGAAATGACACCATACTAAGACAATTGTTCCGCCTGAACTCACAAATCCAACAACTACTCATTAAAATTGCGCCCCTTTCAGAATATGCCTTCCCACACTCCAGCAATCGAATACAACGCACAGCACCGAGCAAAATTCTCCCATCTAAATCTAGAAACTTCCACAACTAATAATTTTTGGCTACCAGGGAAAAACCGGTTATTTGATTTTCCTCATTTACATTACGTATACGTGCTAAGCTGAAGTGGGAAGGCGTGGGATACCCTCATCAAATTTATTTCAGATTATTACGCATATGAGCCCACCTCTCACCTAGCTGGACTACGTTCCCACTGTTTTGCCAAACATTATGCAACTGCATTTCACTACGCGTGGCTATATACACCTTAAACATATTTTGCAATAAAAAAGTAGCAAGAGACGAGCACATGTATGGAAATTAAAGTGCGTTTACTTATATATAACGGCAATAATGGCTAAAAAATTCCAACTTCTTAGTATCAGAAAATCCACCATAAAAAAGTCAAAAAGAAACCACGAATTTGGGTTTCAGCATCATAACGTCGGCACCGGAGTCTGATTCGTCATTTTCGGACTCTGAAATCGCTGAGCGTCCATACAGGCGTGCGTCGACCCGCCTGTTGCTCATCATGCTGCAAGAGACGAAACAATGCTCTGCTTTAATACGCTGCATACCCCAGGTGCAAAAGTATTCACAAAGATATGCAAACAAAATACATCTTTGCGACTCTAAAACTCTACGAACTAAATTCACCGTTCTTCAAACCCTTACTTCCAGTTGTTAGCGAATTCATATCAACATATGAAATTCTCGCTGATTTCCATGGAACAACCACTGCACTTGACACTGCACCCTTGTATGAAATCTTGTTACTTCTTTAAATAATGAAAATGTCCCCCTTAAATGTTGAAAGTGCTCTCAGCACGCAGTCGATCCCACACTGGGAACCATTATTCGAGCAGGTTTTTATCATTCACGATTCAGCAAATTTTTAGCTTCATCCTCCGCCCTACGCAGCCTCAAAATGTCGCCTGTGATTTAACGACCAGCAAAACCTTGTTCACAGTTGCTACGACAGACCCGTGTTACTATCTTGACCTATTTTCAGCACTCCTTGCCACCAACTTTTACTTACGAGGCTGAAGCACTTCCCAGATATGAAAAAAATCCACCGGAGCTTGACAGTGCCCTGTTCGTTCAATCTCGGTTACTGGAGGTGATCACAAACGAAGCATTTAAAGCATACGCGCTCTTATTGATGGGGACAATGCCTGGGTCCGTGACCATCGCTCGGAAATGTGCCATAAACGCTAGGAAGAGCACGCTGTTGAAGAGAATCACGTGAGCTACTCCCCACAGACTGAAATGCATGCAAAATCTATTTCAACCATTTTCCCAACGACTTGCCAGGTTCGAATGAAAACTTCGAAAAACGATTACGAGCCTCTAAAGATAAGTATCAAGGAATCGTGAACCAACGGGAGATAATAGCAACGAGAAGTGAGCGAAAAAAAAGAAAAAAAACGAGAGGGTGTAGAGTTCAAAAGCCGTCCTACTAAACTAGGAAGAAAAAACTGTGTTTTATCGAAATTCACTGGCATTTTTCTCACTAAGATACAACAGAAAATTCAGTTTTAATTAGACATTTATTACCATATAGTACTTAAATTTGGGAATTATTTTTTGGGCCCCCCTAAAAAATTTCTTCCTTGATCAAAGTGGTTCTCATTAACCATCGGGACTGATACCCGCCTTCGTTCGAAACTTCCGAATATGCTATTTGATGAAATATTCACGAGCTAACAACTGCGTGTGGGTTTACCATAGTTGTTTGTCTATTTAACTGGGATCCTCCTGTTGGTCGCTCACTTGATGATGATGATGACGATAAAAAAATGCGTCTCAATATCAGCTCAAAAGTGACGATAATCATTTCGTTACCAGATCAGCCCGTTAAGCTATAAAAGTAAAAGAAAAGCGTATTAACATTCCGCTCAATACAGTTCGATATAAGCGCCATTTCGAAAGGATTTCAATTAGTTACGTCCATTAAGTAACACGGTTTAGAAACTTGATGGGGATGCAAACAGGTCCACAAACAACACTTACTTACCTTTGCGAGAAAGTAGGTGCAACGAGCCAATTTATGACCACATAATCTGCGTAGATCATGGCCGTATAGGTGAGCAGCGCGCAAAGGACGCCGCATGGATCCCGCCGCAAAATCATGGAGATAAAAAGCAAATGACACTGATATAAACCGTCAAAATGTGGTAGTTACGCTGCTGCTAAGGCTGTACGTCTCCAACCGTGCTCAACATCTCATCTTCCCCCGGCCCAAATCCGTATCAAGTGACAATCAAACAGGTCCTTAGCAAGCGAACTACACCTGAAAAAATATAGGCATTGAATACATAGGCAGTGAACAGATTACATCTCGATGTATCACGCGAGACAGCTACCTGGTCATATTAATGCTACTGGCGTTTTTTTTTTCGCAGCAAGATGGAAGAAGCTTGGTGACTGATCGGTCTCTAACAAGTGAATGCGACCACCCAGAAATGCTTTGCTTGAAAATAAGGGTATTTTAGGAGTACAGCCAGCGGTGGATGTTCGAGTGGGAGTGGGCAGCCTACCGTGGCTCGTATTCTCATGTGCCCCTTATTCAAAGACCTAGAGGAGAGGAAGACGCACAATTCATACGATCGGCACTGCAAACACACAGTATATCGAAACGCTCACTTGCGCCCTTTTCGAAAGCTAAACGGTACACCAAAGACAGGAGCTGAGTACAGAATGCTACATTCGATTAAAATGTTATAAAAACAAGAACATATGAGAGGCGTATCTCATTCATTGATAGTACTTAACTTAATAAGTATAACAAAGGTCACACCAACACGTCTTAAAAGATAATTAAGAATAAATGGAATGAAAAGTACACTTCCAGTTTATCAAAACACTACTTTGTTGCACCGAACCTCGAACCTCCAAAACGACCTAGAATTTTAATAGAGGCCGCAATGTCTGGTAAAACGGTACATTTCCCTCCGAAACGCAACACAGTCGGCTGGTGCAATAGTGAAAACTGGGAGGTACGGTAAGCACAGCACAAAAGATAATGGAACTAAACTGGAATTGCATGAGTGCATCTTAGCCTGGTGTGCATTAGCGTATCGAACAACAAGCAAAACCCTGATTCTGCTCCTTAACCGAGCAATATGAACAATAAGTATGAAGGAATGTATCCTGGTTGCATTCTGCGACCCTTAAACGTCATTTCCACCATATATGGCACCAGGTGGCCAACCTCTACCGGAAAGCAAAACAGTGCGACGGTAGAACGCACTCGTGCAGTTCTACGACAGTTCTCTCGCTTAGCGTCACAAAGCTATCAGTTTATTTCAAACACATCGGTCTACATTCAGAATGCACCAAAAAAACAAAGAAAACACATACCCAACAAAACAAAAATCGCCCCACCCGTGACGGTTCCTCACCACCTACCGATCCAAGACACTACGTCCCAGCCGTGTGTACAGCCAACCGTTGTCCGTTGAAAGAGCAACGCATTGACACTGCAACGTGACTTTCACTTCGAAGTAACCTCTCCCCCCGCTGCAGCTAAAAATCCACCTCCTCTTACCAACAGTGTGCCTCCCACCCCAATCCACTTTACGCGCTTCCGTCGCCGGAGTTTGCCAACACCCATAAGCTTTATTAGACGGATTAATACGAGAACTAGGAATACGTTGGATTAAAGGATTAAAGTTATCGTGAAAGCGCAATGGAGAGATATAAATGAAAGGTTTGATAGCAAGCGCTTCACGAATATAGAGAGAGCTTCTCTGAGCACATTTGCAATGAAACACGCTGGCAGCCACGAACAGCTCAGTTGAGGCAGACCGACGCTTTGTTTTCACACATATATGCAATTCATAAAAGACACTGCAATTTTTCTCCTCTAATCACATTTTATTAAATATGTATCAGTGCGTCATCGACACAACCCCTTCATTACTGTTATTAGTTCCAACAGACACTTCCTCTTTAAACTTTCACATCTCATGTTTGCGCAACACGAAGAAGTACGAAGAGGATAATATCGAGTTTGAGGAAATGGAACTTCGTTGTTATTCGACTGCTGTGAAACCACTTTATGGTTTTTTCTAGTTTCAGTTCAACGCCCCTCTGCAGCGGAAACTTATGCACGGTCAAAGTCAACACTCTACCATTCTCTTATGCGATCGGTCTCGCTGCATTTATCATACTATTATTCCATCTCACCTACAGTATAGCAAAACGCGTGGCTATACTTTTCCACACCGTAAAATTTGCACTTTGTCCATTTCACAAAAATATGAACTCACACTACTACCACTCTAAAATACTTCATTAATTCTCCTCTCCTCCGATTATCGTTTGTGTAAATGTGTGAAACGCAGGGATGCAAATGCAGAAACCAACGAAAGTTCTATGTAACGAGGGAGATAATTAGCAGTGTGCGTCCAAAGCTGCTTAAATTTAAGAGGATATAAGTGACTAAGGACATAATTCCAAATTTAAACATATTTGAGTATGTAAACGTGAATTGCGAGCGCAAACCAATCCGTAGAAAGCGGTTGAAACACCAATGAAAACGAAGCCGAATCAAAAAGTTCGGTAGATGCGCACATTCGGCTGCTATATTCCTGTCATTGCTTATGGAATACGTTGAACACTTGGAACGCTGTTGTCATCGTATGATATCGGTGAGTACAGCTGAGATTGCCTAAATGACTTTAGCCGTTGTCGATGAATGCACTTGGGCCATCTCAATTGCACTCATCTGCGCCGTCATGTGTACTAATTTCTGCCCGCTGCAGCAAGCCGTCCAAATTCTGAAAAAGTAACCACCAAAAATGCATATTTATCCGGAAATAAAACAAAACAGTGCAGTAAATCATCATGGCCGCGATTCGTTCAGGGCAAGTATCAAGCCGCGCAACCCTAACCCCCTCCCCAACTGTGTGCGCGTATGTGCAACTGATAGACGCATGTGGCCGTTCACATCCGCAAAAGAAAAAAAAAGCATAAAGAAAACGGAAAAAGACGACAAAAGAAAGGCAAAATGAGTGCCTCACAGCAAATCGCAATAAATTTCGAGGTTTAAAACTATGGAAGAAGCATCATTGCTGATTATGCCCGAAACGATACGACAGCAAACTTTGTTCAAATCGATTTCTACATTCTCCAACACACGATGTATGCGCCCTTAAAGCAACCATAAAGAGCTTTGAAGAAATATGTAACAATAATGCTGCAACTGAAATACGGCACAAAAACAGCAATCAACAAGCATACGCATTACAACTAACACGTGCGCATAAGAAAGCACAAAAATACTCCAAATACTGTAGAGAATAACAAAACAGATCTTACTTAAGCCCTTCACACAACTGCGAGAGTCGACACGTTTAAAAGTGGACCATTCGAAACGTACGGGAACGCATATCACCGAAATGTTTCGAAGCACTATTTGCAATTCTGCGTGTTAATCGATGAGCTGTATGATCGTGCCATTTAGAAAACTTTAAAAAATGTCCTATAATGTGCTTTTTTAACATCTAAGCTGATGCACAAATTCCATTCTAAAAATTCTATTCGTATTCAGCTTCTATTTTTTTTAAAATCAAGCTGACTGATTTGGAGTAGGTTAATTTTCAAATGCCTCAATTCCGAACGAATGTAGACATTTATAAGTTTCCCAATTTAAACCATCGAAAAGTACAGATACATAGATAAATACATATATATATATATTTGCACAAACAAGCATACACAGAAGGAATGCGCCGAAAAAGAGCCGATATTTTCTTTTCGGCATCTTTAAAGTGTGTATTAAAGTCATTGCCAGCCGACAACCGCAATTTTCTGTTAGGTTAAAAGCTCGCTTATTGAAAACTCACTTCTAGTGTTGCTCTAATACACAAGAATACAACGACTAAATAAGTCGTCAGTGCAAATAAATGCAAAAGTTACACTGAACGCACCGCACATACATTATCCGAAAGCATAAAACAAGCAATTTTTTCAATTGTAAATTTAACAGTGAAAGTTATGGTTATAAATGGCAAGCTGGCTATAAGCCATTAAACACGTTGACAAATGATCGAACAGTCTTGCGTGACTCGACGGCATTCAGTCTTCAAAGAAACAGCAGCATGTCAACGAACTGCTCCGGCATCACACTGACTGAGGGCGCATCGTCAGAAAGACATGGATGTCCGTGGTCCTGAAATGCTTCTCTACCATTGAAAATCTTTAAGAATGCATTACGCCAGCTTGCCTACCTCTATTAACTGTTAGTGGCAAATGCAAAATCGCGCAAACAAAACGATGTCTGCATCCTACATCTCAGCTATTCACAACCCTATTCTGCCTTCAAAAAACACACGTTCTGCTTGTATGAGCTTTCCGCAAAAGCCGATAATCATTATCGGAAGGCCACGCCTCTGTGAATGTACAAACACAAATAATATCGGTTTTCCATTCTTTTCCTGTTGGTTCTTGCAGAGATCAGCATTGTGGGCAACGTTACACGATAACAAGCACATCACTTTCGTGACGTACGGCACGACATTTTGTTGAGAAATTATAAGGTGCTAAAACTTACGCGAGCTATAAAACTAAGAACTCTTTAGATATACGCACTTAAAGCACAGCACAGAGAGATGGATGTACGAAACACTGACGTGCGAAAGAAAAATTGAAAAAGGACCTTCCAGAACATCGCTCTGCAGTGACAGCATAGATGGATAAGGTCGGCATAAGCAACACGTAAACCGTAGAACTTCTTGAGTTCGAAGAAAGTGTGCCTCCATGAGCCGTTAGAGTTACTTAGGTGCTTTTCGATCTGCTGCTGCGAGAAATGAAATTGACATAACGTGGACCACACTTTGCTTTCTCCTTGCACAATTGCCTTCAGTGTCTCATGCGCTTCGGCCACTTCCAGTAGTGAAGTGTAATCGGGCAGCTTTCTGCAAACAGACGTCATCTTGCATATGCCACAAAGCAAACCATATGCATTGCCGCCCCTCCTCCTTTTTTCCCTTTCCTTCGGCGGAACACTGGATAATGAGCTGCTGGTTTCGATAAAACGTTTATTCAAAATATCGTTAATCTAGCAGCAATCTCTTTATTCATCCATTGTTCTCACTAACAAACTTATCACTGCTCGTCACTTACGCAGTTTAAGGTGCTGTGCCGAAAACCGAAAAAGTTGCAAATTAGGACGCGTCTTTTAACGTCCTTTAGTGCAAATGACGGATAAGGTTAATCTAGCTGAAATGTGCTCCTAAAAGTTGGCTCAACTGAACGTTCCGAGTATGTATCCGTAGAAAAGGTCAGTACACTGAGAATTTCCGTACGTTATGAAAGAAAACAGACGAAAGTGTGCAACTTGACGAATAGTGGCGAAAGGAAAGAGCTGGCATGTAACATTTCCTGGTGGCGCACCGGAACGCTCTCGTAGTGCGACATCATCTGTGAGAAGTTTAAATTCCATGCTAGTGCAAACTTTCTTTTTTTTCAAAACGTTGCAAATTTGAAGGAATTGAGAGGATATTTCGAGAGACTCCAGATGGACGAAAGCGTTTTTAAGGAGCGCGGACTCAAATCTACATACTGAAACATGCATAACTGCTACTTTACAGTTTTAATCCGTGACGCACACCAAAAATATCAACGTCAACACCACTGCGAACCTGTGGAACGTTTTTTGGTCATCTAAAAGTCTTAAACTAGAAAAAAAGAGTTAATTTATTGTAAAAGAGTGAAATAGTTCGAGCGGACCTTGAAGCAGGAGAGTCTTGAAGTCTTCACTCAGCATTCACTATATATGTAAAACAAAAAATTGTCTATTATGCAGATTCTCCACGCGTTAAACTTACGTAACAACGTTGCTTTAAACAAGCAATGGCACTCAAGAATGCAAATTTTGTGGATGGAAAATTTTAAAAAGCAATAATACGCAGATGTGTGATTCAGAAAGAAGTTCAAGGCGAAAAATGCTTGACACTTCTTTTTGACAGAGTACAGCACCTCATAGATGCCTACAAACAAATGTGTCGGTTTGGCACCCAACTGACTACTTTGGTCGTCGAATTCCTGTGAGGTTCCTAAGTAGCCTCTGCAAAAGAAAGCTTTAAAACGCTTTTTTTTTTCACGAAAAGCTCCAGAAATAGGCCAACGAATACTTTTTAAACCAATGTTGTGCTCTCTGCACGCCCTCGACTGGAAAGATTTGCCAATGGATTGTGACGAAATATACATAATTTAATTGTTTGATAAATGGATTGCAGAAGAAATTAAATGAGCTTTAACAGCCGTTTGTAGTTTCTACCCGCTAAACCTATTTGATGAACAAATGGATACGGCGGTCATCGAATAATGTGTCACTTTTATTGGAGACTTTCAAAAGATGATCAAATGGCTAGAATAATTTCACCATACGGCTTGCGGTGATTCATATGAAAAGTGTATCCGTGCTTCTCTCTTCACAGCGACTCGAATCTATTCGAACTCTTTTAATACTGCTTTACTAAGAAGTACATTTAACGCTTTCAACATTAACTGACACTCTTTCCATTAAGCGCCTATAGACGTGAACATTGAATGCTGAACGCAGACCACACACGGAAGTGTCGTTTACGACAAAATCTCTCATTTCAGGTCATTAGAACGATAAAAACGCAAACAAAATAGCAACAAATAAACTCTCCCAACAATAAATTAAAGCTTACTCAGTGTTCTGCGAGAAGAAAATAACGTTGCCTCCCACCGGGTAAATCCCTAACAATGAAACTGTATGGGCATAACAGAAATAGCATACGGCACATATCACTTCTGCGAAGCGTAAAACAGAAACATTTTGCTAAAGTTCCTTAGCTCGTTGCAAATTTCGTCGCTTTATCTGAACTGATATAATACCAAGACATATGCGTTACAGCGGTCTGAATCTTTAAGAACATAAAGAGTGTTTATATCGTACAAGAGAGACAGCACAGGCCTGAAACGGTCGGTGCCGCCTCTTTGTACCTGTCCAATTTTTCCAACGACACTTCGTCTCCTTAAATTCTTTTCCTGCATCAGCCATTGATGAAATAAAGATGTCACGTGTTTACCTGAGGATGATGGACAGGATTTCGCGAGGCAAATCCATAAAGGTCATCGAACCTTCTTCGCTGTCGGCAAGCGTGCGCAATTTGCGCTCGGAGATCAGCTCAAGCAGATCACTCGCTGTACCCATCTGCTTCGAGATCAACTTTGGCGATCCACACAAATGCCCCTCCACACCCAAACCTAGACCCGTCGCGAAATCGCGCACCAGTGAGCGCGCCGTCGATATGTGCACGTCTTGTTCAATACCTGCACACCATCATTGCACTTTAATTGCATTGCTATTATAGCAAACTATCACCGCATTACCATTCCATCCGGGCCGTTATCCTTGCATTCTAATTCAGCCGTTGTTTCCCTCACTCAGTTGCAACAGCACCCGGGCACTAATAAATACAATGATAAATGATGCAATCTCATTATTTTTCATCGATTTCCTTTTTCTCTCTCTTCTTCACATCATTTTGGATGACTGGTAATTCATACATGGCTCGGTAACAGAAAAATTACCGCGCCAACAACATAATATGTATTACTCAAAAGAGCAAAGTTATGATTTTACCGGCACCATATTTCTTCAGCCTCGATGAGGGAATCATATAAAAGGGAATATAATAAGTGCAAATCCGGTTCAGATCTTAAAGAAAAAATGCACCGCAATAAAAAATACACCGGAAATATTTGTGATGAAATGATGCAGAATCTGCAGCGTTCATAGACGAATTTAATGAAATAAGGTCAGACCATAGCTTTTGTAGCATTTAGTTGGGTATACTTGTTAAACACATGCACCGCAATAAAAATACACCGGAAATATTTGTGATGAAATGATGCAGAATCTGCAGCGTTCATAGACGAATCGGAGGAGCTGAACGCAATTGAGAGATTCTCAAGAAAACAGTGGCAGGAGGTGATAAAAGCACCATAACCCCAACCTAGCCATTTGATGCGTTCTCTAAGCATATACCATTCAAACAAATTTTTCCTGGAATCTCCGTCTCTCCCTCTCCTCCCTTTTCCTTTCACTACCCCCACCCCCCTTTCAGTCGCCTCTTTTGGCATAAATCTATGTTTGGTTGTAACGAGGCGTGCTGGAGAATGCAGAATACTCCACAAAGTGATAACAAAGGCAGAAAACTCACTAAGAAGCACCATCGCTTGAATGATCGCAAGAAGACTCTTCCGCGCCGTGGCACTCAAATTATGCAGTTTCTCCTGTACGAGTATTTGCACAACCTGCAAAACGTATCGGATTGTTAAATTTCATTAAACTCTATATTCATCGTCTCGTCCTTTTAGCAGAAACAGGATAAGAAAAAGTACAGTGATGGGAAAGGGGGGGGGGGGGCGGGGAGAAGGGTTTCAAGAAGACTTCAGAGGATTATAAAAAAAACAGTCAACGTGTTCAAAGGTCGGAAACGCAAAAAAAAACCAGTCTTAATGGGCTTATCGACCGCTTTCTTCAACGAGTCAGAATTTCCCACTTTTTCAGAAATTTTACTTAACATACTACCAGAATGCATAAAATGCACAACTCACCTTAGAAATATAGTTGAACTTTCGTATGTCCCTCACGGCACGCGCTAGGTTTAGCCTGTGAAACGCCTCGCTCATACTCGTACAGCCAATGAACTACAATTACAACTGGTTCACTATAAACACCAGTCAAACGCTATTCCAATGTTCCCTCACAGGGATTTCTTTGTGAAATTTTCTTGAATAAGCTGAATGAGTTATCAACGACCGAGATAAGCGATTAGGATTTCTGCGAAAAGTGAGGGAAAAAGTAACACATATTTTAAAAAATGCGGAAATACTGAATGGATAAGTGGCATAAATTTATGTATGAAATGTCTATATAAGACTGAGGTGATGATCCTAAAATACCGCTACTGACTTCGCATCCCGCAGATCAGCATTCTATGATAATTTCATAGAGAAGTTAATAATGTATCGCTTTGCCTTAGAGAAAAATTTAGAAAAAAATTTCTTCCTTAAACTGTTCAGCAGCAAATACAAATATGTGAGTGTATTGCAATGATGCGCTTGCACAAAGCAACAGTACTTTGAAGGTAAGACAACAAAGTGAATGCAATTAGTAGATATGGTAAAGGTACCTCTTTTGATTTGCCTTTTTTGATGTAGCAATGCGGAATCCAATCGTCGCTCTCTGACCCTACAGAGAAAAAGCAAATATTAAGAAGCGAATTGGTCATTTTCTTTTTTCTTTTTTTTTCTACTGCTTAAACACAATATTGAATCCCCTTCACAGTTTCGTCTTGTTTTCAGCGGGTTTTAAGCCACCAATAATTCATATACCTGAGCAGTCTTCAACGATATCCCGGGAAATGGGCGAAGGCAGGAGCGGAAAGTAGGGATGGAGGTAAATTGGCAGTGAAAACAACGGGTTTAAAATTGAATTTCGATGCGCGAGGAAGAGAAAGAATCTTGATACAACTGCTTTCAGCGCTTCCTAACGACTTTGGATTCTGTTGCGCTGGTCTACCATGAGGAAACTGCTCTGATGTTAACCAAAACTCCTGACAGAACGAAGGGAGGGAAGCCGGGCCAAGCCACCTCTCCACCTTTTTGAACATATTGGTGGTATGTATGTTTATAATATATTGATAACGAGTTTAATTCCTGTTTACACCAATCCCTACTAGACACAACGATGGCAAACGCACCCGACTGTTGAGCATCGCTACGAGAGAAGCCGTTTTCGTCGTTGCTCGACAGTGAAGTCGCTGAATCCACTCGCTCCAGTTTTATCGGCGATGAGCACCTCGATGATTGCGCTGACGCCGAAAACGTCTCCACTGCGCTCATCTAAAATCAAACACCTAGTTATCTATTACCCCAACCTACATGCTTTGCCCCTCCGATACCGTTACTGCCTGAGTGCCATCTACGAACACAATTCAGTGATCTAGAAATATACGGATGAAACTTGGTCTAACTTTGCCCGACCTGAGCCAAAGGCCTTATTTTCTTATGCTGCAAATCTAGTTTTACATTGTGCAGTGGCAAATATGGTGAGTGTCGTTCTGATAAAGCTGATGAGTGGAATATGCTTAAAGACTCTGAAAAGAAGAGAATAAATTTTCACAGCCTTTGGTATCTTATTCGCAAACATTACAAATTCTCGTCATAACTGATCAAAACAAAACTGAAATGAGACCTACGAAAAAAACATGATGAGCCACCCATATCATACGGTGGAAATATTTGCGGCGGAAAAACTTGAATGAATTGGTCTTTGAGACGCTTAAATGATGCCACTCGATAGAATCGATTTTTAAACGATTAGTCTAGCCGGTGGATTGTTTTTGAGATTTAAAACTCACTGCTGTCAGAACTGTGAAACAGCTGTGATGGCGCCCTACCTGCGAGTAAATGCACTAGTCGGGTATTCGTGTGTACGCGTTTCGTTATGTGTCGATCACGTGAACGCAACCATTTGAAAACAATACATATGGCGCAAGAGTGCGCTATTCAAGAGAGCAATTAATTTTATAGCACCGCCAGCTTTGATCATCTACTTAAAAACTAATTTTTGAATAAACGCACATACACATTTATAAAACTAAAGAGACAAATTATTTCCATCTAGTCGCAAAAAAAAAACGCTTTTTTTTGCGAAAAAACCTTCGATAATTTCATTTGGGAAGCGACCGTTGCACTTTACTGATGAAATTTTTGCGGATATAATCTGCACTCGTTGTGCACCATTAAATTTTGTAACAATTCAAATTTCACAACCACTTCAAACAATTTGTGATTATTGTGAATTAACATAATTCCAATTTTGCAAGATATAGCGATCGGATAAGAAAGTTTTCTTGCAAAATGCTCAACAAACGAATGGTCGTTCTGAAAAAGCAAGACTAGATGTTGTCTCTGTTTTTGAATATTTATGCATTGGCTAGCGGAAGTGAAAAAGGCATTTTTGGGAACCTCTCTAGCGCTTTTCCCATTTGCCTCTAGAGCAAACTGTTAGTCATCCCAATTAATTTGTTTACTTTTATGAGCAAACCAAATTCGGGACAAATGGACGCTATTGGAAGTGTTCAGAAAGAACTTTCGAGCGAAAAAATTCTACACAACGATTTTTCACATGCTTAACGCTTGAGATGGTTTTCTTTTTTATTTGTAGAATTTCTGATGAGCATATACTTCAAGCCAAATCAAGAAATACGCGGAAATATAGCCTAACAGTTGAACATCATAATTGTAAGCTTTCGTGAGGCAAAGTTGCACTCGCTGTGAGGTGGACCTATACAACAATAGTGAGGCACGCGATGCTTTCGGAACTAAATTATTTAATGATCGATAGCTAATTTAATAACATGCTTCTCATCTCATAGCCTTGCTGACAACAACGGGCCTCTCATCTCGCCAAACTTGATCTTGCTCGACTCGTACCGACATTACGTAATATCACGCCAGTGGATATTTTGCAGTCAAAATGTGATTCGCTGCCTTGCCAACGCGTTTGCTGTAGAATTGATAATGTAACGTCCGTCAAAATTTCACTCGTTATGTTATGGGCTGTACGCAGCTCTGCTAAAGGCACATTTTTGAGCCCTTAAAAGAGCGTTTTCTTTTGGCGAACAATCTTATATCCATTTATCCCAACCACAATATGCTAATTACAAATTGCGTGCATAAGTTACGAAAAGTGCTCGGTTTTTTTCTTTGGTGTATATTACAGCTGACGCCTCGCTAGCATTGCATCTCAAACGCTAAGCACAGAAATGTAGATGTTTTTCCAACTCCTTGGTCTCCGCAAGAGGTTGTATTTACAGTTGCTGGTGGGGTTTGCGAACTATCATATGGGAATGACCGTTAAAATTAATCCCTTCACGCATCATCGCGCTTCTCTGAGGAAGTTGTTGCGTCCTACATGCTTAACCTTCATGCGTTACGCATCTCGTTTATACGGTGGATGAAGAATTCAAGACTGCACACTACCCTCGGTAATAACTAACATCAAGAGGTAAACTAAAAAGCAAACCTGAATAGGTCGTAACTTCATCTGTTCCCAACCATCTGTGTGGGCGCACCGAATCCACGCCTCGCCAGGGTCACGCCAGTCTTTACCGATAAACGGCATCACCCCATAGACCCGTCGACTGCTCGATGACTTCGAACACTGCGCAGCCCTATCGAACCAGACCAAATGTTTTCGGGTGCTGCCCACCTGTCCAGCAGTAGCCAACGCCCACACTTGCCGATGCGAGCTAGCTGCACACCCTAGCGCCCAACCGCTGCGCCACCCAAAACAGCTGATCGAACACAGCGTGACGAGCATACGCACGCGCGACGCCTCGCGCACTTTCCTCTCCTCTCACGCACAGCGTCCTTATTCACACTCGCACGCCCTCCATAGGCTGTTGCACACCCGATGGGCACTTATTTACCCGTGCCAGCTGGTTGTGGCGTGACAAATCGACAATGAATGGGAAAGGAGGGAAGGAGAGGGGTCAGTATTTTGGCATGCCGGAACTTATGCAAAGAACTCAGGAAGCTGCGAGAATTTGTTGCATTTTAAAGGTTCCGTCCAAAAAGTCGTTATAACTGTGAACATGAAAGCAAAAACACGAGCGCTTGAGTGGTAATTATTAAGCGGGGGCCGCTTAACGCGCTTCCGAACGGTAAATGTCTGTTTGTTATTTCCTCTAGTGGTGGTTTAATGTGTGCCAATTTCTACAGGTAATTTTGCGCCAAATAAAGTTGATGAGAGACCCTCAATGCAAAATTGTCGGCGATTTATGGCGTTACCGATAGGTGCTCAGGGTCGATTCCAAGTTTGTAAATGGAACTTTCCGAAGATGAGTTCTGCGGAAACGTAAAACAAAAGCCTTACCAGTCCCAGAACATTTTTCAAAACTTTTTTAAAATTTCCTGTTCGCAAGCTTGCAGTCAGCTGCATACATTTCTGAACAAGTTATTGTTAGGCATAGTCGTCGCTGGACTGAAACGTATCAGGTCGGCATGACTAATCGACTGTGATCAGTGCTATAATATCATCTTGGAGCGTGGACTGAAATTTTCAGATTCAAGGAGAGAACAACGGCAGGATAGGAAGTTGTTAAAGGAGAAGGTTCCCGATGATATCATGCCGTCAAAAAATAGAGAAGTGGTTCCAATCGATATTATCTCCACTTCCCACCTCCCTCCTCCCCCGTTTCCGTCGCCCCCGGCGAAATTCTCAGTACAGTTGGCTTAGTTGAAGTGGTACACTTTTTCGGTTTGCCACTTTCCTATACCAGTGTTAATGGTAGCTGACAGTGACAAGCAAACAAGCGATGAGGGGTACATTTCTTCTGTTAACAATCAGACAACGTGCGAGCGGCAAACAGTGTTGAACATAAAACATTAATGCCTTACTAGAGGATGGAAGCAAGAAGTGATGGCTGTTCCACCTTGATCCCTTAGCGAAAATTGCTCACAAAAAATCGAACCAGACTGTTCCATACTTGAAGATTTGTGATTCTTTTTTCACCTATACAGTTTTCATTCAAAATTCGCTCACTTCTTCATGCGCACTGTCCATCCCTGTAGTACATGGATGAGTGCGATTTCATTTCCTCATGAAAAATTTCCAGACGACGCCCACAGAAACAATTCAGTTTACGAATTCAGAGTCCCCTGAAACGTGAAACGCACGTGAGACGATAATCGCCCAGGCCAGAAATTATTATATCCTCTACATATAGAAATTATTATATCTTGTCTATGCTTGCATATTTATTTTTCAGGATTTACGGAAGCTTGCTTGACATTAAATAGGCGATGATTTGCTTCTTTACGCATAAAACCGAGAACTGGATCAGCCCAATTCACATTCATCATAGTGCATAAAAGCAGGACAACAATTTATGGACTATGCTTGTGCTCAGTCGCTCTCATCGAAAACGTCGTTGAAGACTTCCAGTCCTCGTTCGGACTCCTCAACGCTCTCTTCATTTGATGGTAATCCATCCGTTACGCTTCTTGTCACTGCAAGCAATTATCGACGGCTAACATAATTTTAAAAAAGTTCAGATCTTGAACGAATCTTGTTTCACGACAGACATACAACTCATCCAAAACAAATTCGCCATGCTATTGTTTTTCACTGATGAACCATGAATATGGCCAACGGTAATGAATTTTTACTCACAGTTTAGATAGGTGAACTCAGCAGTTGATACACTGAGAAAATCGGCGCCTAGGGCATCACGCTCAAGCTAACGCTGTCGCTGGGCATCGCGCTAAAACGTTTTAATCGCCGCATACGCACCCATCATCGTCTACAGTTGGGCACATCGAACTATCAATTTACCAAAAATGTGCATTGCAGCAATTTAGAAGGAAGTAAAAATTGTGATGTGTTCAAAGATTAAAAGTATAAAACAGATGAGAAAATCATTCATCGGTATATGCATGAAAAATTATCCAAAGGGAGCATCGTAATAAGAAAAAAATGCTGATTGAACTTGTAATTTTTGCCGTTTGTTTAACAGTGTACTCATTGTGTAAATGTTTACAATAGCAGAAAACAAAGTACACTTTACTGCAATAAAGGTTTTCGTATTTCAGGAATGAAAATAGGCACTATGCGTTCATTTAACAACAGAAAAGAACGTTAAATAAGAAACCTCTGAGATAACGCTCCAGATCGCTCCAATTTGGTGTATCGCCTTTTTTCATTCTATAGCAGAAATAGTGAAAATAGTGCCCAAACTGATCAACGCAACAACTCCATTGACGATTCCTAAACAACACTTCTGTCATGAACTGTCATGAAAGCTTTAGTAAACTCCAGACTACAGCCCAAAAACGAAACATTTCTGCAAAATGTTTGTTAATTTTCTTCGATTTAATGAAAAAATAAAGCAGCCGTGATGAAACGCATTTAAATCATATATACGGTTTGTCTTCTGCCTCGTCCCCTAAGATGGAATTCACTCGCAACATTTCGAGGTATCTGAGAAATGATCCGCAACTTCGAATCCAAAAGCGCCTCTATTTAAAGTAGCGGTGCACTATAGTTTAACAGAGCAAAAGTCAACAACTTTATTTCTAAATAAACAATAACGTCAATTCAGAGTAGCTAAAGAGACTTATTGTTTAACCAGCTGATACGTCTCATGCATTAGCAACTGTCAGAAAGAAATAGGCGAGAAGCTGCGGCACATCAAGTTATTAATTTTTATTTTGAAAATGGCGCCCCAGTTCTCGTCGCTTCTACCCTTCGCGCTAAAGGTTTCTCAGTGTTCATCTTACGCAAAAACCTGAACGCAACTAGGCGAGACTCGTATAGCTAGCTGTAACAGCACAGAGCTAACGCATCCAAGATTCTTAAACGACAACGTCACTACCACTGGTTACGAAACTGGAAACGAATATTTAAATTGTTGGAGTTTTGAGGAAAAAAAGTGGGCCAAGTTTTGCAAAAAACAAAATCAGGAGGTCCAAAGATGAAGTGACATTCTAAGCGGCAACTCCTCCTCTTTCCTTTCCTCCCCTCTCCCCCCTCCTAAACACCTCGGCATTACAACGTTTGGAACTGACTGCGATTAGGACTTTTTTTCCAGATCAAGATGTTTTCTACTAGAAATGTTCTCATGCAAGTTCCCAGCTGACCTTATAATTAAAGGCACTCGAAAGTGAGGTTGGGTATATGATACGGAAAAGTAAATTCCTCCTTTGACGAGTACGCCATATATAGCATTGAAGACCGCATCGATGTTGGCGACTCCACATTTCGAATAGTTCCACGGACTCTGAAAGGTCGACCTTAATTATTTACAAGTTTAAAATTTAGAGGTGAACATATGCTCGCATAAACCAAAATATGCAAATGGCGAATGAGAGAACTGCTTTAAAAACGGTATTGAAAACAACCGCTAAACGATTATTAGATAAAATCTATAAACGTTCGGTCGCTTTCTCTTCAGAACCGCAAACAGTGACGGTTTGACCCTTAGCTTTGTCGACGTCGACCGTTTATGTGGTAAAATTCTCCTGTTTCGACTGTCACAATCTTCGTCACACTCACCTCATTTATTTAATTCACTTTATTTTAACTCTTCTAGGGTGATAATGATATGGTTGGTTTATATTTCAACAAACGAAATTACTATTAAATTAGCATAATTTTCTGGTTTGCTTTCATCGTAGATGCTGTCGTCAAGCATTCTTGTCGACTGCATTCCCTATTAACTTAGCATTCAGTCGCATTTCATGCGTCGATTACATATTCATTTTACTCATGTGACACTCAGGAAGCGATTTCTTTCTTAAAGACCCGTAGCCCGTAGTACTATCAGCAGTAGTACTGCGGTTAGAAACGATCATACAAAGAACAAAATGAAAAAGGTAAGGGGGAGGGGAAGGGTGGAGGGGGAGAGATGAACTCACAATGAGTAAATGACCAGGATGAATCCTTCTTATGAAAAATACACTCATTTAACTTGACCACTTACTCACTTGGAGCCCCTCCTCCCTTCCCCTCCTCCTTTATTTCTTTTAACACTTGTATGATCGAGCCTCATCGCATCACCATTACCAGTAAACCTACAGGTTTCTGAACAACGAATCACTTCCGTAACGTTGGATCAATAAGACGGTTACAGAGTCATCGCAGTTGATCTTAAACAAAATTATAGAAAAATTCTTCACAGCAAACACTTGTTCAACTCGAGGAAGAAACGAACATTACAAGAGAAGGTGCATGTGCACAAGTGATATGCCATTAATGAAACGTTCTCGTTTCAAAAAAATTCCAGGACTAACAAATGCCTAAATAACTGCCCTCCGCTTATCGAACAGCATTCACTACACAGCCTTCTCTAACCTCACCTGTATCAGCTGACTGGTTTGCAGTCCCCATTTACGGTTTAACTCCTAACAGCATGCTGCCAATTATTTCTGTAGATGCATGCGCTTAGAAATGGAAAAAAGAAGAAAACAACAACTTATTACTGTTTCACCTTTTCATCGACCGTAAGCGCTTCAATGCTTGCCTTCTCGATGACCACGTCAAAGGAACACTTAGGTAGGCAAGCAAGGGTGCGCATATCATCGCAAATCCACCTCATGTGTGGGTATGCACGAGAACACTTTTCGATGAGCGTACGCGAGAAGTCCACATTCGTTAAGTTGTGAAAGCCCAGCTCGTAAAGGTCAAATGAGAGCCTGCTATTGCCACAGCCGACATGCAATATCCTCAACGATTATCGTCAGTAAGCAAAAAGCACATATCAATGCTTGCAGTATTCAAGTTAAGCCGCTTTTACACATTGCTGCAATAGTTGTTCCAACTTTAAGAGCACATGACCACCACCACTATCAGCTTAATGAGCCCAACACCGTTTCACCACACTAAGACGTTCCATACTAAACTTTCGTTTCCGCATGCCACGAATAGCCACCTTCTGATCATACAGTACTGACCACCTGGTACAATACCACAATTATTCCGGTCGCACCCAACTGTCGGTACTTCCAGACAATCGCAATGAAGTGAAAACATTTGCGAAGTGGAAAGTTGAGGCAATAATATTGGGCGCAAATCACCTATGCTCGTTTTTAAGATGTGGCAACACCAGATGAGAGAACTCTTCCCAGTCAGCTATCCACTCGAAACTCTCCTCTTTCTTGAAACGCTCACTCCAGTACGATTCTTCTTTGTAGCGCAAGTTGCTTCCCATCTGCAGATACGTATTGGCTCGCGTTTTTTCGCCACGATCCCTGTGCACCATCAATAGCTTGCCCCGCAGCTAGCCTCATCGAGCGGTTATGCGCAACTTCGAATACGCCGCGAATTTTACTAAGAACCAAAATTTCACGTCAGAACTTACTCTGATGCACCGAAACGTCATAATCGACAATGACGCCGTAATCATGCCGATGTTAAACGGTTGGATACGATGATTACTTCGTTCACTGCCATATCGTTACCTTCCAGCAACACATTTTAAGTCAGCCCACTTCCTTCACCCTCTTGACTTACGGGGAAATTTACACATCCCAGCTCCAAGCTATTTCGCGACCTCTTTCCGGTCCCCAATAAAAACAGCCTTTTTGCGCAACTCCAATCTCCGATTTAAGATAACATGAAAGAGATGCTAATTAATATCCAGCTAATTTAGATGTCCATCTGACTCAAATCGGATGTCTCACCTGCAGCGCAAAAGTGGCGCTCTACATGAAAAATCGAGTCATCACGCAAAGGAAAGGCTACGACGCCACGACAGGCGTAACGGTACCACTCGAGCTAATATATACGTAGGCAAAGTTTCAAATGTAGAATGTAGTTTGCGGATTGAATACTGCTTTCACAGCTGCGATAAGTGCAGCGAAACAGACTAAACTAAAATGTCACACCGCAAATAATTTGCACAAATGAAACACCGACGAGTGCGAAAGTGCCCATTACAGCATATTTGTCGTCATATGAATTGTAATGATTTTAACGACCGTTACAAATGGTACAAGATAACACAATGTGAGCAATAGCGCTCATCAATCAGCATTAAAACAACGACAATTCTAAGACGGTCATAAAACCACTGGTGAAAACTGGAATAAGAACAACCGAAAAATCAAACCGCATAGCACAGAAACAATCCATACAGCAACAATGAGGCGATCAATTCACCAACCCCGTTAGGCTCACACTTCTGAAACGAGCTATCAACCCAGTCATCGCCACTCAAGTCCAAATAAGTAATCTTACTTGCATATTTGGTTGAGAACTACCTTGCAAGATGCAGACATAGATGTGTCTTCCATTCGCTCAGGAATCACAGCTATGGGCCCAACAAACAACACCTCAATCACTGCAGCTGCAGTGAAAACCGGTTTTCATAAATTGTCCAAGGGAGGGGAGTGGAGTGAGGGGTTAGGGAGGGGGTGGGTGTGGGGTGAAGTTGTTAATGAAGAACAGGAGGGCATTTTCCCCTTAAAAAAGTTTCATTTTAGATATTTAGAATTATACGCTTCTGCATGCCGAGTTTTGCTGACAGAGCCCTAGTACTGTTCAAAACTACGTGGAAAGACACATAAAAAATGAGAATAGGCGAAGTGCATTCTCGCTAGTGGTTAGTTATAGAAGGAAGAGAATGCACAAAGCACGAACAGTTGCGCTTCGCATAATCGCTCCGTTATCTAAAACATAACGTATCACTTCCCATCGCCGTTCCTTCCGTAAGCGGACACACAACAAACGAAACATAAAACGATGCAATGCATTCAGAACTGACGCCGGAAGCATCTTTTCAGAATTATGTGAAACGACCGCTCACGCTTAGGCAGCGTTCAAAATGCAATAATCGACGATTATAAGTCGCCTCAAAGCGTTCGAAGGGCTCCTTTTTCGTGGACGTTTCAGTGAATCAGCCGAAGTAATTTTAGGCTGCCCACATATAAGTGTCACATACAGCAGAACATGTGGAATGTCGCACTCTGAACACTTCCTTGGCGAAAGCAACAATTTCAATGACCTGATGATGGATGGCCACACCAAATCATTAGGAATTCAACGTAAAAAAAAAAAACAGCCTGCGAATCATAAAGCAAATTCGCGACAGTCATTTTCATAAACGATGCATGTTCAGAAGCCAGTCTCGGTAACAAAATTCCTCGCATTTCCTCCCATTTAACGCGTATAGAGAGAGATATTAAGTTCAGAAAAAAAAGGCAGGTTACCGAAGTAAAAAACAGCTCCTGACTTGTGCTTAGCGTAAAAAAGAGGAGGCGGTTTTGCACGCAACAACGAGCGCATACAGTGACAACCACAACATGAGTTTAACGACGCTCAAACATCATATGAAGCGTAGAGGGGAGGCATGCAAAATGCCTTTTGCACAGGCCTCTCTTCAGCGAAAGGCCTGGTTTGGTGGTTCAGGTCATAGCAGCAGCGCTAGAATACCGCCCCACGACGCCTGCAAACGCTCCAATTATTTCACTCACAAGAGATCTACCTTATTCAACATCAAAATAAATGCATTAGGCCAAAATCCTATACGCATGCATTTATAGTATGTAGTGGGGCTGGTGAGGAGCGCAAAGAATACCTTCTATTCGCGTAACACGGGAAAAACAATTAGAGGATCATCCAAGTCAACACTTTCGGAACTCCCTTAATTTTTGACTGCAACAGATCTTCCCCAGTACAATTACTTGAAATACTGTCGATCCCCCCTCTACTGCTATTTCTGAGACACTCTCAAGAAAACAACCTGAATGCGTGAGGCATACTGTGCAAATGCTTGACACCGCAAAAGCAACACTCGTGTAGCATTCGCATTTAGCGAATTTGCTCCGGAAGTTTTTATCAACTGGTCGGAAGAAATGGTAATATTTAAACTGATTTGGACGCTACCTGGCAATATAACGCGGGAGGACATGATGTGATCGTATCATGAACGGTCGTCTCTCTTGTGCGCTACCACAACGGATTTAAGAACCGAGAAAACAGTTTGCCGGAACTGGTTATTTCAGCCTCTTTCCCTTCAGCCCTTTTCTGAACGGCCTTCCACAATAAGAAAACTGCCAACATAGGTGAGCCTACCTTCCCCCAATTTCTGGAGTCCGCTGATCAACTTTCATGTCTGCCATCCTTTTCCTTTCTCCACTTTCTTCTTTTCTCATTTTCCCTCCATTTTTTCAGACATTGATTGAGAATACTTGTTTTCTACTCTTATATGCGTCACACGAAAGAAGACGGTCATATGGTTTCATTCTGCAATGACTGGGATCAAATGGCCATCACCAAGGGTGCCAAAAAAATAACAGCCTGCGAATCATAAAGCAAATTCGCGACAGTCATTTTCATAAACGATGCATGTTCAGAAGCCAGTCTCGGTAACAAAATTCCTCGCATTTCCTCCCATTTAACGCGTATAGAGAGAGATATTAAGTTCAGAAAAAAAAGGCAGGTTACCGAAGTAAAAAACAGCTCCTGACTTGTGCTTAGCGTAAAAAAGAGGAGGCGGTTTTGCACGCAACAACGAGCGCATACAGTGACAACCACAACATGAGTTTAACGACGCTCAAACATCATATGAAGCGTAGAGGGGAGGCATGCAAAATGCCTTTTGCACAGGCCTCTCTTCAGCGAAAGGCCTGGTTTGGTGGTTCAGGTCATAGCAGCAGCGCTAGAATACCGCCCCACGACGCCTGCAAACGCTCCAATTATTTCACTCACAAGAGATCTACCTTATTCAACATCAAAATAAATGCATTAGGCCAAAATCCTATACGCATGCATTTATAGTATGTAGTGGGGCTGGTGAGGAGCGCAAAGAATACCTTCTATTCGCGTAACACGGGAAAAACAATTAGAGGATCATCCAAGTCAACACTTTCGGAACTCCCTTAATTTTTGACTGCAACAGATCTTCCCCAGTACAATTACTTGAAATACTGTCGATCCCCCCTCTACTGCTATTTCTGAGACACTCTCAAGAAAACAACCTGAATGCGTGAGGCATACTGTGCAAATGCTTGACACCGCAAAAGCAACACTCGTGTAGCATTCGCATTTAGCGAATTTGCTCCGGAAGTTTTTATCAACTGGTCGGAAGAAATGGTAATATTTAAACTGATTTGGACGCTACCTGGCAATATAACGCGGGAGGACATGATGTGATCGTATCATGAACGGTCGTCTCTCTTGTGCGCTACCACAACGGATT
Organism: Toxocara canis; assembly: GCA_000803305.1. Lineage (NCBI taxonomy): Eukaryota > Metazoa > Nematoda > Chromadorea > Rhabditida > Toxocaridae > Toxocara > Toxocara canis. Next base: position 346,817 of record JPKZ01001850.1, read on the forward strand.
TAAGAACCGAGAAAACAGTTTGCCGGAACTGGTTATTTCAGCCTCTTTCCCTTCAGCCCTTTTCTGAACGGCCTTCCACAATAAGAAAACTGCCAACATAGGTGAGCCTACCTTCCCCCAATTTCTGGAGTCCGCTGATCAACTTTCATGTCTGCCATCCTTTTCCTTTCTCCACTTTCTTCTTTTCTCATTTTCCCTCCATTTTTCAGACATTGATTGAGAATACTTGTTTTCTACTCTTATATGCGTCACACGAAAGAAGACGGTCATATGGTTTCATTCTGCAATGACTGGGATCAAATGGCCATCACCAAGGGTGCCAAAAAAATTGTGCAATAAAATCTCGGACGTTGTTAATATCATTTTTGCAAGTCGACTGCAGCCTCCTTACACAGTCGAGCTGTAATCTTCGACTTACGCTCCATCGGCTGCGCATCAGAAATTATTACCTCATGTACGACTACTACATTTACATATATATATTAATATGCAAAGGGATGCGAAGGAACCTGTAATTTCATCCGTCCTCGCACCGATGCAGCTGACACCCATGCTCACGCACGATTTTTTTGACCAGTTTCGGAATGCCTGGTGGTCAGCCTTCTGTCGACCCGTTGGGAAAGTAGCCGTGAATCGAACCCACGTCTTCCCGCGAATTGGGACCTCTACCACCAAGCTACAGCCACCGACACACACAAACATGCCTTCAGTGCGAATGCCTCGATGTTACTGATGCAATCGCACGGCGACCACAGCCATCCCTATGGCTGTTTTAGCTCGTTGTTAACCACCCGCTAGTTGGGCTGTCAGGTGTATGGTAGGAAGCAGCAGGGAATCGAACCCAGGTCTCCCGCGTGCGAAGCGGGTGCTCTACCACTCAGCCGCTGCCGCCACATATAAATACATATATACATAGTGAACACATATACATAGTAAATAACGATGAATTTTGTTTGGACTTGGTGCCTTAAAAAGAAAAGACAGACTTACCACCTCGGCGGACGCGATCTGGCTCCTCGATAACCACCACCATAGATATATTTTACAATGACGCGAGCACCACCACGGCCACGAGCACGTGGCGGTCTGTTGGTTGTGCTCACGCCAGGTCTGTTGGTCCGCTTTGGGCAAACCTGAACAAAACGTTTTACCCTTTCGTCCGCATAATTAAGTAGTTAAGAAGACAACGAACAAAACCATTTGTCACAAACAAATATTCTGATGCCAACCTTCGATGAGATATAGGCAACTACAAATTGTACCGTGAGGAATGCTTCATTTCGGAGAAATATGTTACTGCCAGCATTTTAGTGACCATTTCGTTTCACTACATCTTATCACGCCTTATCATATTCACTTCTACAGTTTATAGTCCTATTTCGTATCTCATACAGGACACCCAGAAAGCATCGATCTGACCGACTTCGTCAAGTGATGACGCAAACTGCCTTGCCAGCATGCAGAGATTTCGCCATCTTCGCAATAATTCGCAACACAACCAGCTTTAATGCAGTTAAAGGAAGACACGGGCGAGAATTTTCAAAATTTCGGAAGTCACTGTAGCCCACAAATGCAATTAAACTAGCGCTTATCCTGTTGACACAAGATAACGAAGAAAGCAAACGATCACGCCTACCTTGATTTGACGCCCGCGAAAGAGGGACTCGTCAAGCGCCATAGCCGTCTGCACGGATTCTTTGTCTGCGAATTCAATATACGCGAACCTATAAACAAATTCATCCGACCAGGCAGAAAGCAAAGCAGCTGAATTGAGCTCATGCTTCATTTCTCTGCACCTCATGCTATGCAACGCTACTGCAGATGCATTGCGCCAAATGTGTTATCAAGACATCTCAGCAGCGTTCCAAATGAAAATCCCCACAATTTCCCGTGTTCCTCGCTAACAGATCAGATCCTCACAATTGCCCGCGTTCTTTACTAATGATTCTCACCAACTTTCCTCAGTGCTCTTTGTGAAACCTTTGACAAAAAACTGTACGACGTAATTATGATTACAAACACTGAACTTCACTTGTTCACGGAAGCAACTCATGCAATCTGCAAGCTGACGCTCCGCATGATTTCTGTGTAGTTTTGTAGATTTTGTTCATTTTGCACTGTATCTGTTTACATAAAAGTTTCACCTACTTCCATATAAAAACGATATGGGGACAGTACTGTATTTCCACACCTCCATTTTCTGGTTTTTCTTTCTCAGCATTCTTTTACTCGTGCAGCTACCTGATTAGATTTCATCAAAGCTGCCTTTTACTAAGATTGATCCAGAATAGACAAACCACAAAAGTGTACGCTAAAGATAAGCTTCTCTTCTCATCCCCCTTCCAATTTCAGCATTTTTTTATGATTACACTTTCAGTTACATCGTTTTCGCGCACTTGTTCTCCTTGTCCCCCCACTTTTTTTTCTCTGCCTTTTCTTTTTTCTACACTATTTTCTTTCCAATTTCCTTATACTTTTTGCGACCTTAGACCGGAACCACGCTGTGACTTGCGAACTCACCTCCTCCGCCTAATTAGCAAGAGGGCAAGAAAGAAACGAGTGTCCACGAATGACCTGAACGCTTTAAAGTCCTGTGCATCGCTCTTTGGTTTTAATGTTAGAGATCAGTGGCGCTCAACCTGCTCACACTTGGCCATTAGCTGGTGCTGGAACAGTCGCCTACGACTGGCAATTGCGCCATAAGTTCAGGCGCATCCACCTGCTTATGCACCTGGACGTACGACGCTTCGACAAATACACTGGATACATAAACGACAGAGCTAGTTTTAGAGATGAGGAGGAAACAATAAAACGAACATTAAATACATTTTTAAGCTGCTTGGGTCTTGAAACTAATTTCGGCGCAAATGTAAAAGTTTGTTTTTCATTTCTCGCGCACGACCCCCAATTGTTTTGTAGATTTAAGCACAAAATTGCCACTGTTTTCATATTTCTTAGCATTTCGCAAATGCAATTTTGAATTTTGGAAATATGCATAACAAAAAGAGGCGCGGTAATCTGCGGACCGCGTGTTCTTTGAGAATATGTGAATACAGCTGTGCGAATTTCAACAGAACTCCCTTTTGGGATCTCTTCTTCCCTTTCAATAATGGCTTCCGAAGATCTCACAGAGGAAGATCGAGTCAAACACAATGACATCACTTACCCCTTTGGATGGCCGGTATACTTATCGGTGAGAATTGTCACTCTGTTAACTGAACCACAACCATGGAAATGCGACTCTAATTCCTCCGCAGTTGAGCAGTAATCCACCTTAAACTGTTACAGTTGAATTGACTTCGCCCTAGAAATTGGGTTAAATTCGCTCGAATTGCCACGCGCTATAGGCAGAAGCACGGTACGCTGCTATAATTCAGCAAGGGGGTATGGCATGAGAAAGTGCCCGATCTGTGGCATGTATTGCAAGTGAAACGCTTACCTGCCAAATGCAAGAAACACTTGCACAAACACTCTCCATAGTAACAAATACCATCCGGATGAATGAGCATCATAACACTTTTCGAATACCTTCCTTATACAGGATTCAAAGACGAAGTGGCGCCCCACAGAACAACTGCTACGATTTGACTACTCTCCACCTTCCAGTTAAAAACGAAGACCTCCAATAAGGAACGTCAGTGCTGAGAATGGAAGAATAATCTGGGTACCTCTTCCTCCCCCATCCCCTTCTTTCAATATGTAGAGATGGGGGATACCCAAGATATCGAGATGGGACATACGCATAGGAATATAAGAAAAAAAGAGCTCTTTACATTAAAAACTGATACTTGCGTTACATCAACAAAAACATCGCTCTTGCCATAAAAACCCACTTTCGGTTTTTGTTTTGCTATTCTTTGCCACATTCTTCATTTCGTTAACTGCAGACCGTCTACGGCGCATAGCGATCGCCGAAACCAATCGCAATCCGCAGTCAAGCGTTTGCATCATAGAACCAATGTACGCATCAGTGTTTTACAACATAAGAGAAAATAAGGAGCCTACGTTGCCGACGTATATGGATCTGCTGTCAGCTTCAATCTTCTCCTCCATGGAGGCGAGCGTGGATGAAGTGAGAGAGCTGCTCGAACTCATGTTCATCTGTTTCTCGACGTCGTTCTGCATCTGGCGGATCAGCTGCGCTTCCTCCTCTATTTCTTTCATGCGATTCGTCAACGCCTCCATGTCCTGAAATACATAAAACTGGACATCCCTGACACTTGACTATTTCCACTTGGTATCCAAATAAATAAACCATCCCAATGGCATGATCCAGTGAGCATCTAACACATGCACAGTCATCATCCGATAAATCCCTCCAACCATAAGCAACAAATCTCGATAGAGTCCGTCAAATGAAAGTACCAATCGATTCAAATTATTCTCATTGATGACGTTACCAAGATTATCAAGTTGCAAACTGAGAACATTTTTTTCAAACTTCATTCGCTACGATGTTCGATTCACCTTTCGCTACACTACTGCTGCGGCATGCATTCATTCCACTTCAAACAGAATGGATCTACGGACTGAAATTTGAGGGGAGATGAAGAGAGGGGCGGGGTACAGGGCGACGGCAGCAACCGCAGTTTAAGGAAGGAGCAGCAATTCGTGTGATTCGCCTACATGACGTGCAGTTACATAACTTGTTTTGTATAGATAACGGATAAAAAGTAAATAGAGCTCCTTGCCTTTTTTTTTTTTTAAATGAGACATGCATGGTTATTGGATTTTAACAATCACCTAGACAAATATATCTAACAGCATTCCACATACACGACAATATACGCTTTACAGTTTAGTTAGTACTGCAGTTTGCTTAATTTAAAAAAAGCGAGCTAAAGCGCGCCCAGAGAGCGCACACAACTGCAAGAAGAGAGAGAGAACGGTTCAACGAGTCACCACTGCAGCTAACCTTCGACCAAACAACTGACTTAGAAAAATGCAAAGCCCAGATTGGATTGATGCACCCGCGCCTACGCCGAAGATGGGTAAATACGCCACGTTAGCGACATGGCTTTTAAATTTTGAATAAACAGATACTCGCCGTGACACAGTAAAACTTACGGATTCCCACCAGAGGTTTTATTCTATGCTTCCATGCAGCAAACAATGTTAACACAGACCGTTCCTGCGCTGCTTTCGCTCTTTTGCGCCTCATATACATTACCTACTAATAGCCTACTAGAAATCACCTCGAATCTTCCTCTGTCTAAATTTGTATAAAATGACCTGAAAAGCCAAGTGCGGTTACATAACCAGCAATTGCAAAGGCGAAACTAAATTCAAGCTATTCATTTGCCTGCAAGCATGGTGATCCGGGTAAGTTGGTCAAATGACGTACTACAGAGACCAGATGTGGGCGCACTCCCCACCCCTCCCCAACTCGATTTCATGCATCTTTGTTCGAACAACCGAAGGGTGGAATTTGTGGCACTTCTACTCTCTGACCGGTCGACGCAAAAATCTATCTGTCGGGAAGAATTTTGGATTAACCGCGTTGCTGCCATTTTCTGGCTACTGTCATTCATGCAGACCGTAAATCTGAAGGGTTCGCAATTGCAAATAGCTCCTTTCGTGTTATGCATTTAAATATCTAGACTAATCAATCGGTTCCGAAATGCCACCGTGCCTACCGGATCTTCGCTCATGTGATCGCCAGAAGCTGCCAAATCGCTTGCTCCATCGAGAAGGTCATCCTCCTCCAAACGTAGATCACCGTCTTCCCCTGACGCATCCGCCATTCTTTCTGAAAAGTGCAAATGCAAATATCGTATCTCAAATGGGAGCAGAAATAAGAAATGCACAACTCAATTTTACACAGCATGCGGGCAGTTGAAAACAATCGCGCAAAATAAGAGGAAGGAAAGAGAAGAAGAAAAACGCTACCTCCTACCCGCTAAAAAACTACGCATCTTGTGTGATCAGAAGGAAAACGGGGTGATGCGATAGGGTTAAAAGATGAGGAAAAAATCAGTCCGGAATCTTTACACAGCGGGCAATAATCCAACCGAGCTCGAGTTGACGGTTGGAGGCGGTGAGTAATCACCGTTGTAATACCTCGGTATCGCAAGCTGTGGCAGTGTGAAAGGGAGTCCCTCAACAAAAAAAAAATCTTGAGTGGACTCAACAAGTTAAGACGTACCTCTGCATTCATGCTGATTACGATTCAAACTTATCAATGGAAAGTGGCACATGCCTGAACCAACGTCTAAAGAAATAGGGTTCGCAGCCTCAGTGCCTCGGATTCAACGTACCGTTTGGTGACATTTAAGCTTCCGGTTCACGAAACGCGGGGATTTCTGGAATGCCCTATTCTTCGTAGTCCCTAGAAGTAGGCCCATCTGCCGGATCTTAATCTCGTTTTTACCTCCATCCAATTATGCAAAACACCTTTCCGCAGGCTCATCCAACTCGCCACTACAAAAGCCAAAACCCTTTCCATTTGCCGCTACTAAAAATATTTCTTAATTTTTACCCGGAGAGGCGAATTAGCGCCAAAAAAACGGCACATTTTGCACACCGCTACATACGCTTAATCTTCTACTTAGATCAGCATTATAAAACGACTATTTACAGCCATCGCCTACGTGTGAACCCTCAAAATTTGCAAGAGTTCACGCTTTGTGAAACGGTGAACAGTAAAAAAAAAATCCTTATGGCCTTTCTAATAATCCACTGTCGAGTCATAAGGCGAAGAGTTCGAAAGCATGCTATCCCATAGCGGATAGTAATAACAGTGAAACTCCTGTGCACCTAAAAAAAGCGGTTTTGGACAACCAACCAGCGTGAGCGCTCTGAACTTTTTCAACGCATTTCGATATCACAAACTAAACGATTTCAGAACAAAACAGTAATAAGTCAAATCAGTGCCACTCTTAGTGATATTTTCTTAAGCTTAACTAACCTACTCAATCAACGGAAGATGAATTTCAAAAAGCTACCGATACTGCTTAGCTTAAACCTAAATTTTTAAACAGGAACCAAACATAGCAATTTTCATCGATACTTAAAAACTAACTCTGTAAACAAAGTAAAAACTGATGCACCGCGAGAAGTGCCAACGTTGGCAAAGACAAACAAACATTCGACAACTCAGTAACTTCCATTTAAACATGCCACAGTGAGGCGGAATGAAGTTCGCTTGCAGAAGCTGCATTTTGTTGGCGTGCTGAGACGGAACGAGGAAGGAATGAGAAAGCAACGTGACACTCGGTCATCATTTCGTCGCCATATATGGCCAAAGTTCCACAAGTTGTCTGAGAGGTGTTTCGAGACGATGAACACGAATATCGAATCTGTTCTCCCCTATACACATTTCTGAACCCTCTCCGGTCCCAAATACTATTCCACTCACATGGCTTCAATGAACGTTGTCGGAATTTCACAGCTTATCTAAAGGAGTTAGTCGACACAACGAACATAGTTTTTACTTATCGCATGTCCACTTCCGACACCCCTGCACATCAAAACGCCATTTGCAGACGCCACCGTTGCATCTACCACATGCGTGCTGGAGTCCTGGAAGCGAATATAGCATGAAATAGTTCCACCGAAATCTTGAAACCAACTCTGCGGGTTGGATGTGAACGTATCTGGGGGTGTAGGAGCCCTAAAGGCGCGAACAGCATCAAATAAAATCGACAATCGCATTCAATGTATCGAATACCGTACTCAAACTGGCCCAGCCTCATGGGATTCCATAAGTTAAAGATACTTAGGAGCCGAGGAGTGGCAGAACTGCGTATAGCAGAAAATAAAGTCATTATTTGTGTTCAGCATACCGAATAACCCTCTTATGCAGTTCCAGTGGAACTCGTTCCAAAACTTTGAGTTCCTAAGTGAGACTGAAGATGCCATCGGTCCCTATTGGAGTTCCGCGAAGGATGTGTTATGCCATATCCCTAACGCTTCCTTAATGAGTCAAAAATGGCGCAATTTTTGCAACAGCTTGATGCCCCCTCCCCAGCCTACTTAGTACGAGCGATCGTGTTGCAAGTTCGATCCAGATCAAACGAACAAGAACAACGCGAATCCGCTGCCTCCAAAATTCAACTCTTGCATAAAATTAAGAGAGCGCGACCGAATAGTTTGCAGTCGTAACCGCCATTTACTTTAAATGAGCTGCAAACTAACGTCCGTCTAGAAGCCTATCATCATCGTCTTCCTGCTTTTCAACGCTCATTTGTTTCCTCTTTTTCTCTCATCCCCGCCATCCCTCATGCTCTCTTGTCCCCGCATCGTCAACGCACAATTCTATCACTACGTAGTACGCTCGACTTGCTTCAATCGTTCGCCTCGTCTTCCCTTTCAAACAAAGTCCGCCTTCTAGGATGGCAGTTGAAGCGGCGCGTTTGTTACGCTACCGTAGTTTTTGCCAGAATGCGTATTTTCATGTGAAGAAATTTTTATTTGCACCTCATCATGGATGCAAATTGCAGCGTTTTTTCCGCATTACAGCAATTTATTGAGTCTTCATGGAAATGCATAAGAAGGACGACAAGAAGGTTGAAGCGGCTTCTGGGCTTTTAGAGTGGGATGAGAAGGCAATCTCTGAAATGAAACTGTACAAGGGAAGGGACATATATCATCCTCCTTCTTTCAGCAGAACAAGTCGAATAAGAAAGCGATCTATGACCGACTCTATTCATTGCATATTCTCTCTAAAGTTATAGATGTGAAAAGAAAAACTGAACAAACTTCACTGTCACTATACTTGATCGCGCTAAGAAGTTAATAAATGGACACAATATATTTGTCTTTTTTCAAATGTGGTCATGAAAGCGAGAAATTCCCTGCCGTCGAGCGGTCAAAAACGCCGAATTATTAGCTTTTCAAAAAAAAAAAGAATGATTTCACGCATTAAAATCCAATGACTTTGCTCTCCGACTTAAGCAATAACAATTGAGCCCGACTACCACCACATATATGTGGACCGATCATTTTCGGTTCTTATTGTGATTGCTTTACAGTACTATTAACATTTTTTACAGTCACATTTGCATGTATGCATTTTTCTTATCGATTTATCACCCTCAAGGCGCGTCACGAATGCAGTTTGCTTTTCGCCACTTTTGTTCGTCTGCGTGTTCCCTCGGTTTGCTTGTTGCTTTTTTCCCCTATCTTTCCCTATCATCCCCCTCAACCCCCTCCTAACAGTCTCTCGCCGAACGGTATGTTCACTCAATGGTATATTGAATCCCCTTGGCTTAATGACTCCTGTGTATCACATGTTTTCCTTATATGTGCGAACTGATGCATTCATTCATTCGAGCTAACGGACAACATTCTTAAGCGTTGTCTCCATTTTTCACAGAAAGGAAATCTCTTTCTGAAAAACGAAAACTTCTCGACAAAAATTTTTTTTACATGCTTTTGAGAACTTATATTTGCAAGTTTGTACGTGCTGCCTTATATAAGCATATATATCGTTAAATCTCGTAATTAAATTGTTCTCCCTATCCCTTACCCCCTTCCCACATTCGGCTTCCCCCCCGTCTATGTTAGGAGGGGTTTGCGGGGGGTCATTCTTTTTATAATCGATTGGTTGGGTAAAAACTGGTCGGAGAGTCGCGTGACTAACAATTTGAATGCATTATTACTTCCCTGCAGTTCTGCATGCTATCGCAGTCCTTACGAGTTACTAAAAGCTTGCCGCGCAGTTCGTTAAAAACGCTAAATGCAGTACAGTGATTGCGATGGAGTCCGTTTTTGTGGCGTACCGTTTGGCATGCCAGCGTCG
>JPKZ01001850.1:358041-369544 GCA_000803305.1 Toxocara canis
GAGGAAAGGTGTTGCATTTGAGTAGCTCCTACAATGACGACTTGCTTGCGCAGTTAAGAATAACCTTAAAATAGTTCATTTTAGAAAGTGCGCGGGAGAAAGAAGGATGTGTTTTGAAAAAAAAAAACGAAGGAAAGATAGATTTGAGGGTTAACGTGATAAGCATGCAACTAAACCGGCCTTTCTAGCGTTTGTAACAGACGAACAATTTAATGCATCCAGAAGCACCTAAAATATCTTCCACTACTTCCTAGACCAATTTATGGAGGTGAATGTTTTTAGTTCTCAGTGATTGAAGACTTCTTTGGATGTTATCAGGTTATTGGTTGTGCTACTGATCACGCCGTCAGCGCTGCTGATGCCATTACCGTTTTCAGCAAGAACTCGAAAACCTCGTCGGCCGGTTGCTAAGCGAACGCGCTAAAACATCCAGCAGTACTTCTTTTTGCCATGTCTGGTAAGCACTGCGCTTAGTTATTCAGTGGATGCCTTTGGTGCGATACAGTGAACAGAGTATACGTAATGATATCGAGTGTTGAATCACACCGATTATGCCACTTAGATAACAAGATGGCGTAGTTGCGAAATCACGTACTCCATACCAGTGTTCTGCACCCTTGAAGCTTTGTCTCTTGTTTTTCTTTTCTGGTTTGTGACTTGGGAAATATAGAATATTTCAGTCTCCTTGGGTGAAACCACAGTTTACTTTGTCATAGTTTCAGGTGGGCAACAGTGGTTTTAGAAAAGTCGACCTTGAAACATCACTAACTGAAACGTAGGGATTCATTTGCATATTGGGCGCTGCGCGGGCGATCTATGCTTAGACAGTAAAAGACTGTGGAAAAGCAGATTTGCACACGAATATAGTACATCATGGAAATGTAATGTGATGAAATACAGCTTCGGGTTAACTGCTTTCAAATTAACAATCAGTTTGATGCATTTCAAGCTGAATACAGTGTATTTATGTTTATCGACTTTATTGCACTGTAGTATACTAATTTTTCGCAGTTGTGAAGTATGCTAATGATGCTATTAGGCAGTATAGCGTGGTGAATCGACCAAATTTTATCGTTGGAATTTTTTTCAGACCGCTTTTTTTGTTGTCTGCTTACGAACCATTGAGTGGTTCTGCACAAAATGTGCTTCTGTTGTGTGACTCTTTACGAACTGCATTTTTCAGAATTGGTGCCAAAACTTAAGCATTCGCGTTTCCGACATGTTTTTGCAAAAAGCGTTCGTCGAAGCGAATGGTACGACACGGGACCGGGCTACGCAGTTGCGGTCGCAGCCAATCCGAAGATGATCGCTCTCTCGGTTGATGTTCCAGCTGGTGGAGTCGTTCAAGTAGCCAAGCTGTGCACCATGGGTCGTGGTCACATGCAGATGGCTAAAATTAAAGATCATCAAGTAAATTCTTGCGTGTTGCTCAGTGACTAAACGCCGTTTTTTTTGTCCTTCCATTTTACCAGTCTCATGCTGTCATGCAGTGACATATCAACAGTTCGGACTTGAAAAAGATGAGGTCGTGCCGTATCTTTAAATGATCATGACATGCGTACTTTTACTCACCTAATGCACTTAACATTACTGTAGCGGCAGGTTGACTTAAAGGTTTAGGTGGGGTAGTGTTGTGATAGAGGATATTTGCAATTGCTTGTTGAGTGCAGCGAGCAATTTGTTAATGTGCACACCTGTAGTTGGCGTTTCTTCAGTGCTTTCAAGATGTTCGTGACGGCGTAACGACATCAGCACTTGCAAGAGTGACCAGCTGCTGCCACGCTAAAGTTAGTTGTGTGTCACAACGCGTACAAGCAGCGATAGCATGCGAACTGTTAATGTTTGAACCATGAGTGAACGTTGCAACGGCCTGATGTTGCTTGCAGGGAGTGGTTTGTGATGCGAAGTGGAACCCGTTCAATGACAACGTACTCGCCACGGCATCGCATGACGCGACGGTGCGCATTTGGCATGTCGATGACATGCTGAGGATACGGTTAGCTGGCGCTTTGAACCTCGTTACTTGTTCCTTTGCGACGTGTTCACCTTGTTAGATGCATAGCTTTCATGCCTACATCTCTTCTGACTAAAGTGCTTCCCGCAGTCATGCCCATACTCAAATGTAGAGTCACCACCCATGCACGGCTTAACCACTTAGGTACAGTTGTTTAATTCAGTTGTTGTTTTCGACTTTCGATCACTGTCATAGTTCGGAGAGCTGGTGTCGTAGGGCGTAGGGGTCAAGTGGAGAAGAATGCCTTCAGACATTGCAGCGTTTATTTGCAGTTGTTTACGCATCTCTCGGGCACACAGCCGTCGAGTGAACCTGGTCGAGTGGCACACCACCGTCGATAATGCGCTCTTTTCGGCGGCCGTGGACGGCCGTATAGTTCTGTGGAACATCGAAACCGATGAGCTGGTCTACGTGATTGATGATTGCCACGCCACGTCTCTCTCCCTAAGGTAATGTCATTTCTTTGAAGGGCCGTGTTCGCACCAGGAGATTGTAACTTTGTTGTAACTTTGTTCGGTTTGTCAGTGCGAGACTAATGAAAGGTTTGTAGACTTTGTGCTGATTGAGTGAATCGAGAGCTGGCTGTAGTGTTGCATTTGGGCCCATCTAAAAAACACTAACAGTGCAAACAGCACTTCTCAAAAGAGGCTGTGGCGCCTATGTGCCCGCTTCTCAATTCATGCTTTTACAGATGTTTGCTCCGTCACTTTGTCTCTTTCAGGTGATCGTCTTCATATTTAATCTGCTGAGTTCTTTTTATCCCACCGGTTAAAAGTAAAACTACATTGTGTGAAAATTGTTTTGTGTGAGATAGCAGTTAATTAAACGCTTCAGCTACAACTGCTGTGAATTCGCAGTAACGACACGCAGTCGAGAGTTGATCGTATTTAATGCCCGGAGCGGGTTGAAGGAGCGAGAGGCGGAGCTGGTTCACGACGGTACGATGCTTCCTCGGGTGCTCTACAGCGGCAACCGAGCGCACGACGAGCGCATCGTCACGACAGGCACGTGTCGCAGTACGCGACGTCAAATAGCGATCCACGACAGTTTACACCTTGAGACACCGCTCGCCGTTGTTGACATAGATGGTGGATCGGGTCTGCTTATGCCAATCATCGACAACGATCTCAATCTGCTTTATATCGCCGGCAAGGTGCGCTTTTCTCATTTCGCACTCACATCTTGCAGTGCAGCAGCAGTGCAAGGATTTTAAATCAGAATAACCAGGGTTTAAAACCTTACAGCCAAGGTCGTCTTTTGAAGGGATGAAGTGAGCGTGCATATTGATTCTGCTGATTTATTTCACGCTCAGAGCTCTCGCATCGTCGATTGCTTAAGGTAGATCTCAAGAGTCTATCCACCAATTTCTGTCGCACTCCCTCAGAGGGCACTTATGAGACATTTTTCCTTCCGTCTGATTCGAACATGTCCAACGTCTGAGTATTTCCTGCGACAACAGACTTATTCTATCCAACTTCTTGTCCTCAGTGCTCGGCTTTCGTTGTATGCTTGATAGGGCCGAAATCGCGAGGGAAGAGGACTCGAGGAATTTCTCATGAAAAAGGCAGGAAAAGGGTCAGCAAAGGAATTCCCTTCCACTCCCATTCTTCCTGAAGCAGTAATTGAGGAAGGAAGGGGGTGGCAGAATTAGGAAGTGAGATTTTATGTAAGTTTTTGATTCAGTGCTGGGGTTTGAGGTTTTTCTGTCCCTCGTTGATTCGAACATGTTAAAGCGGTTTAGGTAACCATAAATGAATTAAACTAAATTGTTTAATTGTAGCTTATGGTTTATCACCATGCGGCAGATGCGCATTTAACGTTCATTCCTTTTGCTTTTCTTGAGAAATATTGTTTTTGTTTTGCGTATTCGAGTTCCACACCTCCTTAATTGCGGCTCTAATTTTAGAGCAAAACAAGTTTTCCGGTGAAATCTGTGTTTATGTGCTAGAACATGCCTTTATTTTAGTTGGATATCTAGTGGTTCTGAAGATATTGCCTTGTGATAACTGTTAGAGGCATCATTTTCAGGAAATGTTTTCGAAAACAAGTGTTTGGCTGTAAGTGTTTCTGCAAGTCCACTTTTACATGAGCGTCCAAGTTGAAATTTCATGCGGATAACGATGACAATGTTGAAAATGGGGAACAAGTGCGGTTATTTATGTTTCGACATCCGCTCGTTCTACGAATAGGTGTATTATATGCGAGTTATTGATACGCGTGCTCACTCTGATTACCGTTGTTTGATGGCGACTAATTGTTAATGCTTTTGAAAAGAATGATGAGATGGGAGAAGACTTGGGGAGAGTGACTTTTCAGTTTGCTTGCATATTACGTAAGTTGATATTAATGAAAACTATATGCGTTGTCCAAATGAGCTGTTTTATTGAAATATCGAAATGTGCCCTTTCAAATAGAGTCCGGGAAGGAGTGATGAGTTCATTTAATATTCGAGTTGAAGTTCAGGGTGACGCGAACATACGACTGTACGAGTTAAGCAGCGAGACACCCTTCATCAGCTACCTGAACGAATCATGCGGACACAAAGCGCACACAGCCGTATGTGCGTTGCCCAAACGAGCTTTGAGTGTATCGCAGTGTGAAATAATGCGCATTTTTCGAGTGGACGCCACGCAGCTAGTCATCGAACCTCTGTCTTTCATTGTACCGCGAAGGGTAATGCTGCACTTCTTATCGAATAATAGAACGTTATTACTCGCGGCTGCATGGCTACATTTCCAGCGATTTTTTTCCCTCGAAGTCCCGGAATTCCCGCGGGAGTTTCGAGATTTCTCGCGCCGATGAATGAGTGTGGGGTAACGAAAATAGCCTGTGTCATGATAGGAGGGTCGTTCTGATGAACGAGGAACGATAGCCTACGATTTAGCAGACTATTCAGTAGAAGTGATATGCATGCGCAGAAGCGGTTTATAATTGCGCAGTGAAACACGATGACTTGTTCACATTGTGTAGGTTGGGCGTGACTGGAAGTAACAGTGAATAGTTTTATGGTTTTCTTGAGAATTGGGAAGTTATGATGATTAGAACAAAAATTTTGCTTAACTTTAAGCTACCGTTTTCTTCAAATTAAAAAAAAAAGTGCAGAAAACCAACTCCTTCTTGTTGTTCATCGCTCCAAGTTCACCTCTTTCAACCGCACGCTGGAAGGAAAAATGATGCGAAAGATATAGGGAAAAAAGCGAAAAGTGGAAGCCGCTTTCTGACAAATGCAAAACCTTGGGAGGATGGAGGGGGGGCGAGGGAAGGAGTAGGTCAGGAGGAGGGAGATTAACATGTTATTTCGCGCATTTGGTCCTCTGTATTTCCACGAATCGGTCTTTGTAAAGTGCGAGAAAGTAGTGTGGCGTCCTGGAAGGCTGATTTTAAGAAGCCATGCATAACAAATGGATATCGCTTCCTGCGCAAAGTGGGGTGCTGCGTGGATCGAGGTAATAGCGGCATCTTGCAGTGAATTGCCTGTGGCAGTTAATCGATTTCCAAAATCGTTTCTTGCAGACACCGTTCTTCGTAACTGTGTATGGTGCGGTTTATCTGAGGTCAAATATAAGATGCAGTGAAAGATGGAAAAGAGAGGGCGAACTAATTGTTTTCATAATTAGGAAGCGGCATGTTGATTGCTTTGCAAATGAAGACTAAAGTAAAGCTCATCAAGAGGACCATGTAATGTCAACTTGGGGTTGGTCACCAAATTAATCGCTGTCTAAATGCAAGAGCGTGTTTTGCATGCGGAATGACGCTGTGAAGGAGTGGAGCAAGACCAAATAGTCTCAGATTCCGAAGGGACCACAAGTAAAAGTACTGCAACGTTCAAGCAAGTCTTAATATGTAATGAAGTGTGGAACATAGTTGCTATAGCCGGTGGCTACGTGCTGTTTTACGCAGATGTTGCGTAATAACGTAATGGCCATTTTGCTGATCTTTTGTTGTCCTTATGTAGGGTGGCGTTTGTGTCGCGGCACACTTCATGCACTCTCCAACAGGAGCTAGGGTCATCGGAAATTTTTCGCTTTTGGAGAATCATGCAAGATTTGTCGTAGGTTGGGTGTGAGCTGGCCAAGTATGGGAATGGGAGAGGAAGGGTGTGGGGGTGGGATGGTGATTGAAGAATGTGAATTGTTTATAGGCGGATTGCTTTCAAGCGGACCTGTTCCCGGCGACGCGCTCCCCGACACCGTCACTCACCTTCCGTGAATGGTTGGCGGGTCTGGACCGAGAGCCGATCCTCATCGAGCTGAAAGACTGCGTATTGAACTGCACTAACAAGCCGGTCACCTTCTGCAAAGAGTCCGCTCAACGCGCACCCAAGCTTATCACCGCCGACATCAATAATGACCGCAAATTTCGCTTTCTTTCTCAGGTTGAAGCTCGTCTATACTGGCACTCATATCAAGCCGTTTTTTTTTGCACCAATTTAAAAATGTCATTCCCCTCTTTCTACAGCGGTTTAGAGAGCATGCTTCAAGTTTTATTAACCGAGACTTTGCTGGACATGCTGCTCCATTTTACATATTGCATAAACAAAAAAATGATTTCATTACTTCGTGAGAATTTGTTTTGTAACCTTAGCTGCTGCTGTTTCACTGCCGTGTTACAACAGGTAAAATATAAGGAGCGTGCACTAGCGCGTATCCGAAACCACTAAGTTTTTGTTGAGATAGATTGTTTGAAATAAATCTAATTCAGCGTTCTTTTCCCGATTAAGCATCGGTTTATGCATAGCGTCGGTGTTGGAAGTGGCAGCCAAAAGAGTATGTGATGCTAAACACAGCAGTTGGTTTTAGGTTTTTCGCGGTGATATACAAATGTTGGAGCAGCAGTAGGTTATTTCAGTTAATTGGTTTGGAAGATATGATGAAAAGATTCTTGCAAAACAGGTTGACGCGAAGTGCAAGTCAGCAGTAAATGAAAGTTGCACATAAAGCGTATTTGGCATTAGCCGTTGTACTTCACACTCACGCTTTTGTATTCAATGTGGCTGAAATGTAGCTGTTTATCAACTGAGGCTGCTAAAGTTTAAAATTTTGTTTGAGACTGCTGCTAAAGTTTAAATTTTTATGTTTGAGACTATCTTAAGTTTGAGGGTCACTGATTGCTTGCGCAGTCAACTCTTACACTCTAACTCTACGTGTCTTTAAGGTGACAAAAGCGGATTACCGTGAAGTTAACGAACGCGAAGATCGAGAAGAATTACTGAAAATGGAAAGGATCAAGGCGAAGATTGCTGCGGAGGGAGCGGCGGAAGAGGTGCTTAAGGAGCACAGTTTCGAAAGGTGTTCTTCTTTTGCTCTTCAAAATAAATTTTTTTTTGAACGGCTGCTCCATTTTGCACATGTTTATTCATAAACCTAAGGTATCAGTTTTGCTGGGGTTTTTAAAACAATTGTTTAGAACTGCACAAAAGTCCACCCAAAATTGGTAAAGTGACGATGTATGATGTTGTGTATCACTGTATTTGAGCTTCACAGGAAATCCATGCTCGCATCATCGTTTCGAAATGATTTGGACATAATAAATATTCATAAACAATTGTAGAAGTATTATTGGTGAATGATTTTGCAATAGGGCCTTCAGACAGCTTCGAAACATGTTTTGGTTAGTCAGTTTGCTAGCTTTAAAGCTCCTGAACGAGGCAGTAATGATATATGTTTGCAAGGTGACGCTATTGTATGTTGTTTCCGCTACTTGGTTAACAATAGCAATTGTTATTTATAGGTTTGGTTAAAAGGTGCGGGGAAACGACTATCTAAGTTGAAAACCTGATTGCCTTATGGCGTCGGTTGAAACTCCAAGGGTTAGAAGGTGGCAAAGATTTTTAACGACCTTAGGGGAGGAACGATTTTCTCACTGAATTCATTTGAGTAACTACGGTATGTATCGTTTTGCAAGCTCGCAGCAGCCGTTAATTCATCGTATTTAATGGAAAGTATTTGTAATCAAACGGTTTACTTCAAGTGGGAGAAGTGAAACAAACGCGCTGATCGGTGGTGAACGGGATGTGCACGAATCGTCATTACGGGTGGGAGATGCGGTGGCAACAATGAACCACAAGAATAGCTCTATCCAGCAGCCTTCTGTTGCACCCACGCGCCTGTTGGACGGACACTCGCTTATCATCGATAAGTCCAGCTCATCGCGTACCTGTTAGCACACCGTATTTCATTCTGCCTTCCTGAAACATCTTTACGCTCGTAGCGCTTTGTATAGACATTGGCATCCTCACTGAAAAACAGAGTTAATCAAAATGTTGTGACCGCCTAATCTGACTGGAGAAGAACGTTTGATGGTTTTTCCCGATTTGTTTCGGGAATTTTTGTTTTGAACCAAGACGATTACAAAGGTTGACATTGCCCTACATATTGAATAACAGAACTTCAGTTTTGCTAGTAGTTTTCATTTTTTTCATAAATTCCAATTTCTTCCAACGGCCATTCCGCTTGGTCGGTCGAGATCAATACCTCTTCCCATTTCCTGCAGTTCAGGGTTCTAGGTGCGTAATGTGTGCAGGGCATAAGCCTTCGGTCGAGTTGGATGTTCTGATTCTCCAAGGCGTGCTGTTGTTTTCCGTCTAAACAGGCTCGTAAGATAAAATTAGCAGAGCTGACTTGGGCATGGACCGTATTTATATCGATTAATCTGCTCACAGTTAGAGTCAGAAGGAAAAGTCGTACCACCATCTTTTTGCACCATGTAAAAAGGAGAACCACCCTTACCGTACCAAGCAGTTGTGTCAGTGGCGCATTCAACCGCAGAACTGTTTCGCAGCCGCAAACGGAGGGTTGTTTCCGCCGAAGAAGTGCGCAGATGTGGCGTCGACAGCCTCAGACAGTCATCACGACCGGTCGCCGGTGCAATCTACAGAAAGCGGCATCGCGTTTCGTGCGCCTGCGCGACACAGAGCAGCGCACTCTGCAGTTAGAGGCGAAGGCGCTGACTCACACGAGCACAGCGACGACGACGCTAGGTAATCGCTTATCGATGTTTGCTAGGTAGATGTTGGTGCTAATTATAAAACCTACACGCATAATCTCGGCATCTTTCGGTATAATTCTGAATTTGTTGGCGCCGAATCGAATTCTTTCGAGTCGTCTTTTTCTTCTTGTATATATGTTGATTCCGGACAGCAGCGATGAAGTCATGATTTAGATCGTCTAAAGAATGTTTTATCGCGCATGCGCCCGAGAAGACTAGTAAGGGACTGAAAACATGATGCTGGTTGCTTCTAGTGGAATGTGAGAGAGAGCAGAGTAAAATATTTTCACCAAAAAAGTTGCCTTTTATTTCATTTCGTGATTGACAAAAGCTTTCAGTATGTTGTGTTGTGTAACCACCCTTTTTGCATTTCATTGAGCATATCGTTAGTTGATGGCCGTTGCCTTTTTCTGAGCGTCATCGGTGACCGCCGAACTAGCTTTTTGCCAGTGGACATGGGCCAGCACTTTCAAACCTTACTCGGTCAAGTGAAGGCGTACGCCGAAACTTTTCATTAATGGCTCCAAATTTCTCTTCAGTTTTTCGAATTTTCTGTGGAAGTGGGCCCAATCCCCTCTTCTGCTGTCATATTCCGTACACCTTTGAGTGAAGGGATATGGAGAATTGAAATAACAGTGTTCAGTTGTTTAGAGGGTGATATTTCAGTGGTCGCAGCTGTGCTTCCGAGGATTTGGTCCGTGAGCTCGAGAAGGAGGTTTACAAATACCGCAGTCGATGCGAGCAACTCGAGAACATCATCCGGATTCAGCAGGTATCTGTTCTACGCGTAGTCTATCATTATTTGGCATGCTTTTTGCTACAGTGTTGAGGCATGTTTTATCCCGGTCTTGTTGAGCCTTATTTGAAAGGAAGGGTTTGTTTGCAGCAGGATATCGACAGCCTTCGATACGAAATACGCTGGAAAGATGGGCGCATCGAGTTCCTGCAGTCGCAGCTGGCTGAACTAGACGCAGCTCACTCCACTTCTTCTCATTCCCCTTGACTCTTATGGCAATATCTATCGAGCTTTTTCCTCACTGTTGAATCACACCTGCTTGGATTACTAATTTGCACATGCCAGACTCCTTAATGCCATGCATACTTCTCTTTCAACCGTGTTTTGACACGAGACATTGTCCAGAACTTTTTTTTAGTGCTGTTGCGAAATAACGTGTCCGCTTTTCTAATGCTACACAGCAACAGAAATATTAAACTTTTAGACTACGATCAGAGTACCATGCGATGTGGGGAGTTTGAAAATAGTTTTAAAAGTAGAGTTTGGTGAAAAGAGCAGTTTGAAAGAAAAAACTGAACGAGAACTTAACTGCTTATCTGATAAATTTTATTGAAACGATTTCTGTGAAGGCAACCTCTACATCGCATGTAGAATTTGGATTTAGCCGAAGTCGTGGTGTAGGTTGCTCGAAAAGTGGAGGTGAGAAATCGCCTTGCGCGATTGCAAATGGCAGGCGATAGTGTTTGGCAAAGCGCCATTGGGCAAAGTTTGTCACATCCAAATTCCGGTCCTGCGCATTCTTTGCTCATAAGGTGTTTCCATTTAAAAAAAGTTGTATTTATTGAATTGTTAAGTCACAAAGCGTATGCTTGCGAAATTTCGGAAAAGTCACTAAAAAAAAAGTCACTAACTTGAACGTTTTTCAAAGGTAGGGAATAAATGCATAGTTGCGTTAGAAACCCTACGAAATCGGGAATTTTCCGAAGTTTTAGCTTCTGTTTTGCTTATTTGCTTAATTAATATTAAGCGCATGATGGAGTATGACGAACAGTTGGGTGTTTTTTTTTTCGAGCACGCGCATTAACCAGGCGATCAAACTCATGTGCGTATAAACTCGCTGTGCTTTCATAATAACCTATTTCCAGATGGAGCTGCACGGTTGTGTTCGATGAATGTTTCAAACATTTGAGAACATATCAGCATGTTTCCAAATTGTGAGTTCATTCCGCGATTACGTTTGCTACGCTATGATGGTCATGGGCGTCCAAGAAGCTACAAGACAATGAGACTTCAGCCACCTACTTACACAGACTGCTAAATAAGAGCAACCATTTCGAGAAGAAAAGGCAGCTGTAGAATTTAAATGAAAAATGCTGGGACGGTCACACATTTTTTAAGTTTAGAACCTCAGGAGAAATATGAATGGAGTTGACGGGTGGTTGCGTAAAAATTGGGAAAGAATGAGATGGCAAGTGTGATATAATATGAAAGAAAGTTAAGTTGAAATTTGTAATTTTTGAGGAAGAAACGATCGCTTACGAAATGATACTTGCGCCTCGAGTATCTGCGAAAGATCTTACCGGCTGAGGCGTTTATAGAGGTTTGCTGGAAATTTTGTTGGGGAGAGAAGAGAAAAAAATTGAGAGGAGGATCTCATCGATACCCCTCTGCGAATTCCCATCAATATCTACCGCTCAGGACCCGAAAAGGTTATATATATATGTATATATGTATATATATGTATATATATATATATGTATATATAT
>JPKZ01001871.1:34700-47840 GCA_000803305.1 Toxocara canis
AATCCCCCCCCCCCCCCTCTATCCCTCTTCCCCCCAACACTCGTTGTACCACTATGAACAACTACTATTAGCTGCTCAAATAATACAAAGTCAAATTCTCACGGCTGTTAAGAAATGATGACGTGCAATGCGCAAAAACGGACAAATTTTGTTTCAGTTCAAAATTAGCCCTTTCAGGAGCCACTTCAGTGACGTTCATCGACAACGCAATGATGTCGAACCAATCGCTTAAGTTTTTGGCTCATGTCCAGTATCGCAGAAATCTCGGAATTCGCTCTCTCTACTATCCATCCGATATGCTAACGGTTCTTAGTAATTCATCTCGTCCATTTCCCTAATGTTCCTTCCTTTTTAAATTCAACTTTTTGCTTTAAAAAAACAAACAAAATAAATCGTCCAAAAACTACCAGTTAATTCCTCATATACAGTACAACAACAACAACCGTATAGTATAAATAATGTTTTGTTATAAAAAGATCTCCATCTATAGTGATAAGAAAATCGAAATGAAGTTACTAAACAATGGATTCAGTCGCTAGTCTGCGTCACCTCGAAAGCTGCCATTTTCGTGTTTTCTGCGTCTCCTGCGCTTCGCAATCCCTCGTACTCGTCCACTTGCTCGTTTAAACTACCCATTTTGTTAACGAAACTGTGTGTAGCATGTAGAGTTCCATTCGTTAGACCTTTCGACTAAAATAACACAATAAATTGTTATCCGCACTGCAACATTTCGTAACTTTTTTTTAAAAAAATTTCATTTACGATGAAGTTTGTCGTTTCTATAAAAACGAACGGTGTTTATTGTTGAACTGTTGATCCATTCTGGCTTAAACGGATGAATGGATAGTTCTATCGATATCGACCCTCTTTTTCACTTCGTCGTCTTCGATATGATATCTAAATGGATTTAACGACCACAGAAAACATTATAAGAAAAAAAAATTCATTAGATATACGAAAAAAAAATTCATTAGACCACTCTAGCCAATGTAGCCTTTACCAGTTAACACTACCGAGGACCGTAGCCTGAATTCTGATAAAGTAATTGTAGTGAAACAAAACACCCTTAAACAATATTCAAAAATGCGAAAAAAAGCTTATGGAAATGGTACCGCACAAATATTATTCAAACATAACATTTTATGAACACTGCACACAGTCGATACTTTATTCGTAATTGTATCTATGCATGCCGTTTTCCATGTCTTCCCAATTTTCTGCGAATTTCCAGGTGGTACCCACTTTTATGCTTGCTTCATACAGCTCTAAATGTAACTTGTCAAAAAATATGAATATCGAAAAAAATATACATAATTTTCCGCCGATTTGAGAACAGTCATCGGTGATGGTATTTTACTGCCACGAAGAAGACCCTCCAATTGATTCGATGCAGCGCAAACAAGGCCAAAGAACGGCGGACTTGGTTGTAGAGGATGTGACAGATACTCGGGATGATATTGAACGCCAACAAAATATGGATGCCCTTAAACGATATTACCAATTTCGTTCGTACTTCTATTGGCATCGTAAAACGGAAGAGGGACATATGACACGTACATTATGTCATTCATTTAAATCTCTCTCCCCTACTCCTTAAGAATCAAGCGAGAAGAAAACTGCGCTTATTCCTATATGAAGCTGACAACTCTTTAAAACGCAGAATACTGAAAACAACCAAATTTATCCCCCCAAAATTCAACACTTACAGTACCGCTCAGCAAAAAATATCAGTTCCGTTCCCAAATTCCTCTCCCTCCTCCCTCTTGAACTACGGACTGCCTGGTGGCCCAATGAGCCCCGCTCAACTGCTTAGTCTGGCAAAGTTAACGCAATAAACATTTAGTTTTTGCGATTTTCGGGTTTCCTCGTTGTTCATATGATGCCAAGTTGTCACTTATTGTTTGATTGAAGAAATTCGAAACCTTTGCTTTACTAATGCAACTCAACTCTTGTTTTACTGATAAGAAACACGGTTATTTCTGGTATGACGATCTCAAGAATGGTTTTAAAAAAAAAGATAACAAGAAACAAATTCTACGCAACCAATCGGCATATTATGCCTTTTAAACTCAAACTGAATTCACTAAACTGGATAAATGAACCGATATCATGACTGGTCATCGTCATCACAGTCGTCCATCCAAACTAAGTAACCTCCCATTCCTTTCTTCTTTCTTTTTTTCCGTCTCTGTCAGAATTTGCCAAACATGATTGTAAGGAGTCAATAAGTCTATTTCAAAAGTAGCGGCAGCCAATTAACACCAAACTATCAGCAAATGTATTCAATCCACAGCAATTATTTTAAACCAAAAACTAAATAAACAAACGGAAAATGACCAACCTTGCAGCTCCAACATCTCCATACGTATCGCCGTCCTCTTTTTACCATCACCACCGCGCCTGCATAACTCCTCTATCTTCGTCAACAAATTCTTAAATTAAATTTTTAATTAGATTATATCACCAAAAAGTAACCAACTCATTCAGAAAAAGGAAAATATGTTAGTGCTGTGGTACATGACCGCACGCCGACTTATTTCGTCATTCCATGGTGATAAATGTGCTTTTGTCTGTCCCATTATATTTCAGTAATTCTCTTCTTCTTTTGTTAGCCAGTTTCAAATCTTATTGCTATTACGTTCGTTGCGGTGAATAGGCTGATGATTTAGCGTCCTTCATCGTCCTTGTACTGTTCTCAACGCTTCGTCTTCTGCCGTTCTATGTGTCTTCGATAAAGCTTCACTTCTTCGTCCCGACTCAACACAGCAGGAGGAACTCGGCGGCGTTACAATAGTTAGCCCCTCTCATAAGAAGTCATATTACATTCAGGGAATCCTCTTACAAAAACACAACACAATCAAACAAAACAATGACCGAAAGTGATAAAAAGGTTTGAGTAAAGTTAGGTTCTTAGCATTAGAACCATAGGCAACGTTTTCTGTTAAAAAGCACTCTGAAAATATTTGGAAAAAAATAGGATAAGAGAACATTAATAATAAAAAACACATTTACGTTATCAACAACTGGTTCAACAGTCTCGGAGAGATCCTCCTGCGAGCTATTGGACTGTGTCTCCACTTCGGCCAGCTGTACCAGCGTGGCTGATGATTGTGTCCGCCTATCCGCCACTACACTTGTCGGCTTTTCATCCGTTCCCATGCCTTAACTTACTTCATTGTGAGCACCGACAAAATCGAGTTGCTTCATTTAAACGGTAAAACGTTCTTTAAGGAAAACGTTTTGTTCTTTTTATGCATGCTTTACCTTTTTGATAGTTTCAATGCGCGTTTCGTACTTCCAGTGCTTTTACTTTAAATGCACCATACCGTTTGTATACAATGTCCACCTCTTCTATTCTTGTTTTGTATAAATAAAGACATTCATTAGCATTAAACATAATCAACGTCACAATGTCACTCTTTCGACTCTAAACGTGCTTCTCTAAGTTCTTATGAAACCTACGCTCAAGCCATATCATCGACATCACAATTAAGTCAGATTGAACTACAGCTGCTTGAATGCTTGGAATCGACTTCATTAAAAGTTCAGGAAGAACCCCAGGGCACATCATCTCCCCCCTCCCCTCTCTCACTCCTCAACCCCGTTTTCTTCTTAGCCTCTTCGTCGCTCAGTTGTCGAACAACATTATTATCGATCAAATAATTTAAAATCTATTAAAAGCAAAAAAAAATTCAAAAAAAAAACTTACCAACGAAGAGAAGACCAGCACGACTTAACTTCGGAACAATCTCAGGATTAACCTCATAGCGATGACGATGACGTTCACTCACTCTTCTCGCTCCATACAATTTTCCTAAAATTCAGTGCAGTCATTAAAGAAGTGCGTCGCTTTATAACGTTAACCCACATACAAACTAAATTAAAAGAAAAACCACAAAACAACTCCCATATGCACCGATACTTTCAACACAATAAACACTACAGCTGCTTTTGCAACGATAAGTCGCCTCGTGGAAAGAGTATTTAATGATCTCTTGGCAAAAAAAAGTAAATGAAAATTAAAAGACACTGCAACTTGTCGTTTTCATTAACAGCTCAGTTATGATATACGAGACAGTAGTTCAGATTGACGATTCGAGAACCGGCAATAATTATTACCTCACTTGGGATACAAATATCATTCGGGATTGGATAGTCGTTACCGTGAAATCTGCTGTGCTTATTGACCGCTCAACATTTACCTGTCTCAAGTGGCGATCAAGAAAATTTACTTTGAAGCGATTACGCTTAAAGCAAATACGATCGGAAGATTTAACTTGGCGCTTAGCCACATAAAAGTTTTACGTCTTACATTAAAAAAAGAGAGCAAAATAAGGAGAACTAATAACCGCTTTAGATGAAGAAAACAGTATTCCCTCGATGGTTTAATGAATGCAACTAATATAGCAACGCTTGCCAATTTACAGTTCCAGCTCCCTTCTCAATCCCCCTAAAACCCTTGCTATCAGATAAAATTATTAGATACAAACCATCCAACCTAAGTCAAAAAAATGTGAAGTAAAGGTTAATTCAATACTATTAATAGTTCTGTACTTGGTAGACCTACAAAATGCCAAATGGAATCCTTTAAAATAAGTGCAACAAAAAATGAACAGTGAAAAGGGCAACAACAAGCTTACGTAGTTTGCAAATGTCGGTTAGGAAAACGGTTTCTCTCAATCCAAGACGCATTGTACCACCTGCGCCCTTATTCGCCGCATCATGTTCGGGCATATCAATCACAACCTCAAAAGGAGTTCCTTCGATAAAGCAAAAAATGAATGTCTAATTATCAAAACGGCTATAACGAAATGAGGAGGAATATCGTCAGCAAATTGAAATAAAATCAATAGAGCAAGGTCCAACCGAAACCGAACAGCGAGATTCGGGCCGCCGGATAGTAGCTGGTTTACAAAATGAGGGATTCCCGACGAGGTTGCAATTCTCGATGTATGCTGCAAGCAGCTGCCCTCACCGAATGTTTGGCGCCACAAGCGAACCCATTATATAATTCGTCATAAGAAACGGGCGGACGTAGGCATCGAAACGAAAATCCACTGCAACGGAGTACGACCTCAATCATTCTCATACCCTTAATCAACAGAACGAAAAAGAAAAGCAATTCCACAATCCACGACCCCTAAAAAATTTTGGTAGAAAACTTAGAAAGTGGTAAAGTATACCGCTAAAAAATTCAAGCACGGAGCAAAGAAAAAAATTCGCCGCCAATTTACACAAAACCCTTCCACTGCAAAAATGGTATTTATTTACAAAGCAAAGAAAGCATATTAGAGAAACAGAAAGACAGGTCCTACAGACTGGACAAAAAAGCAAAATTAACCTGCTCGTCATCACTGAGCGCCTTATCGAATTCTGTCGAATTTGCATGCTTTATGCCCAAAACGTTACGTGCAAATTCGATTGCCGCACATTGCATCCCCAAGCAAACACCTAAGGAGACCCATTTACACAACTCTTAATTAATTCGTAATTAATTACAAATACGTTCTTATATCTGACAAGTAAACCCGTTAGAACAGTAAAATAATCAAAATTAAGCTAAAAAACCGAAATATATATTGAATTGTTGAGTGCTTTCCGTATGCAAGAAAGGACTAATGAAATAATTTCTTTCTCGTTTCAAATATCCATTATACGTTAGGATCATATAAGGATAAACATGAATTTTCTGCAGAGTTCTCTGCCCGCAAAAAAATTTCATATGAACAGCATGAAAATCAGAAATGGAACGGGCAATGAAAATATGAAATGAAACTGAAATATCTGAAATGGAATGAAAACAACACATCAAAAAACACGAAGCAACCCAACTGCCTTCGCATCGTTTCGTGTTCTCTCAAACCCTGCACCTCGCTACCACTCTTCAAGTGTTGTCTTCGTTGAATACAGCTGATCCTATGAATATAAAGAACGACTCAAGACACGACCAAAGCGCAAGTAATACTTTCTTTAAAAGACAGCCCCGTTGTGGCCTATCAAATCACACAATGTCTGGCATTGAGACTATACAGCGTATTGCCCTCGAATAAAAACCCCCTCTATGCATTGGGAAGAAAGTAGCCCCCGTCTTAATCTAGCCCCCCCTTGCTCGAAAAAAACCGCGTGATACCACTGACCTCCGCGTCAAAATGGCATCCAGCAACGACTGAAAAAATTGTCTTCTTCTAGAAAAAATCCTTGCTCCCTCTCCTCCTCTTTCCAGAAAACCACAAATACTAGAGCTCCCAGAACTATTCGAATTAATATGGGACATCTAAAACAACATGGACCATATCACAAAGCGGAAAAGTTACCTCTTTCATTAAAAAGCTCGCTGCATTAACAGTGAAATTAAAAAAAAAGAAGACAGTTGACTTCAAGCAACTGGAAAAAGCACTAATTTATGTGGCTAATTAACTGGATCAGTAACGTAATCAACAGCCAATTAAAAGGAAAGCAACACAAGCTTTCATTAAAAAATGAGAGTCAACATGTAAACTGTCCAACGCACAATGATTACAGCGGTAAAAACAGAACATATGAATTCCTATCTTGAAAAGTTCAACCCATTTGAATGATCGACAATGAGATATATGTTCGTCAAAATCTATCCCCATATCCTTTTTGCTAACCTCTCCCACTTCTCCTTACGCCGAAGACTTCTTGAACAAACAAAGCTCAGCAAAAAAAATATGAATGAAAACATGACGTACCTAAGAATGGAACACCGTTGACTCGTGCATATTCACATGCTGCAATTTTGCCTTCAATTCCGCGATCACCAAAGCCACCCGGTACGAGTATTCCACTGTAATAAATCTATCGTATTATATCGAATAAACTCCGGGGCTATAAAATTCACGTCCTTCCAGAAAGCGGGTGGGGGGTATTCGACGGGAAGCTATATGTGTGGATCAACAAACTTTCCCAACCTCCATTAAGTGACATTTCCGTTTTGCAGCTCCTAATTATTTGGTAGTATTATTAATGGAAGTGGGGGTATGTCAAGGAGGAGGCTTACTTTGATGATAAGGCAACTTGGAGCGCTCAAACACTTTTGCTTACAAATCTGCGGAAATCTCGATTAAAAGCACTATCTGTTACTATACTTTACTTACAAGATAAACAATAAAACTACAAACTTCACTCCACAAGACCATAAAATCAAAGCAGTCTGCCCATTAAGCTAACAAGAATTCAACCAAAATACCCTTCAAAATCAAACTTAGCTCATTTCCCAGAGACCGAGTCCTATGCATCGTCAGCCGTGCCCCACCTTTATCGAGCCAGCAGAAGACTTCGCAAACGTTGCCTAGGAGCTAGGAGGTGGGGAGGACGGTGGCGGGAGGAGAGGGAGGAGGAAGGGTGGTAGAGGAATAAGGGAAGGAAGCAGTGAAAGATCGTCCTCACTCTTAAGAATAGTCCCATTCCCGCGAGCGACTATCGTCCTGAATAGACCAGTCGTAACGTAAATCAAACCAGGAGCTAGGAGGTGGGGGAGGGCGGTGGCGGGAGGAGAGGGAGGAGGAAGGGTGGTAGAGGAATAAGGGAAGGAAGCAGTGAAAGATCGTCCTCACTCTTAAGAATAGTCCCATTCCCGCGAGCGACTATCGTCCTGAATAGACCAGTCGTAACGTAAATCAAACTATACCATCCCAAATGTAAGTTATGTCTGTGGATTTCGGTCTCTACTCACATTACGTTCAGTCTCCTTGCTATATACTTTCTTAACAATGGAGTCATTCAAACATTTTTTTACGCACATGCGGAGATGCGAAGAACACATATCTGTGAATCGATTCCTTTGAGAGAGGAAAGAAATTAATTTTAATAATAGTGATCTAATGCCCTTTGAATTAGTTAAAGGCGACAATATTTTAGGTGAAACGTTGGAATTAAGCAACTAGTAAAAGAATCCTTATCACAACCCTTCACGTCTCTTTGCGCTTTCTTATTTGAGAGCTGTCACACACCCCTACCATATAAGTGAATAACATACTCTGATCTTCGGAGGGCATCCCATGCCTTGTTATAGCCAGCGATACGTTCCGGATCCGTGCTTTCCTCTAGGTACTCAGCATCCACGTACTAAACATAGCTAATATTGGGAACAGTAACCTACTCATTCATATCAACAGCAATAAGGGATTAAAATTGGCCGTTTATCCTATCTTTTCACCTTTCCTCCCTCCTGCCCATCACCTATCTCTAATTATGAACGATAGTTCTCAATGAAGCTTTGTCGGCTTAGCTAGGATATAAAGATCATAAGCGCGCTCTCCCTCTCTTCTTCCCCCCCCCCCCCCCCCCCCCCCCCCCCCCCCCCCCCCCCCTCCCTTCTCTTCACACGGAGATAGATATCAAAGTAACCCCTATAAGGTAGTGGAACGTATGCTACTATTTACCCCACGTCCCATTTCGGGATCGATTGCATTCATCGCCCTCATTACTACAAGGACATTGAAGGAATTCCATTCCGATCTCTTAATGAATAGTGTGGAAAAAAAACTCGAGCGTAGTATCATAGAAAAGAAAGGAAATAGGCCTAACACCTAGCCGATGTACTATCACATATACCAGTACCTCGACGGAAAGGTCGGCTAAGAAAGATCATCAGAGAGGGTGAAAGGGGAGCTCTGAACTATGCAAGTGAAAGGGAGAGTCGACCGATTGAAGAAATAACACATGCTTATAACTCTAAGTAAATATAATTCTGAGCAAACGAGGTTAAAGTAAAACCGTAAAACAACGAAAACAATGAATGCCCAACAATAACCTCAATGATCAACTTTCTTTTCGCATGAATAGCCGCATGTCTTAGAGCTTTGTTGACCGAAGCATATGCATCTGTGATCCGGACGTATTTGCCCACAAGTGCTATGCGAACTTCCTCCGAAAAACTGTCACACCTCAATACGGCACACAATAAATCAACTCAAATCATACCGTCATTCACCATTTCACCTGCTCATCTTAGACATTTATGCATACCATCTGCATTCGTTTCCAATATCCCAATTATCTTAACAAACGACTGTTCTTCACATTGCTGGTTAACTTTGGACAATAACTACTTTTTCATTCGCCAATGACACGTTTACCATTCTTTCTTTCCTAGCGCCCAGAACTCAAATAAATAGAATTTGTGCTGACATCTTCAGGACTTCAACTAATTGAATCAAAATTTGCTGGTGCTCAACTTACAAAATTTTAGGTGAAACACAACTGACAACGACCGACGCCAAATATAAGACCCGCAGAAGAATGTATGACTGAACTCAATCAACTACATGAAATAAAGCCTCTCGATTTTTGCGGCGCGCAAATTTGCCAAATTCACATCTACGGTTGACTAGCTCGAACTGCTTGCAAACCACTGGTTCGTTCATTCGATTTCTTTTCATATTTGATGCCATACAGCATTCCCTTCAGAATCACTTAATCATTACATATTCGTATGCTTAGCTGACCATTTCATTTTACCCTTTTGCACCTACTTTACTCTTCCAACAATTTCATAAGCCGAAGATTGAGTGATCAAGAATTCTGAAATATGATCGCAACAATTTTCTCGCGGCCCCATCAATCATAGACAGCTGCCCTCATTTCAACCGCGTAACACAGTTTAAAAAAACCTAAGTTGGTTTGTAAACAATCAAACCTTGCAGCGAAATTGCAGAGTACTGTAAAAGACATACAGGTTAGAGAGATGCGTCCATTGGAACATATTGGGCGTCATGGAAACGGTGCCAAGCGCATCGACATGAGGTAACTTAAGTCGTTCAGTGATCATCTCCAGCACATTTTGCTGATGAAGTAATAGTGGTACTTTGTAGATATTAGCCACATCATGCACTCCAATCACCTGTTAGGAGCAATTCAACGTAAGTGGGCCTGCAGCCAAGATCGACTGAGGAATAATGATGGAGAGTGGGGAGGGGATTTTTGAAAACTGGTGTATATATGAGAGTAGGTTATATTGGTATGAAAGGGGGAGGGGGGAGGGGGGATAAGAAGTAGAGAGAAGAATGTTTCAAAATGTCGTTCAGCTTCTTTCAGATGGAAATGATTTCAAAAATTGGCAGTTTTCACAGACAAGGATATAATCGCCACTAAACTCCTGCTCCTGTTATTTTTTTTGTCTTTTCCAAACATTTGTTTGAATTGACTTTCTTGCCTCCATATTTTTACAAACCTCGGATGGACGTTCATCCATGTTCAGCATCATTTTCGCTGCGACAGCTAGTGGCATGTACAGATCGTTGACACGAACTAGCTATGTTATCTTCTTTAACCACCAATTCGAATGGCACAGAATCATTATTGTAGCGGGGTCCCTCAAGCGATTTATTTTTCGGCTAACAACAGCTCAAGAGTCCGCCCCTGAGCTATAAGCCTAATCGAGCGCATCAGAGGTTCGGGGCTCCTAAGCCGTACACGTTCCCGTCCCCTATTTCAGAGGCCTTAAGCTTTGGGGGTTCTGCACCCCCACACTGTCTCAGCCCTACCTCAACGGTTCGCCCGAAAACAATGTACATCACCGCCAATTGATTTTCGCCTTGTTCACAGGCTGCATGACAACAATGGTGTCCTACAAAATGAAGATCTCATTTTCAAAGCGGCTCCATTACGAAAAATTTCAATGACACTGACTTGCAAAACTGTTTTCCCCGCCAAATTTCCGCAAACGTGAAAGCTAAAAACGAAAAGAGTCGAACGCCTGAGAACCTAACATTCAGATGCCACAAGCACTTCATAAATCACGCCACAATCATGAATGGTGTGAAAGGTTAAAGGTCAGAAACACGAATGCACAAAATGCGCTGGATGTCGACCGTATAGTTGTATGTTTACTACCCATTCGACACATAAGGGAAAGACGTCACTGGATTGAGGCTGCTGACATTTGTCCGCCTGTTAAATACCCCAAAATGTTCAACGATTGAACGAAAAAGTTCAAAACGATTTCCGTTCTTGTTCAGTACCCTCCAGTCAGTTCCACCCATCATGGATGAGCTCCATTAAATTCCAAACGCTATTTAAATCAATTTTTTCATCAAGCTATTCCACATCATGCCAATAACTGTGAACAACTTCAGTGAGCCAGATATACCGGACAAAGTTTGTAAATATCCTTAAACAGTTATGATGATGGAATCGACAAAGGATTATGAGAGTGGAATCGAACTTAATAACTTATCCGTCGCAGCAAGCAACGCTATCCGTCCGATAATGAATCCATATTATAAATGCAGCAAAAACATCAAAGCCAACCTGTTCAGGTTCGACCATACCGAAGGCGGCAATCTTCTCACGGAGTGCCTTACTCAACGGCTTCTCACTTCGACACATTAGCAAGTCGGGAATCAAACCACTAGCGCGCAAATTCCTTACACTATTCTGCATCGGTTTCGTCTTTGGTTCACCTGTTGTTTTCGGGTCGAGTACCAGCGAAACGTGTACTGAAATAAAAAGCTACCCTTAAATTACACCTGTGGTTGAAGAGCGACAACGATGGAAGTTTAGAGCTTTGAGTGGTGTGAATTTTATTAGAACATTTATTCGAGCTCACATAAGCATACACTGCCAGTGTAGTTAAGTCCGACAACAATAAAGCACAGCTTGCTGCAATTAAGGAAGCACTTTTTGCTCGAAGTGTTGGCATATAATTTTTAAAGACTCTTCAATGAGATACCTGTCATAAGAAGATCTCGATATGCTGGACGTTGGAACTTCTCGAATGCGGCAACAAAAGGCATTCCTTCTATATCACCGATCGTGCCTCCGAGCTAAAAATTTTCAAAGCACTAATAAACAAGCACACTGCAAACATAACGTTAAACGCTAATCACTTCTCAATAAATCCTTTCCCCTAATAAACTCATCTATTCGGATATTAACACACGGCTTTCACGACAGTCCCTCCCCCTCCTCCCCTCCCCCTTTCATACCAATATAACCTACTCTCATATATACACCAGTTTTCAAAAAAAGTAAATTGCATAAGACACAACGCTAATAATCGAAAAAAATTGACATGTCAACCGCTTAGCGAGGCAATGTCAAATGTTCATACAATATCAGTTATATAAGACTGTAACAGTAACGCTCCGAACACTTCTTGACTTGGTGTATTACAGCACTACCGGACCTCTTGCTCATGTGTGATTTTTTGCGTACATAAACAGAAATCCAACCAAAACGCATGACAGCACATAGCGATTTACCCATTTTAAACCTGCGCGTTATGCTGCAATTTAACAGGCAGCTCATCCTAAACCTACGCAGAAATAACTTCCAAATGTCCAGCAATATTTGCATCTGTGGTTATTCAATTCAGCTCTTTGTACTATAACTCTTTATACCCTCTTCTTTACTGACAAGAATTGCACACCCAGCAGAGATGCCATGTTTCTAGTTGCGCCTTACGATCTAATGTCACAAACCGCCAGAAACAAAAAAGTTTTCTCCTGAACGACTTTTTCGACCTTCACGTTCATCAAGGAAGAGGTTTTGCGAAGCTCTGCATACTCAACAAAGGGATGACAGTTTCGAGCATCTTCAACGGTCAAGCACTGTCGAGATTTCTTGCCAATAAACGACATTCTTCTACGTCCTTCATTGCCGGGTACTATCCATGAAGGAAGGGAAGGGGGACAGCAGAAAGTGAAGGAAGAGGAGAGCAAAGAAAAATTTGCAATACGAAGAAAAAATAGTTCTGGTTTTACTTTTCATATACCTGATCATAAAAGACGTTTCCTGAGAGACGTACCTCAATGATGCACACATCCGGTCGTTGATCTGTGCCATCAACTGGGATGGCTGCCACTCTCTCAACCCAATCGACGATCGCGCCCGTTACGTGCGGAATCGTCTGCACTGTCTTTCCGAGGTAGTCGCCTCGTCTTTCGCGCTCGATTACCTTTGTATTGCGAATAAACTTTGTGATAGAAAAAATTTAACAAAATTATACTCACAGGAACATACCAGTTGATGTATAGATTTAAGTATAATTTTCAAATACCTCTATATTTTTAAATCTCTTTATCTGGTACCTCTTTACACATCATTTAAAGTTTGGTTCGAAAAAAAAACAGCCAGCCTTCACAAGTGTAACTGTTGAAACACGAGAACATTCCT
>JPKZ01001871.1:91241-137646 GCA_000803305.1 Toxocara canis
GGGGGGGGGAGGGAGGGGAGAAGGGATAGATAGCTAATATGTAATAAGCCATAAATGATTCTCATGAATTTTAAATGTCTCATTAATGCTGCACTGAAATTGTCCGATCATTCTCCCATTCCATAATTGTTTGATTCCTCTTTGCTCACTCCCTTGGCATATGATGGCAGCTTCTTCCGCACTGTGAAAAAATGTATTCAAAAGTAATTATCACCATTCATGCTGAGGAAATATTTCCATATGTAAAGGGAACTCCATGTGTTTAGAGCTGATTAGGGCATGGACCCGTGCATCTAAATCAAAGTATAGATGCTTCCCGAGTTACGATGGTTCGAGTTACGATATTTCGAACTTGCGATGATGATACTGGTACGGCAAAATTGCGAAAATCTTTTAAGTTTCGAGCGGAATGCAAAACGTAACACCGTATGCGGTACGATACGTTAGAAACGATACAGGGATGTACGCATCTTGCGCCTTGCGAGATGCCACTGTACACTACTACTTCATGCTGATCGACATTCTCTGAGACTCGTCGGTAGGCCAGGCTAGTTTGCAACTTATGATATTTTCAAATTACGATGGGATCGTCGCAACGCATCTCAATCATAACTCGATGGCTACCCGTAACCTTGGTTGTCATATTTAGGGTTCGCAAAATGTATTTCAACGATTATGGCTCATTCGTCGGTTGCTGCCGAAGCCGATGAGCTGTGACCGTCTCGATTCACTTCAAATACAAAAATACTTCCGCAAAGTGTTGATACATCGTAATCGTATACTTATGGAATCGTTGAAAGATTGTGACAGATTGTTACTAGAAGTTTCTTTGTTTTATATTTTATAGTTAGCGATCCTGGAAAACTATAGAGTTTTGGCTGTGCTTTTAATTCTGTGAATGCGCATTATCGACGAAAAAAAAATGATTGAAGAAGACAAATCATCACGATGTTCGTTTTAATATTACTTCATTGAATCTATTTATATATGTTCTATTTGTGACGAATAATGCCGAAAAATGCATTCATGAGTCATTATATTACGGTGACGTTGTGTGATGCCAATCTTTGAGGAGTTTAAAATGCCTAAATAAAACAATTTTTGTAATACATGGTGACCTTTTAAAAAGACCAAATGAGAATTTTATTCGTTTAATATTTGTAAAACTTATTTCTTAAATGAGGACTAACTGCAATGGCGACGGTGTTTTTCGAGTTATGGGATTCTTGTTTTGCTTCTATGAACGGGTTGAAGGAGGTAAATATTGTTGTCATTCGCTCATTTGTGTAGCCCTCTAGTAACGGTCACAGTGTCAAGGTCCGTTGAAGGCCAGAAACGGGTAGGATCAGTGATTTCACAAGTCCACAGAATTCAGTATGATTTTGTTACTTAAGTACACAGCTATTTTTGAACGGCTTATGTGACAAATACAATCCTTCCCCTCCCCCTCCCCCCTTCTTCTCCCTCTACAACTGTATTTTTCGATGCAGGCTTTGTAATTATGCGGTTGATGGCTGTAAGGGGCATTATGTCACGTTTGATAGGGCTTCTTAAACAGAAGATGATTGTTCACCGTCTTTGTGGTCGGTCTATCGACCCGACATGATATCGCACCTTTTACGGAAATCATATATGAGCTTCTTAGACAATTTAATGATCTCCATGGGAGTCTAAATTGTTCGCTCTCTTTTACCTATTAAAAAAGGTAGGACTAAATTTGCACACCATTACATTGTAGGTGATTTATATGTCATGTTCATTGCGCTACGTCTCGATTTGTTAAGCACAAATCAATCTAAAAATAACTGTTGAACTCGTCTTCTTGTTCGCAAAAACTCCATCCACGCTTTTCGCTATGCCATACATCACTCAGAGATGTCCGTACGTATCGCTTATGATATTACGCCTAGACGAATAGAATAAGCAGATAATGTCTAATTGCTGGTAATTAATAGAAAACGATATCAAAGCTTCATTATTATTAGTAAAAGAGTAAAAATTAGTAAAATTCATTTTTCAATACGGTCGACAATTCAGTTCATTCTCCCATAAATTGCTGCAGCTCCCTTCAGTTGACTCCTTATTAACCAACTCTCGCTGTTTATCGACACCATAGTTTAGAATGTTTTTCGTTCGCAACTTTATCTATAAAGCTGTTTGGAGTTGAAATGTTACACTGTTCGTTAGTAACAAAAACAGCAAAATGGCATTTGCGTCAGCCGTATTGGCCAAGTTTTGATGGCGAAATTGTCGCCGCGAGGCCAATGGCGTGTTTGTCATTAGCACAACTGTTGTACGACTGTGCGACACGCTTAGCATGCTTGCGTTCACCAGATCTTAGGCGTTACCTTTAAATTGCAACAAGTATTGCAGCACTTTCACTTGCAACAGGTGACGTCTCGGTCGCTTGCTACAGCGTAATTTTTCAGTAGTCTTAGTACTACGCAGGGCTTAGAGCGTGCCAATGATGTTCTTCTGGCTAGCTGTGAATGGCTTGAAAGGCTTGAAAATGTTATCGAAATTCATCGGTTCATATGATTCGCCAAACGTATATTTTTGTTGAATTGTATTATATTAGAAGTTATTATGATTCTCACAAGGGGTATACCTGTAATTCACGTATCGTCGACAGTCTATATCCACCGCAAATCTCCTTGATGGTTTATGCTCTCCGCATTTGCGTTTGTCTAAGAACGTCTATCGTCTATACGCGAGACAGCATGCGTTCATTTGATGTAATGATGATTGCTTTCAGTGGTTTTATCGTTTTCTATGCAATGAAGTCAGAAAGGGACGCAATAATTTGGCATACAATGCCACATCTTGAACACGAGAACGCCATCGATGTCCTAAGTGTGAACACAAATGATGAGGATTTTGTCGAGCTTCTTTCACAAACTCAGCAAGCCATCGACGTAGGCATCAATCCTATACTAATCACTACTGGAAGTTCTGGTAAGTATATGATATGATATATACTTTCGAATAGAAATTAAGAAGCCTTTTAGCATTCTAATTACGATGATTAAAGGTTCTACTAAGAAAAGACATCTTAGAGTGCTTTGTACGGGGTAATTGCTGATTTCTGTTTTGCTGAGATAACAACCAGATTATTCTTAAATCATAGCGATTTTGTATCTGTGTGTTTATGTATGTTTGTGTCTGCTTGTGTCTGTGACTTCTTCAACTCAGCAATCACTGAAGCTAATGTTACGAAATTGATAATAAAAATTCGCAACTTAGAATCACCCCTTTCGCAATTATTTTCGAACCATTCCAGCTCTTCCAACAAGCATCTCATTTTATCCACCCGGCTTACATATTTTATGAAATGTTTATTATTAGAATGTCTCTAAGGGCGGATCGGGTGGATAGCATTGCAGTATTCATCAGTTGGGAGAAGTTTACTAGAACCGGTCGATTCGACGAGTAAATAGCCAAACCAAGTATCGTTTCAGTCGCATAATGCCGGCCTGTTTGCACCACTTTTCGTCGTTCATATTCAAAAACTTTGCAGTATAAGCAACGAAATCAATAAAAAGCGGATCGACATATTCAGCTTTTCCAACAAGCATCTCTACTACTGTTTACGTCGCCAAAGAAAGCCCCAAAGAGTATAACGTGAACTGTTTTCCTCTTTGGCTTTTTGTACCTGACTAAAGTTTACGTTCTACAATTCTATTACTTATAAACAACCAGCAGAGATGCACTGAAAAATTTTAATTGGTAACTAGGCAAAATGACGGGACACCAACAAAGTGTTAGAGGGCCTCATCATTTTGCACACAGTCGCTTATCGATTACGGAACATACCACTCAAATAGCACTGCATTTGAACAAATTATACAGAATCCGAATAGATCAATACTATGATATTATATGTTCATTTGGTTAAGGTTGCATACGGAAATTAGTAATTGCAAAAATAAGAAGTTCGGTATAGCTTCGGTAAAGGTTAATTGAACCGAATCGAATTTAATTAATTTCAATTCAGTCCATTACAGTTTACTTCATATAGAATAAAAGAAACAGCGGTCATCAGCCTGAAGATGATCGATATGCGTATAATATACCTTGTAGACAAGCATTTTTAATGTAAAAAGCTGCTGCTGAAATTAATAGGATTAAGCTGAAAAAATTTTCTCTAAATTAAGTGAACGAATTTCATCCCTCTTACTGGTACTCTTCAAAATTTATCTTTCGATTCGAACGTTATCTTCTTGCGAATACTGATCCACTCTGAGTTGACGATATGTCATCATTTCGTTTGTTTTATTTCTGATATTTGAAATTTGTTTTACTGTTGTGTCTTTTTTTGTGTCTCTTCATACTTCATGTATTTGGTAGGGCGGATGATTATTGCCTATTGAAAGAGAAGGGAATGGGGGGAGGAGAAGGTGGAGGGGGGGGGAGTACATAGTGATAATGAATAGTTCAACGAATCACGGGAAATGTTTGGGTAAAACGAAATTGCCAAATGTATTGGTTTGGTCAGAAAATTCTTGCGACCTTTATCAATGATTAGGAAGAAAAATGGGTTCTTGTTATTCTATCCGACATATTCGCCACAACGTTATGGAAGTGATGATTCAGCTTATTGGAGCCATCATCGGGTAGCCGTCTAATTTGTAAAGTTAAGGATTAATTGGACACTAATTATACGATATTAATTAAGCCTCTTTTTAATGATCAAAGATTAATGATCGCATTCCATCGCATATCGATCTAATCTGGGTAAACCATACTGATAATGGACAGCATACGTTAGGGTCAAAACTGCGCTCGATGCAATTATAACAGATTGCAGCTATAACTCCCCTATATGTTCCTTCCTTATAGATATAGCAACTCGATGAGCTGAACGCTGTGGTAATGGTGGGGTGCATAGTTTAAAGGCGTCATACGCGCCTCATTAAATCAGCGCAAATTTTGCGCTCATTTATAACCTCTTCCCTTCGTTGACATACCCGATAATACCGCGTACTACCTTTCTCAAGCCCAGGCCACGCCATGGTGTTACCCGATAATACCGCGTACTACCTTTCTCAGGGCTGGGCCACGCCATGATGTTCCGGTTTGCCTTATAACTTTTGGCTGCACCCATTGCAATATATTTTTTGTAGGGTCGTATTTTGTTCGAAATAAGGACGGTGAAAACATTGGCGTATTCAAGCCGAAAGACGAGGAGCCATTCGCAGAACACAATCCGAAATGGCCCAAATATTTTCAACGTTTTTTGTGCTTCTGTTGTTTCGGTCGTGCCTGTCTTATCCCGAAGAGTGGATTCTTATCCGAAGCGGGAGCCTCTCTCGTTGATGAACGCTTTCAAGTAGGCCTTGCCATTTATCGACTCTTACCCCACTTATACGTGAGATGTTTTTTTTGGGGAATTATTCATTTAAATTATACGTGGCTTATAAAGTTCACTGTCTTTTTTTTGGCGGATCTTCACATATCTGCGAAATGAGCATGGGTTTGCAAATAATTTGTTCGGGTAACTTATGGGAATCATGAAGATAATTTTTGTTGTTCATCTCAAGCCCATATGCTTCACAAAGTTAGTAGTATGTTTTTTTTTCGTGTATTATATGCATCAGTTATTGTCTTCTTATGTAATAGGTACACATGGTTTGTCATCTAATGAATGTAACCTGTCGTAACAGAAATGCATTTGCATATTAACTACCGTTCATCGGATCGCTTGTTTGCTTCAGTGAGAGGTTGTTTTTTTTTTCGACCACAGCAAAAATAACATTTGAATGATGCTATCTGCTCACTGTTAGCATTCAGGCATCATTCGTGACGAATTGTTTGACACAATAAAGCAAGGATGCCGGGTAAGACTATGAAAATAATGAAGCGATTGCACCTCGGGGGTTATAGGCTATGCAAAAGGTAAGGTGCGCGTCGTATATATATATATATACATATATACATATATGCAAATAGCTATATATGTAGGTATATATATGTATATACATATATACCCATATATGCATGTATAACATTTATTATATATATGCAAAATATATACTACACACATATATATGCACATATATATATGTATATATATATATGTATGTATATATATGCAAAAGAGACATGAGGTAGTCAGTCTTGCGCGTCTAACGTACGCGTATACGCCTCTTGCTTTCATAATATCTGTAGTGACGCATGCGTGGTTTACTTTCACTTTTAAACTTTGCTCGACACCAACTCGGGCATCAATAATGAAGCGATTGCACCTCGGGGGTTATAGGCTATGCAAAAGGTAAGGTGCGCGTCGTATATATATATATATATATACTTTCACTTTTAAACTTTGCAAAAGAGACATGAGGTAGTCATGCGCGTCTAACGTACGCGTATACGCGTCTCTTGCTTTCATAATATCTGTAGTGACGCATGCGTGGTTTACTTTCACTTTTAAACTTTGCTCGACATCAACTCGGGCATCTCTGTGATTATTTCAAACTGTACCGATTTCAGCTAAGAATTGTACCAAAAACTCGTATTATTCGAATGGCCGCGCCAACTTTTTTCTATCCGAAGAGGTTATGTGGGCGTGAGGAACTTCGTCCTAAAATTGGCAGTTATCAGGTGTGATTTTTTTTCCCATAAATCAATAATAACATTTCGCATAACTAAATAAGATGAATTTATTGCTATTCTTGACCCAACAGTTACACCTCTTCAGTAAAAGTTCCATACCATTATTTATAATACAAATGATCACAACGAAATGTATCGACAGTATAAGCATTTAGTAAGTTTAAGAAAATTCTTATCGGTGTTTCTCGCTAAAATTTTGTTGAAGAGCGAGCAGTATACTTTACACCTTTTAAAGATGACTACAATAAGCAACAACCGCCGCAACAGATACTGCTAGAAAGTTGGTCATTTGATTTTCAGCGAAAAGGTCTCAAATAATTTTCTCGAGTTTTTTCATTGATAGCCTTTTATATTTTGCGTTTTTTGATAACACGTCTGATTTCATTTAAACTAATTTTTCCTTATATTTTTTCATTAACCCTTGAATGGAATTGTTCAACTATACCTCATTATTTTCAAAACGATCGAAGATTTTCAATAATTTTTTAGCGATTCATTTTAAGAAAACTCTTAAATTTTTTTTCATAAAATTTCCTCACACATTGAACTTTTATTCCAGCAAAATATTTCAATTAAACAATATGTTGGACGAACTTCATTCGATTACCTAGCAGCATGATGATTCAGTTTACGTGAAAAGACTGCTTTTATGAAAAATCTTAAATTCCAAATATTTTTTTAATACCGTAAATATTTTCCAACAATTTTTGGCCATTGATATTGTACATTTAATTTCTCGCTTGTTGCACATTTATCTTTTCTTCAAATTTAGCGATTCATTCAATACATTCGAATGATTTTGTTTCATTGCGCTTTTAGGCGTTCGATCAGGTTTTTTTTTTCTAAATTAGACAGACAGTTGATGGGGTCTGTAATCAGCAAAATGAAAGGGAGAAAAGGCGACTACGACCTACTGTAATCCGGGGGGAGGAGAGGGGGGATTATGGGTTGGGGTCAATTTTACGAAACGAAAAGCAAACATGCTTCAAGTAAAATCGATTTCGTGCAGACGAACAGCTTTATTTGTAAAAGCATCAACTGTAAGATTATGTCTGAGTCGATTCAAAAAATATTAAAGAATTGAATCCGTAAATATATTGGAACGGAACGACTTATTCGCAAAAATTGCCAACGAAGTGGCTGAAAAGACGCACGGTTTGTGCGTGGAACTTTTTGTTTTGTTTTTTTTTATATGAGACCCAATAGTTTGCATTCATATTTATGCGAAGTTAGCTCAATTTTTAGGTGTTTGTACATGGCTATAAGCCGGCGATCGAAGTGGCTTCTGAATGGATGGCAGATGATCCGAGATGTACGCTAACCGACGATGAACGTAGCCGATTTCTGTACTTGTTCCAAAAGATGTGTATACTTGACTATGTGATTCGTAATACGGATAGGAACAATGATAATTGGCTGATTAAGTAGGCGATTTTTGCTTTGTTTTTTTCTCTCTTAACAACATTTGAAAGTTAGCATTAGAGTTGATTGTTGCACTTGGGAAATATACAACAGTCTAACGGATCTGCAAAATTTCGTTTTTTTTTTGCGGCAAACTGTAACCCGTTCAAGTGTTGCACATTTTTGGTGCAGCAAGAAACGCTGAAGAGCGTTCTTCGAGAAATATATAATACTAAACGCTTCAAGCGAGCGTATTCTAATTCGTTTAATTTCACGCATGGTTCATTGCATGGGACCATCAAAACGGCATAAAGTGCAAGTGATTAAAGAGCTTCAAATTTTCAAAATTGGTATGTAAGAAAATTACCAAGCTCATTACCTATACGCTATTCGTGTTGGTTATCACTGAGCTTGTAATCTCGAATTGATTATCATGTGATATGTTTTTCGAAGTCTTTGATTCACTTTTACCATTGTGAAACCAAACTTCGTACCTGGGACTTATCTCATTAAGGAAATGTTTTACTCGAATAAATTTTTGTCATCTATAGTTTATATAGAGCCTGCTGAGAGACCTTTTTTAACAACTTTTTGTGTTATGTTAATTCTAAATAGTGAGAAAAAAAATTAGTACGATCTTTTCCGTTTCGTTATTATTGATACCTTCTCATTTGCAAGCCTTTCTCTTTAGAGATGTGCAGTGGGCTGTAGCTTTCGTAAATCGTCACAAAAATTATTCTAAAATCAAACACGTTCCTTATTAATTTAAACATTGAAATGAATGTTTTGTGATTTTCATGAGAAATGTTATGAGAGCAAAGTGTTTGTCTCAGGTATGTTCCAGGTTCGATTCTTGAACTTGCCGCCATCGACCACGGGCTTGCATTTCCAGTAAAGCATCCCGAGATTGCGACTCGACTAAGGCCATACCCATTTGCTTGGGGAACACTTCCTCTTGCTCGAAAGGTTCATCATTTCAATTTTTCTAACCCCCCTCGCCAAAAAAAAATTCATTTGAAAGCGGTGAAAAAAAGTTGTTGATATGCAATATTAAATCTAACATAGATAATGGGCTTAAAAGCACCATTTTTTCCCCTTATATTTTGCATACACTATACAAATCGTTGATATTGTACCCCTCGAAACTGGAGTCGAGTATTGTATTTTAGCTAATAAATTAGTGTTTAGATTAGGCTAAACACACCGAGAGCTTAGAAACATTTTTGTGATAACGTTTTATGCGTTAGCTTTTTTTTTTCGATTTTAATGACGATATCGAACCATTAAATACTCAAAGCAAAAAGAACGGAAGGAACAGAAAAAAAACATATGAGACCGCATTAATATTACACAAACGTTGAATGGTGAATAAGCGGGCAAGCTTTTAAGAACGTTTATGAACGAAAGAGCAAAAAGCAATA
Source organism: Toxocara canis (assembly GCA_000803305.1). Lineage (NCBI taxonomy): Eukaryota > Metazoa > Nematoda > Chromadorea > Rhabditida > Toxocaridae > Toxocara > Toxocara canis. The sequence continues at coordinate 100,676 of JPKZ01001871.1, forward strand.
TCAACAATTAGCCCAACCATGTAATTGGTATTCTTAAGATCGGCAATTTACATTTTAAAAAGCGATGAAAATTGCAACACTATCAAACAAAGATGATGACCTTACAAAATTGGCAGAGACACACACACAAACATTACAAATCGCAATCCCTCGATGGAAATGCCACACACCAGTGAAATAGGGTGCAAAGCTGATCCGTCTGATCCGTATATCGAAGAGAGATCACGATTTCACTGAGCGGCAGCAATATTCGATTGACGGCAGCAATATTCACTTAACAGCGCTCCAAAATTTAAAGTCTACTAGGTGGAACGTTTCAGAGATTAGATATAAAATTAAATAAAATCCTAGCAAAGTTTATCGTTTATTGAAGCGGATTCGAACCATCGATTATTTCAATCTGGGAATTAACTTGAGTTTATGAATCGAATTCTTTTGCGCTAACAGAGAATCCTTTGATCGGATGATGTTAAATGTTAACGAGCTAAAATATGCTGAATTGGTCCAACGATCCTGCAGTAGGTTACTTGACCTTCGACGATTTTAATTGGTATTTGTAGATCAAAATATGATCTCAGATCAATTTGAAGCAAAGAGGGGACGATCACTATAAATCAATATTTTGCTGACGCGTAGAAGAGGTTTTTTTAGTGAGATGCTTTTGAACATTTCTAGTGAGGTTAAGTGAAGTTGCACCATGAGATTTCGTTAAAGAATATTAACGAGTAATCGAGCGTAAACCTAGAATATTCTTAGAAGTTTGATATTTCCTATTGAAATTACTTATAAAGTACTGATATTTTATAACTATTAAAGTATTGATATTTCTTATAAAGTATTTAATCCGTTCTCTACTAAATTGATTAAGAGATGTATTCGAAATAGAATCTGAACGATAAAGTTTTTATGAGATTAATTAACTTATCGTTCATTTACTGGATAGATAGAAATAATTGTGATTGAAAATGAACAGTTACATGCCTTCGATGGTCATGAGCTTTACTGGTTTTACTGGCAGCTAGTTTTACTAGCAGTTTTACTGGCAGCTCTTAGAGGTGACAATCTATGTGACCAAACAGGAACCGCATTTTATAAGTTCTTTGAGCAGGACGTTTATCAGCTGTTGAAAAATTTTTGATTTATTCTGCGAATGAATAGCAAAAAAAAAACGTTCTAGAGGAGGTGTTTTTAATCTCTGAAGTGAAAATCTCCAATCTGTCCACCTCGACGCAAATGCACTAAAGGAAGAAAATCCGGCGAAGTAATAAATTCCCAATGGCAAATAACTATACCTACACAAGGGTAGGTTTTGGATAGGAATGTAATTAATAGGAATGTAATTAAAGGTTTTCCTAAATAATATCCAAACAACAGCAATGTAGTACTTACGCGAAATGGTACAGCTTCAACGGTGAATGGTGGTAACACATCGGCAGTAATATACAGTATTAGTATATTGGTGGTAAACGCTTAGAGAAAGCATCATTAGGGCATTATAAACAACTTCTGTTCAAAAAAAAAACCTTAAAAGTTCTACAAAACTTCCAGAAACGTTTCATAGATTTAAAGAACGCGTTTCAGTTTTTTGACTTTGACGACCATATCAACGAGAGCTTAAAAATAAAAATTTTCCTACAAACTTTTAACGTTATCCTCTAAAGAGTCACTATGAAATGATTCGAGTATTAGGGAAAATATCGGTAAAATTGGAAGAGGGATGCATTCAGGAAAAGTTTGAGCACAAATAAAGAGTGAATCTAACTCGACGCAAAATCCTTTAAAATCATTATTATGAGTTTTCCTTTCCGACGACTTCATCCATTTTAGGATTCCTTGTATATTTTTCTTCTCAAATATCCTCATATGACTTAAATTATGTAAATGATTATATGATATAATTATATAAACGTGAATACAGACATTGATAGAATCGCGCAGTGTTTAAATTATTATTGAATGCGAGAGACCCAGGTTCGACTTCCGGCTGCTCCATAATGCTTTTTTTTTACTGCAAGAGTTCACACACAGTGTTATAGCACGATAGTATACGTTAATTTCTAGTGGGGTATTAACGTTTATGAACTTCAAAAAGCTTTACTCAATTATTTCCTCACAATTCCGGGGGGGGGGAGGGGGCACTTCTCGAAATTTCTTCTTTTTTTTCGGTAAGTATCCCTTGTAATTTGTTGCATAAATGTATGAAAATATATTGCCTCAATATAGTAGCCTTCAATGGAGGCTGCTCGATGAAAATTTCTTAGAAGTGATAATCAATTTGGTGGCATCCATAGGATCGATTGAGCAAAAAAAAAGGAAGCTGACGGGATAAACTCGACGAAAGCGCGTTGTGTGTCGACTGACTTCCTAAAAATTTCAGCGCATAAGAGCAAAGAAGAATGTTAGCGGATGTGCAACTCGATTTAGCGAAAAAGGGGCATAACGGAAGCCATCATCGACCGCTTTCAAATGTATCTTTTTAAAAATGCAATCTAATTAATTAGAAATGACCTCACACGGATCGGATACTCTTCCGATCAGTTGTTAAGCTCTCTAATAAAAGCGCTTAAAACGCTCATTATCTGCCCGCGATATTTTAAATTGTTTTCAGTTCAATTTTTTATTTCCAGCAATGGGATGAATCATTGCGGAAGCAAATGCTCGAATTGCTCTCTCCATTGTTTGTTCATCGCCTTTGTCTCGATGTGAAGAGGCTTTTCATTTGTGGTGGTGATAATAATCGCTTTCTCGTTGAAAATCAAATCGATGTTATGCGTGGACAGGTGCGAATTTTTTTTTCTGAACACTACAGTTAATTGCTACTCTATTGATGGCATCCGTATATGTATATTTCACCTCTTTTTTTTTTCATCACTAAAGCGGAAATTAGCANGGAAGATTATTCGAAAACTTCTGTAGTAGAATTTTGCGCCTAATAAAACGACAACAAATTTTCTCGACAAAACGTCTTCTGACGATTACCTCTGAAAGCAGCTAAGGGTCTAGTTGCTATTGGATACTTCAGGTACCTTTTAGCCCCTTCTCTCCCCTTGCTCCCCTCCCCCCCCCCCCGCCCCCAAAATCATCATATACTGTCCAGCCATCGGAGTTGTGCTTGTTTAGAACTAAACGAAAAGGCTTCTCAATCAGCCATTTTTCCGATGCTGTTGCATTTATAGATCTGGAATCTGCGTTTATCGTTATTGGCAAAAGAATCACCAGCCGATATGCTGAAGAGAGATTTGTTGGTCGTAACGGCAAAATATCGTGGACGACCCCAATCCAACGAGTGGGATGAGTGTTTTCGAGCTAATCCACCTGACTCTCAAGGTCGAGGATGCTGCTAAGCAAATTTGTCACCAAACCGTTTACCTAATATGGAAAAATCGAACAGCATACTATGCTAATCAGAGATTTATTTCCTATTCGTTTCATAGTATGGTCGACTATGGACAGTATTTTCTTCGAAATCATTTAAAATCATCTCTTCGCTTTTCTATCATTCCATTCTTTAAATGAATCGAATTTAGTTAGTACTTTTAACACTTTTCACGTTTATGAAAAAAGTACCATATTTCTAGATTAACAAGGCATACGCTAATAGGAAAGAGTCACAAATATAATAGTACAGATTCGTAGCAATATGGCATCGCACAATCGTTGATATTGATACCGTAGAACTCATAGGATCCAATTAGCAACGCCGAAGCGCTATACTAAAAGTTCAATTTTTGTACCGTTGTTTTTAAAAACTTCTTGCATGTAACACAACCTCAGCTTTTATATTTTATGGGTACCTGCATATTACTAAGGAGTATAGCTGAGTTTGTTTTGGAAGCAACTGCTTACAACTCTGGTTTGTTAACGTTAGAAAATTAAACCGCTTATGTGTCTATCTTAAATCATCCGAACGGTCTATATCAAAAAGTTGTGTTAAAAATGGTTTTCAATCACTTTCAATGTGTTTCTCTTGTCCGTTCTTAAAAAGCTGAAGAAGCGATTCTGTGTGAACGTCAAAGTATGCCATATCTGTGTGAACGTCAAAGTATGCCATATCCGTAACGACAACAAACTCAGTCATCAATACCCGCATTATTTGATCACCTTTACACTTAGTGAACCTTAGCTATTTAAAGAGATCATGACAAAAATTGTAAACGGATAACTGATTAAGAGGATAACTTGTATTACTTAAACGAGTTTCATGTGATGCAGCTCATCCAGTTTAAGGATTTTTAAGGTTGTCAGATCGCTTTAAGATCTCACCGATCCCTTTCGATTGCGCATTTCATATGAACAGAAATTATCGTTAAAGAACACGGCAACATTCATTGTGCATTACATTTGGTTTTGCTTGTTTTTAGTGAAAGTGGAAATTGTCTTGCGTTGTTTTGTTTCGCTTGCTTTCGTTTCGTGTTGTATAATGTATCTGCTTTGTTGCATATTTGCATATACTTTCTTAACTTCTTGGCTCTAACATACCAAGGTTGGTTGAACAAATGAGAATAGAAACTATCTTTATGGATCGCCGAAAAAAATGGGAAGAGAAATGGTGAGGGAGGAATAAGAAACTCCAAAAGGGTGAATTTTCATCTCCAGAGAAAATCGTTAAGTGAGGAAAGAACAAATTGTCGATACCAGACTCCGTTGAGCCGCTTCCAACGCAAGAATGCGAGATATATGCGCATAAATTATGTTTTCTGTACTTGGCTCCCAGTAGCCGAAGTATGTATGGGAGCGGGTATACTTGTTTGAAAGCTGTTCATGATGTGGGCCTTAAGAATTGATGAAATTGTTAGCTGCTGAAGACTAAAATCATCATGATGCTCCACTTAAGGAAAACGATCAAGTAGATAAAAGCACTTTAATTTTACTTACTTACTTACATATTTGTTGTGGCATGGTGCCAATCGGACGATCATTTTATACGCATATCCTATACTCTACAAAATGCTTTTGTCTGCTATTGAATTTTACTTACTTACATATTTGTATGAATTAATATTCACCTTCAGCCAATTCTACACCCATCAAACGTTTTTGATTGTCGTAAATGGAAGAAGACCTATGATGCACACGGTATTTTTAATGGATATGGTGTGCAACCTTCGTGGGCATTCATCCATGCGTACATCATGCATCGCATGTTCATGCATGCAAGCTGCATGCATATAAATTTGTCAGTCCTACCACCATCAGACTGGATTGGGTCTGCGTTAACGCTTTCAATCATACGTTATACTCATTTCGGGTATATGTGAATGGGCAACATTTGAATTGTTCGTCAGCTTGTTGTCAATTGTACGCAATTTGTAAACAATTCATCGCTTCCTTCACATATGCGTAGTCAATATGATCACGGGGAAATTTGAATTGCTCATGAACAATAAAGCGGTAAAACGAATGCGAAATTGTTTGATGTGTTAAGAGTTCCAGTAAGAACAGATTGCTGAAGATACAAATGTATATATAGATCGCACAAGTTTCCGCTTATTCACAATTAGCTGCAAAGTAATGCTCGATTTTGCCGGTCGTCAATGTTTGCCGTTTTGTTGGTAAGATTGATGTGTTCTCCGATTACGGTATATCATGATGCATAAATGTGCAACGACTTGTTCACAAATTGAGAACAAACACACACATCATGCAAGGGAACTCTTCTACTCGACTAACCGGTTGCATTTAATGATGGAGTGATCGAGAAGTACTCAGCAGTTATTTTCGTCTAAAGTTATCAACAACAGATACTGTAGCTCTACGGTTGGATGGGTCCCTTTCCTTTCTTGGAAGGGGGCTGATGTATACGTTCACTATTTCATATCGTATGGGGGTTGATTGTTGGCTAAATAAACACTAATGTTTACATGAAACACCTTATAAAATGTGCCTTGACAAATGAGGCGCATTCAGCATCATTTTGAGCAATTTGGCGAACTCTTTCACTGCAACGATCGATCGCTGATCGTAGTTCGGATTGTCAACGTCATTACATTTATCGGTATCGCTTCGCGCAACTACGAGATAAAGTAGCATGAAGTAATTTTATGCGAACAACAAGTTGCAAAGGCATTGCGATAACGTAGAAATATTATAGCTTTTCGAATGAACGGTGCCATTTTAAGAAACGGTATTCTTTTGCAAGATGAACAAATCCGAATGGCCAAATTATCTTGCGCTATTTTCTCTTGCGCTATTTTGTCCTTGCGCTACCATGATGTATTGCGAAATTGATTACTGAATATACTAATTTCATATTTCGTAGTTTCTGCGCATATAGGCCCACCAAGTTTCTCACCGTAGCTAATTTTCATTCAGTTTTGTTTCTGTGATGGCCCTTTATTTCGGTCAAAGGCTCTTACTCGTTGCTTTCGCCCGAGCGACATGAGGGTTTCTGTTCGTTCATTTAGTGAATAATAGAACTTAGCGTTTGGAATCACATAAATAGTTTTCGGCTTGTGTTTCTCTTCTTCTTTTTTTTTGAGCCTTGCTGTGGGCAGTGGTGTCTTCCTTACGTATTCAACTGGACTACCCTCTACCATTTTATATTATGCTTTGCCGCACTATGCTGTGCTACACGATAACAAACGTCATAATATAGCACCTTTTTCGCCTAAGGAATATATGCAGATAGATTTTAACATAAAACTGTGTTATTTACAGGTGTATATTAAAAGGAAATAAGAAAAGTGCAGCGCTAAGTCTTCAAAAATTCATTTAAAGTGTACCAAAAATATCCATAACCTAAGAGGCTGATGAATGATGCAAAAAAGTATTTCGCGAAAAGTAGACGGACTTTTTTGTGCAATTCTTTTTTTCGTTGACTCAAACAGAGTATATATGTCGGATGTCCATCTTCCGTAGTCTCATTACTTCTCGCTATATTGCTGCTATGCGTCGAAGGCAAAATGAAACACACATTTAAAGTTCAATTCATAACACTATGGGTGTATTTAAAGTTTAGTGCATAATGTGTGGACGTATTTCAGGTACAGCACATAATAGTACACCCATACGTAGTGAACTCTAGATACGCCCATTTCAGGTACAGATAATAGTGCACTGAACCCGGTTCAGTACATTAAAGTTCAGTACATAGTGACATGGGTGTATCTAGAGTTCACTACGTAGTAGTATGGGTGTATTTAAAATCTAGCACATAATAGTATGGGTTTATTTAAAGTCTAACGTATAGGTGTATTTCAGGTTCAGCACATAACAGTTCGGGCTCAGTACATTAAAGTTCAGCAGTGGCGGAAAGAGCCATGGAAAAAGGATGTTGCATATCTCACTGAGGGACCACATAAGCAACAATAAAATACGCAACGAAACAAAAGTAGCTGATGCCAATGAGGAATGCTGGAGGAACAAACTTCGATGGGCAGGACATGTAGCCCGCATATGCGACAACAGATGGACATGGGAAATATACCAGTGGTATCCGCGTGATATCAAGCGACCACCAGGACGACCTCCAATGAGATGGGCTGACGAGATACGGAAAGTGGAAGGACCTCTGTGGCATCGGCTTGCCGCGAACAGAGAGAGATGGAAACGGAAAGTTGGACGACTTCACCCGTCGCGACAGTATGTTGCTGATAGCGGGACCAGGTAAAAACATCAAAGTTCAGCACATTGTAGTAGGGGTGTTTTTAGAGTTCAGTACATAGTAGTATGGGCGTATTTAAAGAACAGTGCATAATGACGTGGACGTATTTAAAGTTCAGCACATAGCAGTACGGGTATATTTAATGCTCAGTACATAACGGTGTGGATGTATTTAAAGTCCAGTGCACAATAGTTTGGGTTCAGTATGTTGAAGTTCAATACATAGTAGTATGGTGTATTTAAAATTCAGTACGTAGTAGTTTGCGTGTATTTGAAGTTCAGTACGTAATGGTATGGGTACATTTTGTTTGCGATCTATAGTGCAGGACGGATTATAAAAAAGGTAGTGCTAATCGCCTACATTAGGTACTATAGCTCATCTGTTCTTGATTAGCTTGCTTTCTTCTCCGCAGTGATTCTCGTAGAAGTAAAGACGAAAGCGATGAGAAAAACGAGCATCGCTTCCCTTCTCTGCCAAATCAGGGCAGCCTTCTCGGGAATTTTATAAAACACCGACGCGACGCCCATCACCTCAGGGGAAGGAGGAAGGCTCTCCTCATTCCTACAGAAGGGGGAACGACTTTCTCCTCATCAAGTTTAAATTCGGGAGTGCATCACAAGATCAAATCTCGAATTCGGTGAAAACAGCAATTGGAGCACCACAGGGAAAGAAGAGTGGACAAGGATTTTTTTTTGTAGCTGCGATTCTTCACTGACGAGGACGTTATGAACTCCGTGAGCTTCTTTGTACCCAAAGTTATGCAGTGCGTAAAATCATCAGTTGGAGTACCCCAAAAAAAAAACAATCTTCAACCTCCATTTGACAGCAGAACGATTACGGCATTTTCCCTCTCAGTTGCATTTTGGTTCATTCAAAAATGATGCCGACAAAATAGCGACTAGTTTCCACGGTGAAAATGATTCAACGGCTGCGGCGAAATTGAAATTAATGATCTGTTTTGAAATTTTTCTTCCTTGTCACAGTAATTTTTGATTTATATCAATTGTGCAATGCTGACAACTCGTGAAAATTTAATAACGTTCATTTTAGCGCCTCCAGAATCCGATTGGCGATTGCATACTTTCTAGTTTATTCCAATATCATTGCGTAAATAAATATTATATAGAAGTGAATGCTTGTGACTTGAATTTATATATCATGAGTGTATACCGTACATGAGAAGCGTCATAAGGATACGTTCGTACTTAAGGTGATGTGAGTTGACGTGACGTTAGAGCGCTGGTGGCTTGAATCGAGATATTCTCGACATTCGAGTAAACTGTGCTAACTTCGTTCAAGCTTATTTAACGTTTTGCATAGTCATTAAATTTAAAGTCCAAGAAATGTATCGTATCGCTCAAAGAAACCTCGATTCAGGCATATGCGTTTTACGGTCAGTTACTTCTGATTAGATCAGCCGAAAACAATGGTGTACGTAACGATAGATATGGAAATTATTTGAGCTATAATATGCGCAACAAGGTGACAAATGCAAAAGATAACGTACGATCAGCGAGTAGTGACACTTTATCAGTTATGCTTTTCAATACGCAAGTAGATGCAACATTTCCATGAAAATTTTTAAATGTAATTAAATGCATCGCTTGATGAAAAGTAGTACTTAACAAACAATTGACTGCGGCCATTTTAACCGATAAATTACCGTTCGAAATTTTACTTGAAAAATTTCATGCAAAATTTTCAATTTAAAATTTTCTAAACTCTTTGTTTTTATGCATTTCTGTTCATTTTCAATCATATAGCAGCGAATTACGATGCCATTTATTGAGGTGAAAGTCATGCTTCAGTCGTTCACATTTCTCTTTCTAATAACTTTCGAACAATTTTTAAAAAAAAATTCTCATATATTTTTGCCATTTTAGTTTTCCCCTTTGCTTTCATTCACTGTTTTTTTTTTCGTTTTGCATTGCAAATGATTTTTGGTGAAAATTTTAATAAATTCTTTCCATTACTTGATTGCACACTGATATGCACACATTTAATTTCCTCTTTTTGCCCCCATTTGGTTTATTAAAATTGTGTCGGATATGTGACGAAAAGTAAAGGCGTAGAGCGAATGTCACTTTTGTGCGTCAACAAGTGATTATCAGCTAAGCGATCATAGTAGGAAAAAAAAAGTGAACGAGAAAAAGAGAGAATTAGACGAAATGCAAGCGGAGTGCACAGTGATAAGAAAATGCTTAAACAATACCAAATACAAAGTACGCTTGCGTTCATAATGTTTTTGCAACGATAATGGCACAGCAAATAGATGAAAATTACCCATAACAAAGTGCTTTTATCTTCTAGCATTTGTTTTGTCATTTTTTTTTTTGATTTTATTTAATTAATTAATTGTTCGTTTTTTTTGGTAGAGGGTTCTATTCAGAATAATTCGGTTCTTCGAAAGGCAACTCGAGAGACCGAGTTCTACGTTGGATGCACAAAGGTGACTGAAGAGCATAGCAAATCGGAAGCGTAAGACGCGAACCTTGTGTGTTTGCTTACAGTGCGCGTTTACTCGATCGTTGATTGGCACATGCATCGCACGCGAAACGCTTGACGTATTTATGAGCATATGACCCGCTTTTTATGGTTTTGACATGCTATGGCCGCAGAATTTTGCTCGACTGAACAACCTTAACGGTAACGCTCAAGCATAAATTTTGCAAGTTTTTCACTTCAATTTTGCCTAACATTTACATTTTAGTTGTTGTCTTTTGACCGCACAAATTCGTACAATTTTGAATTTTGCTCATTTTGCAGACGAATATTTTTGCATGAGTGAAGCGATGGACACATAAGAAAAGTTGGAAATTCTTTACTTAAATAGCGACCTAAAAACGAATCCGATATTCTTAGGTTTGCTGAAGCTAAAAATGCGTAAACCTATTGCAGCTTCAATGCGAATCACACTGATTGAAAGTTGTGAAGCGGCAAAAACGATATGGAAACACGATTGCGCTCATCTGCACAAACTTACCGTTTTTAAATTCTCTCGCAGGTTCGCCAACACTGCAAACGTCTGCACTTAATTTTGGTTTACGCTGAATAAAATTTTATGAGCATGCTGACAGCTCTGGTTCGATCAGCTTCTCGATTTCGACAGCGCATTGAGAGGAGTTCTCAAAAAATCTCGAAACTCAGCTCTACCTACCTATCAACTAATTACTGAATGAGATATTCAGTTTAGTTAAATTAGAAAGTTTTTGGCTAATTATTCATTTAGCTCAATGCTCGTCCGTTTACTCAATCATCGATTTGCAACAATGCATCATTTAATTGTAATGCCAAATATAATAGAATGATTTTGAATCGTGCGATAAAAATAATTTTTAAAATGGCGTGTCAAAAAGTTTCTTTTAAAATTTACACCTGGAGACCAACAATGAGACCTAAACGATAAGCCCCTTAATTTCAGTCGCTCTGAGGAGTCGGATACGGTTATCATCAGTGGTGATTTTATAATGGGTTTCAAATTTTAAAAAAATTAAAAAATCCAGCAATCTTATGAACGATTTGGCAGAAACGAAAAGACTTATGCACATATGGTGTTTGCTAGCAAGTATACAAAAATTTCTTCGAGACGTAAGGAAACTTCAAGAGAAAACTTCAATAATGTGATCAAACCCTGAATAATGCTCTCATACCGTGTTTGACCGCCGTGTTGTTTCGAAGGCGCATTGTGAAGCAGAGTGGTTTATCGTTTAGGTTCGGGACATCTGAACATCTCACGAAGTGAATGGAAACTTTATTTTTGTTAAGTCTCGACTCAGTTTCCTCGAACCACCATGAAGCATGGTTTAAGCCACATTTGAGTCATGGTTTATGTCAGTCGTGGTTTAAGCCACATTTGAGTTCGAGAGAACTTGGGGGTACATTGCAATTTTTCATGGTTTAAAACATGTTTAAGTTTGAGGGTACATAGAGTGCTCCATAATTTTTCATTCGGTCTAAACCTCCGAATCACCAAATTTTAAAAATTTGATTTCCATGCATCTCACTTTCGTTTATCCCATCTATCTTTTCATTCCATACACAACAATCACTGAAGTGTTCAATCGCTGCACCTTATGCGTTCTATTGTTTTAGCTCAGTAAACCTTATTGTCTGTTGTTTGCTTCGTTTCGATTGTTCCGATATATTCTGATGCCTCCTGCATTATCCCTGCCACTCAGGTCACTTAAGCAGTTTTCTATAGAACAGCTTTGATATGATGGTAGCTTAGACTACAAAGTTTTTTGCGACTGTGGAAGGTAAAGAGGCTTGCTTGGCGTTATACAGGTTAAACAGGTGGAGAGCAGCCTGAACTATTTTCCAGCAAACCATCCATAAAATCTTGGTCGGCTATCGTTTTCGCAGCATCGTAGATACAATTTGTGACGATTAATTTCGCACCTCAAATGGTTGGAGAGAGGCGAAACCTGCTGCTACTCTCTTGTACAGAATTTCGATGTTCATGCGCGAAACGATCGGTGAATGAAGCAATCCATCCAAATTTCACTCCTCTCTTCAGCAATTTTCCGCAAAAGGTTCACAATACAACTGGTGGAGTAGACAGACGATGGGCTCTAGAAAATACTTTTAAATTTAATTTCACGCATACGTTACTCATTAGATAATGAATAAGTAGCGCATGCAAACACCTTTGCAATTCTCATTGCACTCTAAGCGTCTCATCTTGTTTCTTCGCTCATCCGAAAACCAATTTGAGATCAATTTTTCAACGGTATTGTTTTGCGAAATGTTTGCAATTTGTGACTGTTTTATTTTATTTTCTTTTCTTTTTCATCAATTTGATCGTCCATTCCGCCTTCATTATCTCATTAGCGGTTTACTAATCTCGTAATTGTTACAGTGATCCCCGATGATCCCTCTTTTGTGCATAAGACGCGTTGACCTTAAAACAAGCTATAGTTTGTCGAAATCGATTGTGAAATGCGAAAGAAAAACGAAGCATATGGTTCCCTACATTATATTGTTGAATTCAATCTTGGAAAGTAACTTTTTCATGTGGTTATCGAAATTACGAAATTATCAATCCCTTTTTTTTTCCTAAAAAATCACAAATGAACTCAATATAGAAATGTGTTCCATAACGAACAATATTTGTAAAGGGTAGCATAATGATGAACAATGGTTAGTGAGTTGCCAAAAATAAGAAATAATAAAATTGTTTCTGTTCATTTTGGCAATAGATATACGTTCAAATGAAATGTCTTCATCGATGTTCAATTTAAGCCTTTGTGTTAAACTCGAAATCAGCGTGCACTTCACTTCGAATGTCATTTACCTTATCGCATCATTTGAAAGTTATTAATGCTAACAGTTAGATTTTATTAAAGAGATTTTTTCTTTCTTTCTTTCTCTCTTTCTTTTCGGATATTTTCATTAAAATGGAATGAAGTGATTTTTAGACGATCTTTTTGAAAAAAAAATTTTTCTCAAGATCTTCTCTCCAACATAAGCTTTTGTTTCCAAAGTTGCTCACAAACATTTTACACGCTTAAAATCAGAAAAACAATTAAAAAGAACGTTGAATAGTTGTTGGGTCGTATTACAATAAGAGAAGCTAACAGTAAGCGATCAACGATATTTGGAGCTCAGAAAATGGATTGGCGTTCAAAAATTGAGAATTTTTTTTGGCACTAAAGCAACCATATTCTCATTTCGTTTTACTAAATTGCGAATGTACATAAAAGAGGTGTAATAATTTTAGCTGTGAGTCTCAATACACTTAATTCTTTTAACGACACCGCTATTAGCTTGATTTTTTTAATTTTTAAAAAAAATTTTCTCTCATTCATCACTAAAATCGTCTATTACGATTGTTACTAAACGATTGAAATTCTCATCACTAAGTTGCACACTACCGTAAGAAATCGTTCAACTTAGCGATACTGACGTGCACATTCACTTATTCGATCAATCAATTGTTATTAAAAGAATACGGATTAATTTTTATCTTAATTTTTTAAAAGTAATTTTTAAAATGACAATCCCTCATCCATATTAGTAAATGTAGATTGCGAATTGTGCGTTTTAAAAAATGAATTTAAAGATGCCAATTTTGAATATGAACCATAATGAAACGTCGTAAGAGATCAAACGTCGAGTATGCAACTGAGGGATTTGTTTTTAGCGCTTTTCTCTGGATGAAGACAGCACATCCCCTTTTTTAGGATCATAAACGATCCGCAAGAGAAAGGTTTTCAAAAAACAATCGAATTTTATATCAATCTGATGTGGCAATTTTCTGCGATCGTTTGAAAGCATAAAGCTGTTCAAGTACATTGTCATATTCAACGTATTTTTCGGAGTGGACACCACAGTGAGCAAATGTCTTTTATAGAAACAGTCGACGATAAACGCTTAACAATGAATAAGCAACTGGTAATAGGTGTATTACAGTTAGATATAGCGAAGTTAAACGATTCTTTAAACTCGAACCGTATAAAAGAGAAACGCATAGACCATCTCAACTAGAATGATACCATCCATTCACTTTATAAGACCTATTTACTCGTAAGAGTGACAACCGAAGGTAAGATCAGATTAGAATTCTTGTGTTGAGAGCCTTATATTTTTAGGTATGGCTGTCACCACTATTAATACTGGGTGTGACCTCTAACAGTGAAAAGTATAACGGAGCAGCCAGGAGTAATACTTCTGTATTCGGTCAGAGGGATATGGAAATGGGGATCCCACGAGGCGTTATAATATTGCCTCTAATTTTATTCACTTTCCATGTCTCCAAATTACAAAGGCGGCGATTATATGATAAGCTAATAGTGATTTTTGCTGATGCAACGCAAAAGAATTTACTGAAACAGAGCGTCAGCCGTAAACGTGGTGAAGCGAGAAATTAAGAGCGATTTAAAGCAACAGTAGAGTTCCTGAAACAATTAAACACAGTGATAAATTCTTCCAAGACTGTGATAAGTCGACATGGAACTTAGCGACAGCTGCAGCTTCCTCGCCTAGCCAAATATTCGAAATCGCGGATAGGTATATAAAAGTAAGGACGTTAGAAATTTGGGACTTATACTGAATGAAAGTTTATCATTCAGAAAACATTTCAAGAATATTCTGAAAAAGCTGTATGAAAATGCCAAGCCACCTTAAGAGACAATAGGACTCCTATTAACTTCAGATTCACTCGTATAATTAAAATTCAACACTCGTTGCCACTGAGCGCAGATGTCCACAAAAAAAGGCGACAAATGCATTCTCGAGAAAATCGCTAACGCTAACGGTACCATCATGCGGATCCATCATCGGAAAAAGATTTCACCATCTGGTCCGGATTTCAACGAATATGTAAATGCGATGGGATGAACAACTTAGTAGAATACAAATTTTCCACGATAATGCAAAACATGGAAAAAAAAACAGACGAGTACTTATTTGAACGATCGCCTTCAATGTTCAACTGCGATAGTTGTAAGAAATGAATACCATGACACTGAACGGAAGAGAAAACGAATGCTGAAGAAAAACGAAAAAAGGTTTAAGCTGATAGCAGTCAAATTCCTCAACGATCGCTCAGCCGTGTAATCACTGTTACATATGTAACCATGTTAAAACGATTTGCTTTGTCGGCAACTCTTTATATATGTTTTTCTTAGAAGTTCATAAATGTTTCTGGCCTATCGTTTATATAATAAATTCGTTCATTCATAAAGGCCTCTCATATCATTGAATTACGTCCATCTTTCCTTAGACGCTTACCTCTGAACGTTGTCCATTTTAATTGCAGCGACAAAAATAGCATTTTCTTCGGCGTCGTCTCCTTTCTTAACAGTAAACATTACGGGCTTACAGAATGAAAAAGAATTACAATAAAGGCTTAAAAATTAGTTTTGCTTTCAACGTAGCGAAACCCTCAAATGTTTTCTCCTCTATAGGACTATAAAATTTAGAGCGCTAGGGTCCTTAGAGAGTATATCACATTAAGTGTCATCGGAGGCCCTAAAACTTACATTGTTGCAAGCGAAATAATTATTGCATATCCGAGATATTACCTGACAAAACGTATAATATACTGCTGCTTTACTTTCTCACTTATATTACAGAAAATTTTCAAAAACCTTATGCAATCATCATTTCTGACTTGTTCCTAAATGCATTGGTTTTTGAACTGAAAGAATTTCGAATATTAGGAGGGTTTTGGAAACGATACCATCCCATTCGCAATGCCCTCATCTTTAAGGCTTCTTTGATGCAATCAGAAAGACGCAAGAAATGGTGATAATGTTGCGACAATTTTTTGAAGACTTGAATTTGAACGTATTCTTCTAGAAAGGATTTTAACAAGAGATATCGGCTGCAAAATTTCGCCTTTTGAGTTGATTAAATTCGAGCGAATAGTGCTTGTGCAAGATTTCTTTCAAAATAAGCCGATGAAAGAATCATCGTAAACATTTGCAGCATTCTGTTTTTTTTTCTCGAAACGAAAAAAAAAACCAACAATAATCGGCTCTTCTAGAGTACTTTTTTTTCCTTCTTGAAAGAACGTATCGAAGTTAGATGTTTAAACGAACAATCACCAATCCGCTTCTAATGTTCGGAGCTATCGCCACTAATGCGAAATCATATTTCCGATGCTTTATTTCTCTAAAAAGTTTTCTCGATTCGTTTTTGATTTTCCAAGAATCATTTTTTCGCTCCATAATAACTGCTAAAACTTATCGTCATCAGAGATGACATTCTGATAGACTTGTGAAAAAAAAATTGTGATATCTGTACTCTTGCGAATCTTTCGCATTTGTTTAATTAATTTTTTGTTAATTTTTGTTAATACTCTTGCGAATCATTTGTTAATTAATTTTAATAATTTAAAAAAAATCATTGCTTTTTTTTGTTCAATTAAAAGAACCCTCTATTCGAAAAGTGATCTGTAGTGGAAATTGTTGAGAATATTAAAGAAACATGCCAGTGAAGTGTTTAGGTTTTTTTTTAAATTTTAAATTTCTAATTTTTTATTTTCTACGAAAGACGTCATTGAAGTCATTGCTATGATATCATCAAAAATTGGTTGGGAGGGCATAGAAACGGACTTTGATTGGAGAAGCCTGACCGTAACAAAATCAACACCAACTGGTTATCATTTGATAAGCAAACAAATAGGAATGCGTATCGTCAAGGAATTGGCATGATATGCGCTTCTATAATTCCGCTCATGAGACCAACCGGTTGCATTGATACTCATACACAATAATACGTTGCAGAATAGCGCATTGCTTGTACGAAAATAACAATCGTTGTGTGCGCTAGAGTTTTGTTTAAAAAAAAATCATTCGTTCAATCCTCATTTCCGCTGGATTTAAAAGGTGCTGAAGAATTTTGTGCATGTAATTTATTTTTCGCAATATTCAAGACAGATGGTCCATTTGATATGCCAAATTTCATAATTTTAGTTGCAGCTATTTCCATGTGTTAGACGAACTATGCAGAGAAACAAACAGACAAGCAAATAGACAGACCGCATGCATGCACACGAGAGCAACGCCGTCATGATCGACTTAGCAAACGTAAACTTGTCAAAGTACATAATTTAGCAACTCTTGCTTTTAGTAACTTTTAACTTGCTTACTATTTTGTTTGCCATAGGTTCGACATGAACATATATTAATCGCAATGTAAAACTCTTCATCTGTACTGTTTGTACCTGCGTAAGTCCCGGTCATTCAGCATTTTATGTTAAATATAGCGTAGGGCTGAAAGGCATTTTCGGGCTGCGTTTTCATGAACGCGGTAAAAGTAATGACGCGAAAAATATACGTGAAGGATGGTGAACATGCAGTGAAAATATTGTTTCGTGACTATAATTTCTATGCTTTCAAATTTTCACAGTTAAGCCGAATTTTCTTGCTTCCTTTTCTACATTTGCAGGTGCGAGTAAATTTAGAAACAAGCGCTTTCGGGTGGTAGAGTAGAGAATTGAGAACCTTAGGCATACCCTATATATATATTTATATAGCATGCCTAAATTATGTATAAATATATACATATATATGTGACCTCCTTAAACGACTGTCTTGTCCCCTTCTTCTCCTGCTCTCCCTCTCCCCCCACCCATTGATTCTGTCGAATTGGTTCGACGTCGTTGTGCCAGTTTCCTAAATCACACAGTGTGCTGATCTCGGACAGCTTTCTTTAATGGGCGTGAAGGAGAGGGATGGTTCGATTAAACACACGTTAGATGACTTTTGACATGTGAAATATTTAGTCTCTATTTCCAACGAATGTGGAAGTTTTTCGGCTGTTCATATTAAGTTTATGCCGAATTTAGTAACACTTCACTTCACAAACAACATTGTTTAGCCAAAAGGGAGGTCGAGGTCGTTTTTTTTTTTGTAAAGTTATTTACTCGATGCGATCGGAATGACCTTTACGCGAATGATAACAATGAAAACACTAGACAAAAACGTTGATAAATATTTTCTTCGGATTCAATGGCAGCAAAATAAAGAAAAAACTCGAACAAACATGGAAGAATTAGAAATTAATTAAGTTTGCAAGTTAAACAAGGTTTTAAATATTTAGGTGGAGCGTTTTTAGTGCAGTTTCTAGATTTGTGGGCTAATAACGGGGAGCAATTCAATGGACTTGGACCTAGCATCTCCATAATAGAAGAATTAATGCAAATGGGAGAGTTTATTACAAGGAAAACTGAGCTGAATTCGAAGGCTTACAATAGTTGACGTCCGTTGAATTTCACGATCCGATTGACCAAAACATAAAACTAGAGTCATTTGCGGAACTAAACTTATTTAACTGCTCGAATTTTTATAAAAAAAACTGATTTCCAAGTTAAGTAAGTCTGCATAAACGGTCGTTGTGTTTGCCGTGATCGTATGCTTCTGATGATAGCAGTCGATATCGAAACGTCGAGCGAACAGAGTTGCTTTCCACTCAGTTCACGTTGATCACAAACATCCAATATCATATGTGTATTTCTCGAGATGTGCGTTATACGAGAGTGATCTTCCACATCGTTTATAAAAATTAATAACTTTTTATTTGTACTACTGGCCAGCTTGGTTGATCGATAAATCGATCAGATTGTTTGATCGACTAGATTGGTCCACTCTCTATTCACTCCGCTAGGCAACAATAGTAATATATGGAAAAAATAAGCTTCGAACTATTTCAAAAATCCCTCAACTACGTACTTATCGTTTTCTCTTGCAAAGAAAAGTAAAGAACAATGCACTTTGGCATTGTTATCATCGGCGTTTAACGCGAGCGCATAAGTCGTCTTCAATGTGAGAAACAATGAACTCGTTTTGCATGTGTGTGGGCCGTTTAAAGTGTTATTTTTTTTTATAAAAGTTTTTTCTAAATGTTCATTTCAACAGTTTTCTCCCTTTTTTTCTTCTTTTAGGCGTTCTGAAAAACAATACGACTATCGGAAGGACGCAAATTTTTCTCATTCTTTTCAAGCACAGAAGAAAAAATTGTAAACGAAGTTTTTTTTTTTCAAATTTTCGGAGTTGTATGATTTCTTCAAAAAACTTTTAAACTGATTACAACACTTTCAAAATTGTCGTTCGTTTCAAGCAACTTACTTTTTTTTTCCTTTTTCCTTACTTTGCAAATTATGCCAACAATTTTCGTCTTCACTATCCGCATTACCTCCAAAAAAAGTACTGCTGGTCAGTACTTTTTTCTGGTCAGTACTTTTTTCACATTTTTGCTCTCCTAATTAATGTCCTCGTTAAATGGACATTAATTAGGAGAGCAAAAATGTGACAATTACTAACTATCCGCATTACCTCCAAAAAAAGTACTGCTGGTCAGTACTTTTTTCTGGTCAGTACTTTTTTCACATTTTTGCTCTCCTAATTAATGTCCTCGTTAAATGGACATTAATTAGGAGAGCAAAAATGTGACAATTACTAATTTCATTTTAAAAACGCCTGTAATCTTTTCGACCTTATTAGAACAGTGTTGTAAATATTTGCGTTACTGCAATGCATCAATGTGATGAAGAAGATCAATCATTTTAAGTAAAACGACTCCCGAACGGATGCAAGCAGATAAATGTAAGCTTTTCAACGGCTTAAAGCGACCATTATTATTCCTCTGATAGTGCTTCATTAATCATTTCGCTCGATGATAATAAAATCATGTTTGTTAATAAATACGCCTTATAGCCTTTCGACCTTATCGAAATGATACATATTCATTAATGTTAGCGTCGCTGATCTTCCAGAATATTTAATTTTTCTTAATTTATTTTTTTCTGCAAAAATTTTGGTAAATTATTCAAGTTCTGAGCGAATTTTTGTGTTTGTTTAAAGTTTTAACTCTTGATGTTTCGAAATTCTAAAGATTTCTGAATTTTTGAAAAAATTTCTCCAAAGGAAAAATCTCGAGATGCGAGTCGGATCGCCCATAATGTGGGTGAGAAATAAACCTTTGTAGTTACACTGTGGCAATCACAAATGCGCATAATGTTGAAAATTGTCACCGAAAAATTTGAAGAACTCATATGTGGGTAGTCGAAGGAGTTTAACATCTCAACTAAAGAAGGCCTGAATTTCATATAATTATTTCTGGTAACTGTTTTGATTTAACAAAAGCAGAAAATGTTCAAACGAGAAGAGCGTTGTGACCGAAGAGGCAAAACTATGAAAACGCTCAAATTTCACAGGAATCCTAGAGAATTTTTTTGAATGCAACGAAAAAAAAGGATAAAAAATACAAAAGAATAACTCAACGCTTATCAGTTAGGTTGCGTTCCGATATGAAAAGTGCTCATAAAAATGGCAAAATATAAAGGCAATTACACATTTTATTACGTATTTTTCGCATTTTACATTGCAGTGCTAACTGCATGCCTTTTATACTTTAAACTATAATGGTGTTCATATACTCCTCAAATTTCCTTCATAAAAACTGGCTAGTCTTTCAAGTGGTATAAGCATAATATTTTATAGTTCATCATACACGACGATCGGTTCTGCTTAAATGTAAAAAATCGCGAAAAAAAAATGAACCGAATCTTCTCTTCTTATTTTCGTCTTGCTATCTTCTCCCTGAAGATTTTTCGGAAATTTCAAAAATTTGCTGCAGCTCTTCAGGAAATTTCGAAAAATTCAGGTTTTCTTTGCAGTCTTCTCTGATTTACTCCGATCATTTTTTTTCGTTTTCGACTAAGACAAGCTATTAATAAAGTCATGAGATGGAAGCTTGTATATAGCTTCATCTGGATTGTTCTTTCGCGCTCAAACCGTTTTTTACAGTCTCTCTCTCAATATTTTAAAGTTGTTTGCTGACCAAATTTATTTATGCATTGTGAAAAAGAAAACGGATATCACATTGTACATGCAGGGTACTTAACATAAGTAAGGCCGAATCTGTGCTAAGAGGTTCACATAATATATAACATGCTTATAGCACTTGACAGACCAGCCAGTTTTGTATGCTATCCGCCAACTTCCAGCTGGAAGAGACCCCTCATACTAATATCGCACTCAAAAATCGTTTTCTTCTCGATCGACCAGTGGGAACTCGCCGGCCACAAAGAAAAACGAATTTTCGCCGTTTTCTCATTCCGCATTGCATGATAGTTTCCTGTTCTATGGCGTTATAAAGCGTACGACTCTACAAGTGCACAATGAAAAACTCGTTCCCTGTAGAGCGAATCCCTGTAAAGATTCCCTGTAATTTCCCTATAAAGGGATTAGTTCCCTATAAAATGTAGATTCCCTGTAAAGGGCAGGATTACTCCTCATCAAATTTACTCACTAGACGTAAATGTTATCCAGACATACCATCGTCTAAAGGGATTTATGCATAATTTTTGCATTTATAAGGGGGAGGAACTAACTCCTTAATATGAAGAAATTTCTGGGAAACCAATTTATGTATTTGTGCATTTATGCAACGTTTGGTTTGTAGTTGTGCGTAGTTATTAGTAGTTGTGCGACCTTGCAAATTTACAGAGCGCATATTGCAATGCAATGCAATGCAATGCAATGTCTTGCTTGTGTGGTTGTCCGTATCTGTATCCGTTTGTCAGCCTCTCTAACGGTTTCGAATTTGTAACGACCGAACTTGAAATTTTGGAATTTAATGCATAATCTGTGCCATACGAACGCCTTTTATATTCAATGTCGATGTAGACCGTCGGCCATTTGAAGAAGCTGCTTGGACATAAATGTGCCAGAAAATTTATCTGCAATTTTGGAAGAGGTTCGATTGTATTTACTGTTTGTTGAATCGTTTAAGAAAAAGGATCTTAAGCAGTTGATTTGCACATGCGATTGGATTAGTTGAAGTACGCAGAGTTACTAAGGTGTGTTTGGTGCCATTCTCCGGCAGCACCGCTGCCTATATAAAAGTGATTTTTGTCAGTCTTTTTCAAAGTAACGTTTTCGAAGACAGCTGTTTGTAAAAGTGCTCCTGTTCACGTTTCAAAAAACATCAACTCCTCATCACGGCGCTTGCACGAATAATGTGGACGGATTTTCACTGACGATCACATGCGGGATGGATGGATGCGCTTTGGTCAACCATATCTCTTTCTAAGGGCATCGTACAGGGATGTGTTTTCTGTTAAAGATTGCGACGCAAGAAAGGAAGGGTTGAATTTCTGCCTATGACCAGCATCTCGACAGCTCAATCAGATGGCTTCTGCATTTTTCTTCGTCCACTTTCGTTCACACTCGTTCCTGTAGCATGACAACGATAACTGCTCATGACTGTGTCACTATGCGAAGCATGCTCATCTCACGCTCAATTCCCGCAGCACAACAATAGCCCTTTGAAAATGGAGGCTGGCTTAATCTTCGATAACTTTAATCAATTTGTTGAGTTTAGCCATTCAAATGTTAAATTTATTTGGGAATGTTCGGTGCAAGCAAACCACCTTGGTAACAGTTTCCTTTAGAAAAATTTTCGCAGCTTGAAAAGAAACTTTTTATTCAAAAAAAAATTTACCCATAACCAAGAAAAATCTGCCCATACCCGAATACCAACACTCACAATTCACTTTCCAGAACGATACTGACGACACATTTGTAGACTCTTTTTAGATTGTCTCTGATCGGTTCTTTCTGTCGTTTATTTGAGATCTGCTGTCATTTTGAACCTGAATATCCCTCCTTTATTGCTCTTTGTCTTTCATCTTTAGTTTCGGAAATTTGTGCAGAGCCTCCTTTTTGCTCCAAATTTGGCGAATTTTCTGAAATTCTTGAAATTTTCGAAAATTTCAAGAATCGATTAGTCTTGAGAGATTTTTGAAATTCCCAATTATCTTAGAAATTTTTCAAAAATTTTCAATTCTATCTTGCGCTAGTGAAAAGTAGTTCACATCCAAGCCGCTGTTAATTATTTTCAGAAATTCCAAAAGCGGAGGAAGAGGGCAGGATGACAGGATAAGTGTTCACACCGGATTCAAGCACTTATCATCTTCTGAGTTCTCGCTTCTCTTGACGAGGCAATCGCGCATTTTGCTGCAAAAGTGTTAAGCTGTTTGTGTTGCAGCGGATAAGACTGCAAGTGGAAATAACGTTTTGTTTATGCACTGGTTCACTTACACATGCTTTCTTCTATCGAATTTTCTGAGAGCAAATAAAAAATAATAAAAGCAAATCAAAGCAACTCTTGAAATTGTTGCGGCGTCAAATACACTGTGTCAATGTGGTTTTGAATGTGTACAATATTCTTGTTCTGGCTTTCTAGCCAAACAACTGTATAGCAAGTAATTCGAAACATAAAAAGAAAAAAAGGTAAGTAACCCGACGATAGACTACGATGTTCTCGTCCTTATTCGTGCGGACTGATATGTCATGTGAGAAACCATGCAATTTTTAAAACTGCTGTCAGTTATCCGGGGTTACCTGAAGGTTACGTGGGCAAGTAGGAAATGGAAGAAGTAAGGCGCTCGCCATATGTTTATGCACGTGGGGCGTCTTATGTTGCAGCTTGTTCGCAAGTGTGCTCTAGTGTAGCATCGCGCCGTATGCACAAAAATATGGCGGACGTTTACTGCTTATGATTCATTACGGTTTCAACGCTTATTAATTTCTACTATATACCTTCTTACCCAGATATTTTCTCTGACTACGGTATATTCGTCAAGGTAAACGCGGGACGCACCCGGACAATGATTATATCAGAAGACAGAATTAAAAATACTAGACGTTTTATATTTGTATTGCAGAAAAGAATAGGAAACAATGTATGCCAATTCTGCTGTACCATACTTGCGCACCTTGTTTACTCGATCGCATTGCATACATTTCCACAACGAATCCAGTACATTGTGATATTTTGATTTGGCTAGCTTCTTCATCGAAAATCTGTAAAAACACAAAGATTTGTTTGACTGGCTGCCAAATATGGCTAAAACATCATTGCTCGGATTATTTTTGTGAGCGCAGTCAAAACATGATTGAGTGGATTGTTTTTTTTTGGGGGGGGGGGGGATAAAAAAACGTCTATGTCAGTTAGCAAAGTTGGCCGAAGTTGAGGGGATTCCCAATTACGATAAAGCCAAAAGAAGTATGGCTTCAGCTTAGTTGCCATTACGCAATGCATAAGCCGATTCTTTATGTATAACTCGTATTCCTTACCGATAACATCAGCGGGGGAGGGGGAGAAGGCAACCAAAGCATAATTGGGCGCATTATTTTTCATGGGCACGGCCAAAATATTGCTTGCTTTAAAACTGTATGCGGTAAATACGGTCTAAGATGAATTTTCATACGGTCGGTACGTAGCTGAGCCATTCTCCACACTTCCGGTAAATATTCCGGGTAAATTGACTAACGTGGGCGTGTAGTATCGTGATGACGGCAGAGAATGCAAAGTTCGCTTCATGTGTGCAACCGGCTCAGAAGTAAAATGGTCGGTTAAGTAAGCAAGGTGATTTGTTAATTTGGCTTAGGCGGTGATAATGAGCAATAGGACAATAGCGATCTTTGAGATTCACGTGCACAGCACAATACGCTCATATGCATAAACGATGTGTTACGCTGGAACACCTTTCGGTTTTATATGCTATCGAGTTAGCATCTTTATGACCACATAAGCTTTTATATTTGGCGCCTAATGTGTAGCTGATAAGAAAGTACAACTTAGTTGAGCATATATTCACCTTTGCAAAGGCTTCTTTCTCACTTAAAAAAATGAAACGGAATCGGCGGCTGTCGATCGTCGCACTATCAATTCATCTCAATTGATCTCGGTGTTAAAAATGCATTTCATCAGTTGATCTCAATATTTACACTTACGAGCCCACCCCCTCCCTCTAAAAAAAAGCTACAGCGTCTTAGTATCAAAGTGCAATTTTCAGCGAGCTCATGTGTTATAATCTTATGCAATTTTAGAACTAGATTATATCACTGAAGCATAATAAAAAAGATGACTGAACTGAAAACAACATAACAGGGGAGATAAAAATGGACAGAACTTTTGTAATAACTGCCGAGCAACAGCAAGAAAACTAATAATACAATCGATTAGAACTTTTTATAAACTCCCATCTAAACAAATTCTTTCATAAATTATAGAAATATGCAATTGGCAACCGGAAAAATATTATTTAGGAGTAATACTTGTAGAAAATTCATAAAAACAGCGCAATTGCTTCTATAATCGACTAATTTCACAGGCAGTTTTCATTCTTTATGGTAAAATGCCGACAATTTTTTGGCCAAATTAATGAAACCATATCGTACATTGCAAGAAGGTACTTGGTCAACAAACGTTAAAATGCCTATGGTCATTCATGAAAATACTTTACTGAATGCATTAAAATTCACATCCACCGTTTTTTATGAGACGTATTTGACTCCTATCAAATGTAACTTTGCTTACTGCCAATATAAACGATTTGCAGTAGAAATCGAAACATATTTATGTGTTCAAAATTGATCATACATGAATAAACGTGTTTGCTTCAGCTAATATCTATCCTACTCGTTCCTCTCGTTCATTATTGAAATGAGAGGGTGGGCAATTTTGTTAACGAATGTATTCAATCAATGTTTATAGCTCTGCTAGTTCTAATATGCTTTTCGGAAAACTACACTCGAATAAGCCGAAAATAATTTTGTGAATGATTTGATTGGGAGGGGGATAACGATCTTAACATAAGTGCAATTTATGTAGGTGTAATAAAGTTGGCTCAGCGCTTATTCGTTTCAGAAACAAATTTGCTCAAACGGAAGTTCCGTTGTTGTTGTTGTCGTTGTTGTTTAATTTCACATTCGGTATTTGACTTAAGCCAAAAGCGACGCCCATGAAAGTGTTTTAAAAAGTAACGACTAATAATTTAAAACTGATCAGGGCACACACTTGAAGATCGATGATATACTTGTGAGAAGTAGCTAAACGACAGAAAATACGAGTCGATTTGTTTGTGTGTCGATTAAAAAACGGTGAAAAAAAAAAAATTAAACCGTTTAGCGCTGCAAACAAAATTTTTGTTCGCTGCATTAGCAAGAGTTTGCTAATCGTGATTTTTCATCTGCAAGACGTTAGTGCTTGAATAGTCAGTCAGTGACGAATGAGATGCAAAGTTCGGAATGGAAAAGGGAAAGGAAATTTTTTAAAGCGCAATTATTTAATGAAAGTTATAGTCGTCAGTTATGTGTCAAACGCGTAAGGATCTCAAACACAACCGCAGTACTTGGCGAGTCATGAAAATTTAACGCTAGCTGCAAAACTGTTAATGGTGGGAGATGGGGGTAAAACTATTTTTGATACCACGTCAAGTCACTATTTTTGATAGCATATCAAGTCAAAGTTACCGTACTATGTCGAATAGAACCTCGATGGCAATGAAGCTCAAAGTTTCATTTGGAGCACCATCGTTCTAAGAACGGCTGAGGGGACGGAGATTGGGTGGGGAAGAGGAGGAGGAGGGGGAGGAGGGGGACGAGGGCTGTATCAAAGAAAGCTTTTCAGCCTGCGCTACGTGGCGCTTTTAACACAAAAGGCTAAATTTTCTTATCGTGTTCATGAAGGATGGAACTATATCGAACTGTAGCGAAGCCATAAAGTTAGATGATTCCTAGGACGAGTGGGGAGGGTTATGTCGATGTGGAATGCATGGGAAGGGTAGGATATTTGAGGCAAAAGAAGTAATTCTCTAATTTAAAAAGTTACTCATCTCTCGAACAACTGATTGCATAAGATCTCTTGAGAAGCAATAAATTAACTTTATCTTTCAAGTGAGCCATTCCATAGTGAATCGACAATTCTTGGAGAGTTGAAATAAGTCGTTGATATGACCAAAAAACGCAATAGATTTTCATTAGTAAGAACATGCAGAGCAAATGCACATGATTCGTCGATAAAAACGCTATTAAATATCAAAGAATTTTGTTCTCAACAAGTGATTTTATGTAACGAGGAAGTAAGTAACCTGTGTTTATTAGCTGATAAATATAGGAACTATAAATGGCAGTTCAGCTCTATGCTTTTCGAATTTTTATGTAAAAGTACACGAAAGCAAACAATAATGAATAGCCACTAAATAAGTGAAGAACTAGTGAGACATCGGTAATTAGTTTTCTTCATCCGTATATCGTTTTTCTTTGTGGAGATCTATCGATATATGTGTACTCAACGAATCGTCAGGTCGTCGTCTATCGTAGATTGTCAACAGAGCAACCGATCAACATAAAATGATAAGGGTGAGAGCGATCGGTACATATTTGGATAGTATGCCTCAAGTTAAACAACCGATCCACTGATCAGAATGCGTCATTTCCTTTTTATTTTAAAATTATTTATGATGTAAATGGTTAACGTGTGGGTAGTGATTGGATCAAGGATTTATTTACTACGTTTCAATATTAATCAATTCACTCGGCCGCTCTTACGAATCGCCCACTAAAGATGTGTTTTATGTACCAGGGCAAAATTGCAGTTTGCAAAGCGTAGCATATCATGGCGACGTCGTGTCTGTTCGTATGAGTATATGTCTGTCCGCCTGTCTAGTAGTTTAAACTTCTGAACTGTCTAAGCCAAAGTTACAAAAGTTGATAAGCATATTTTACATCCTCCGATCACCTCATGTACTTTACCTAATTTCAGACCAACTTATCAACACCACGGGATGTGTACCACTTTGAAACGGCACGGGTCAGCTCATCTGGTCCCATACTTGACGGGTCTGATCGCTGAAAAAAGTGTTGTCAATAAAAGGCTCAAATAAGTGGAGAAAATTTGAATTTTCATCATTCGCAAAACTTGTTCAGCATTTGCGATCAATGTAAAATCCATTTCGGTTGACCAAATACGTGTAATTTTTTTTTTACCACGTTTAAATGCTACTCGATAAATCACTAATATAGACTACACCTATCGGGTTTTAAACTGTACCTCTTTTTGGCTCCCCACCTTGCACCACTGAATGGATAAACCAGCAGATCGACGGGGAGACAGAAAAGCAACAAAAACCCCAAATATATAGACGGTTTCTAATTATAAACATGACGAAAATTATTAAAAAGAAATTCTACAGATACACAAAGGTTGCATACAGTTGTACGAACGTTTGCACGGTGTGCACATGAAAATCTGACATGAAAAAGAAACGTCGCTCGCCATCGAGTCTATCTATACTCGTCGATTTCGAGCGTTTAGCCTCATTTACTCAACCATCATTGGGCTCATATCGCTGCTGCAAAGAAATACACAGACTGAAATATGTAAAAAAAACCACCTAATAACACAATGTTTGAAGCGTCGATAGTCTGTCTCTCTTTAAGGTGGTCTACACACAGCTAGAACTTCCAGCTATCCTCAAGAGATATAAATGAAGGAAAGGACTGGCGGAGATGGAGGAAGATGTGAGGGGTGCGGTGGGGGAGGGGGAGAGAGGGATGAAAAAAATGGAAACCAAAGCGAACAAAAACTGAGCAGATATACGATGAATTTTGGAAAGAGTGCTTTTGAGTTGAGATCTCAGGTGAAAACAAAGTGCTTAGCGTAGAACTGCACAATTTAGCACGTTACCGCTCAGACCTTCAGTGCGATGTCTCGATGTTACTGAAGCAATCGCACGCCGAGCACAGCCATCACTTTGGCTGCTTTAGCCTGTTGTTAACCATCCGCTAGCTGGGCTGTCAGTGGTATGGTGGGAAGCAGCCGGAAATCGAGCCCAGGTCTCCTCGCATGCGAAGCGGGGTCTCTACCACTGAGCTACTGCCGCCCGGGAAACAAAATGATTGCAAAAATACCAAAAACCTCCGAAACTTTTTTTGATGTTTATCACAGCGTATTATCCACATGTAAGCTCAACTTATGAGCTGTCTCTAAAAAATGCCGCTCATTCTGCTTTGCTTCTATTGCTCTTTGGTTCATCTTGTTGCCTTTTGTTGTTCTTTTTCTTCCGTTAGCATCATAGCGCTCATTCACGAACCAGTAAACACAAAGTTAAAGCATTCAATATTTCAAAAAGAAGCATAATGCTTTTGTGGATAATCAATCAGCTGGCCGCCTCTTATCACGATTGCCTGAAAATATGCAATGATAATTGCGTCAAACAGATCTTAACATTATTCTAAACTATTACGATTAAGGTTACTGTTTTATACATGTATGATTTAGCCGTTACTATCATGATCAGCTTTACTGACTCGTAAAGATGCATTAGGATAGCGCAAGGATGTATGCTCAAGACCTATGAAAATGCCACATGTAGACAACGCTTGGCCTACGTATTTAGACTGCCGGTTCCGCCCGAGTGAAATTTTAGCTGGAGTTGAAAGATCTGTGCTAAACGATATTGCTCGCTTGATGCACACCTACGGTGTTTCACGTCAACGTGGTGAAGTACAGGGGATATATCCAAAAGGTGAATTAAACTACCAGTTGTCTACTTTGACAATATGACCAGTAATAGAGCAGTGGTCTACCCTCACGATATGCATACATCGAACAAGCAATGAAGGGCCGTATTCGCTTGCATCTTTTCACTCATTGATTTTTGCCAATCTCATCAAGCAGTCAAATCTTTCAATATGATTTCCGATAACACATCTCCAAGACTTATTCAGGCGCAAAGCATTGAGCGCATATAAACGATCATAATCTCAAGGAACCCGCATAAACATTTCGCCATAAGACCGATGACTAATCGATTGCAGCTAAAATTTTCTCAAAATCAGAATTTCATTTGAACTATTTCATAAATTCATTATCATGTGCTTAAATATCTGTTGCAGTCATAATTGCAAGCGTCTTATCGAATTGTTAAAAGCCGTAATTTCCTGTATCAAATGAATTTACTGGTCATCTACAGAGTTATACTTACAGAAGTCGATTTCCGCTCAACAAATAGCGATTTAAAGTTGCCGTTAAAAAAGAGAAAATATCCACAAATTCTTTTAAAAGAGAATTTTATGAAATATCAACTAAAATTCACACATTGTCGGCGTTCAATTTTCGAACTTTTGTGTGTTCATCTCGTTTATTTTCAGCAGGTGAACGCTCCCTTTTTTTTTGGGGGGGGGGGGAATTTGTGCCGAAGCCCTTTTCGATATCTTTAGAGGTCAGAAAGTTCACAGGTTAAACAATGGAGTGTATTCAACGTTTTGCTACCAGAAATTATCTTACATTCAACAAAAAAAAGCAACAAAAAGCAGAATAATTTATTGGATCGTAATGAAATTGCATTAAGGGCTTCAAAAAATTTCACCGTTCATAGTTTGCAAATATGATGGCACTTCTATGCGATGTTTTGCATTCTCATTTCAAAAGTCGACTAAGGTTTCGTGTGAAACGAAAAATTCGAATTTCAACTTAATAATGCCACATTCACTGAAATGATAATTGTAAACGCCTATCAGGAGGGAACGGATAGGGCGTGCGCTTTGGCATTCGATCAGTTCAATCGGTTTTAAGAAGCATTCAAAATTGAATTTTGATCGATTCGGTTTCTCACGCAAATTTTTCACTTAAGATCCGTTTGTCTGCGAACCAAATCATAAAGTATGTAAACTAAACGGTAAAAAAATGCATAGGAATAGATTTGCACTTTAAGTGAAGGCGGCTACATCCTATCCTTCGGCTTCCGGATACAATGAACTGATTTGAAAGCGTGATTTTATCTACCAAATGTAACAACTCCATTTTCAACGATTCTGGAGGTAGAATTAGCGGACATTATACATATAAAATATACATATATATATATAAAATATAAAATATACATAATATGCATATTCCGTTATATTTCATTCCGTTGATTACTTTTTCGTTTTAATGCACTTTATGCTTCCTTAATTTTAAAACCAAAAACCTGTAAAGCAAAGCGAGCTGTCGCTTTCATGTTGTGCTTTCCCGGTGTGCTACATACTTTTGCCACTTGCGCTTCATTAGAGCAGTGTCTTATTCAGTAAATATAAGTTTTTTCGTCACAAAAAAACAGGTGAAAGAAATCCAACAAGAGCGAAATGACAAAGGTGAGAAGACCGAAGATTACTGATAAGAACGTACCATAAAAAAAACGGACGCAAGATGAAATTTTTTCATTGCTTTGGCATTGATCGTCGATCTCTTGACGGGCATACTTCAGTGAAAATACTACTAGTGCAGGTATGGCGTTGAAAAGAGCAAATTAAGTGTTTCAAACAAACTAGCAAAAACAGTTGTAATCATGTGAACAGTCATGTGAACTATGCTTTCACTTTGCAAATCTGTGCGATTGCAATGCAATGCAAATCTTCGCAGTTGCAGTGCAAGTCATTCGGCTGAAGTTCTGTTCTGCTCCACGAGAATGTTAATAACGTTATTCGATTGTAAGTAAGCATTATGAATGATTCACCTATAAAACTACTTTTGAACAATATCAGGGCATCTTTGCTGATACAACTGAAGGTTCCTCAAATAATAGTTCTAAATATGAATCATTTAGCACACATCTGTGTGATTTACTTTGTCTCAAGATCACAATTTCTTGGCGGTCACTCCATGATGTCTGCACCATCAGCTGTCATCTAGAGACAAGATTATTTGAAAGGATATACATAAATATTATAAGTCTATATGTATATCCATTGCATGTGTTCCTTAAATTTAGTTCCAAAATTTTGATTCGCCATAAAGTACCCGCAATAAAAGTAAGCGCAAAAGCTTCTGTTTGCTTACGCTTGCCTTTATAAAGTAATTTTTTATGGTGACATCTTAATACATTGACGTTTCTTGATTATTCCAATGGATAATTAAAGGTTTTTTAAAATCTTTTCTGCAAAGACTTAAACCTTTACTACAATATATTTCGCCAAACTGAGTTGTGCTAAGAGAAGCGATAAGAAGTTCGTTTTAATACTTAAAGCTAGCTTCAAACCGAATTGCTATTGAGTTCGAGTCCACCTGAGAGCATAAATACCTGCCTCATAGAGCAGAAATTAGTTCGCCCACTCTGTGAACTTCATGAGCAGCCAAGCTATGAGCAATTAACATAACAACCTTGAGAAAAATAAGCGTCTTGAAACAGATACAGCTTATTTCTGAAACGTTTTCGTGACTACTGTGCTTAAGAAAGAGTCAGTTCCTTGTAATTAAAACCTTACAGCGCCAAAACTTGGTGGATATATTTTTACAGAATTTTAAGAACTTTACGTCGAAGATTTCGTCTTTTTCAGAATTTCCGATACCTACCAATTTTTCATTTTGGCAGTTTTTTCATTTAAAAAATTTTTAAACGGAGCTTACATCGGGTTGTTTATCGAATTGCGTTAACATGCACACGCTAAAACTAATCTGGGTGGATGGCTTGCTGTTTGCGAATCATGGCTTGTTTATGGCGCACAATGAAAATCTCTCAAAGGACGTTCATGTGAAGGGGCGGAGCCAAGTTATGAAGACACGCCTCGAACATTTTACGCTTATGATACGATCATATAAAGGGTCCCAGAGTCCGATCCGTCATACAGTTGAAGCAGTCTTCAGCTTCCATCCTTGGCACATGCCTTAGCTTAATTTTCTATGCCTTTTTGTTGAAGATTTTTTTTTTGCAAATGCATCCATGCTCTGTCGCGTCACAGCACCTTTGGCAAGCTGCACGAGCTCAGAAGAAATTGTAATTTTTTAATTAGCATTAAATTATAAATTATAATTAAAGAAATTATTTGTTGCAGGTCGAGGCATTTTTTTGTTCCCTATAAATTCTAAAAAAACGAAAAATATTCAGCAATACGATAGTGAGCGGAAATATTGTTGTTCGCAGGTCGGACTCTAGGTTGCGACCACCGAAACCGGCAGGTGCTTCCCAGCCCGAAGCTTTACAAGTATCGATTTTTGATCTGTATGTAGCTTTATGAGCTCATCAGTTTTACTGCATTATGTGCACAGCAAAGCTGATAAGACAAAAACAAACCATAAGTGCCTAATAAAATGCGTTTACAATCAACAAACGATGAAGCATTTGCCCAGAAAAAGAAAATTATTGCTTTGAGTACGGCTTTCGGACTTTTTTTTCGCACGCCATCATCCCTGAAACAGTCCATCTACTATACTCACTATATTATATATAAATATATACTTATTTATTTAAGAAGCTCAGTAAGAGCATTTACCGTTTATCAACCGTAATCGTAGCCTCAACTGGTATGTGATTAGGAATGGATAAAACCTCAATTGGGAAAACCGCAGCATTTTTCGACGATGCTCAAAAAAACCATATATATATACATATAATTTTTTGGGCATCTCCAAAAATGTGTTTTTTTTCCAAAAATGCTTTGGTTTTTTCACTTGAGATTTCATCTGTTCTCAGATCATATACGATTTGAGATTACGATTTGTCTCAGATCGTTTGTTAAATGGTAAACGCAGCTATTGAGTTTCTAAAAAACGTCAGCGACTTTCGAGTGGGGCATCTGCTTCTCGTTCTCTCCTTTTTTATTTCTAATATTGTTTGTGCGGAATCGTTCTTTCATGCCTTTTCATTAGTTAACCAATTCTATCAAACTAATTTTGCTTTTGAATATTTCGATGGTCTGATCGTTTTTTTCGATCAAATATATTTTGTTTCTCTCCAAGCTGGTTAAGACACGTAAATGTGCTCTCCACTAAATGATATATTGTGTTCAGTACAACCCTGTAGTAGTATAATTTGACTAGAGGGCTTCTACAGTCAAAAATAATTCAACTAGAAATAATTCAGATCACCAAATGATTCGCTAATTCGAAAGAAATACGGTTGACGATTTAGTGTGTTTTTTATCTTTTCAATTTTTTTTTCAATTCGATAATAGCAAGTTTTCGACATTGAATGAGGATATTGTTGCGATTTATTAGCATTTCCAAAAGTTAACCCAATACATTTTTGATCGTTATCGAACAGTAACTTTTGTTTACTTTTCACATTTTGTCTTTTATGATTTGCTCGTTTGTAACTGAAGTTTTCTTGATAAGCATTGATATATGTATCGGACGATCGATCAGAACAGAAATCAAATATTGCACTTTGAACGGTGTACATTGATCAGCAAGTTCGTAAATTCAATATTTGACGATTCTAAAACGAAATTTCAGTATTCTAGATATCAACTGATAATGGCGTACTTGGTGAGCACATTGTGCATTTTACTATTGGGCGTTCTGGCGAGTTCTCGTGGTACAAATGCGCACAGGTTATGCGGTTTTAAACTCGCAAAAATCATTCGTCAAGTTTGTGAGGTGGCCGAATGCAATTGGGACGATGAGCTGGTTAAAATGGAGATTGACGATGAAAGAGGTTCGTCTTATAGCCGCTTTTTTTTCCTACTCCTGCAACGTTTAGAAAGCGCATCATATGTGCTTTCCAGGTTGCAAGTTCTCTTCTTCCCCACGCATACTTTTACACTTTTAAGTTTTTGTTGCGAAAACATAGCGTTACGTTGGCGGAAAATTATAATCAACAAACGTTATCACCACACTCTCATAAGCATGGATCGTTAATGTCACGCGCTATCTGATTAGTGACCATTTTAATCTAAAATTTTCTTTAAAGATTAGTATGTTGCTTTAAAAATTATAATTATCCTACGCTGCTCTCATCACATTTATTTTCACATCCATTATAAATTCAGCGATAAATTATCGCTGAAATATCCTTATTTCTAGGCACGTTGTCGTTAAAATTTTAAACTCTCCATTCATTAAATTTGTCGTTAAAATAAAAAAGAAATTAAACTTAAAACTTTAGAAATTAAACTTCAAATTAAGCTTTACGAATCGTTAGACAGATTTTTTGCGGAAAACATTTCGTTATAATGGCTTCTTGATCGAAAAGCAATAATAAATAAGAAGTCAGAGAGAGCGAATGGCTTTTCGGAGAGATAAGCCAATATAGGATTGTCTTCCGCATTGTACTTCTCCTAACTTTTCTAAATACTTTGGTCGTTAAGCTTTTTTTTTTGTAGGTGGCGTCATTACATCTTATCGATGATTTAGAGACTGAAGGGGAGTGAGAAGAAATGAACAAACCGAGGAATTTGATATTAAAAAACACTGATAAATACGCTTAAAATATTTTCCGTCCATTCACGATCCTCCAATTTTTGCGAATTCGACACGGATTTCGCCATTCAATTCTATTAATTTCGCAACAGTTCTTTTATGTTCTGCGCCATTTTTTTCTCTCTTTTCACATTATTTTTTTCCATTTTGTGGGTGAGTTACAATCTGAGCTGAAAGCAGGATTTCGGTTATAACTATAACTTTTTTCTCCTCTCCTTCCTTTTAATTGAGAGGCAATAAATTTATTTATGATATATGTCTTCGTAAATGGAAATATATAAATGACATACCATAAATGGTAGAACACTGTAAATTAGTATGTTATATATGAATATGAATATTTGAATACCTACTAGCAACGTTTGTGTTTGTGTTTATGGTGTAGAGGTGAGAGCAGCCATTGGCATAAAGGCGAAGAGGGTATGGATGGCTTTCACGTTCATCGATGTTCCATCCATATCCAATTAAGATATGAAACTAATCATAGAATTTTGAATCATGAGACGTATCGCCACAATAGATTATTTCAGCAAAAATGTTAGATTTTTTAAAATTGGAATTCGCCGATTCGCAGGAAATGGCGGATTTATGGTCCCCACATCATCCTTTTGTCTCCTCAAAAACCTCCTGATTACAACGGCACTTTCAATCATCAATATTTGCTTTGTAGAGTGACGGAAGTCGGAGGACCGATCGATGATAACAAATTTTTCAAAGAGATATAAATATTAGTGTCATATCTTTTACCGAAATCACGATGAGTTTTTTGATAAAACATCCAGCATGTTTGCTTCAACAATTTACTTGCTATGAGATTGGCTAAATGTTACCGAGTGCAACTTGAGCAGCATCATCCGTAGAAATATCCTCACACCGCCTATTTAGCTGTCCTCTATTATGATCGAAGAAAAATTGTATGAACTACTCATTTTGTACTGTCGTACCGCCTAGGAAGTTTATTTGTTTTGTTGCGATAATTCATACATTTTCATATATTTGTCTGCTAAGAAGCGTATACTCGACTTTTGTTTATATCTCCAAGTCATCGTTTTAAGAATTCACATCACATGAATGCTTCAGTAAAGCGACAATGCCAATATCACTTAGCTGGACGAGAGAATAGAGTAGTACAGATGAGTATAGTTCAGCTCGAATAAGCGACGATACATACGAATTTTGCGCTTAAGATTCAGCACGCATTTCTTAGCTGATTTCATATTGCACAATTCGCTTCTCTATCAACACAAAAGAAAAACATCTTTTGTTTGGCGAACAAACCAATAAAGCGAACAGTTTGGCCACTAAAGGTGCCAGCTGCTAACTTCTATCAGCTTCTTATGATTTGTGATCTTTTTAAATTTCACGTGTCCATATTACCACAACACATTTACAGTGCCAGTTCACGGTTGGATTGTAAATACTTTTAATGATTTAACCGCTTCCAAGTTGTTGTTGAAATTATAAATGAGGAAATGATTTCAGCAAATGTCGAGTTTTCGAAAGTCAACTTTTCGTTTTCCGAATACATAATATTACTAATTAACTCTTCCATCCGTGTATAGAAAATTAATTTTGTTTTGCGGTTTTTTTTTCTGGAAGAAAAAAATTCCTAAATTTCAAATGTTTTACATACCTCCGGATAGACGGTAGAACCTTAGAAGTATGGCAAGGAGGAGGAGATAGCACTAAGAGAATTCGAAGAAGTCAAGTGGATGAGAAGGGCATCCAATGGTATGCACGCGAGTTCCACACTGCATGTCAGTTCAGCTGACTTCACTTTCTTAAATCGCCAAACGACACGGGGCTTTCGTAACTCAACAATCTTCCTCTCTCGCCTGCATTCTGTCCGTTCCAATGCTCTTAGTAATATTCTACTTTCCGGGTATAATCT
>JPKZ01001871.1:141974-153124 GCA_000803305.1 Toxocara canis
GGCGTGCAGTTGCTTATTTCATTTGCTTCATCTAAAGTTTGCGTGGAAGATCGAGTTCGTTTAAAGCTGAAAGAACGAATGCATAAAGTACTCTAAAGGAGAGGGCGGAAAGGTGAGGGAGATGTGGGGAGGAGGAAAAGAATTGAAAATGAACGCGCTGAAAAAGTGAATAATCGTGAGTATGATTCGATCGATTAAATCGTTTTGTTGATAATCTGATGTTTACTGTTGCATTTGTTTGTGTTTTTTTTCTTTCTCACTTACATTGTTATCTTTTTCACCTCTACTGAAAAAATCTCTTTGAACAGGATCTTTTGAATTTTCAAATATGTTTTTCTTGCCAATAAATATGTCCATTTCTTTAGATGTTCCCTTCAAACAACATCATCATTTTCATAAGACGTTAACAAAACGATAAAGCAATCTCCTTTTTTTTTTTCTTTTCTTTTTATCTGTGTGCAATAAACGTTGAGCGGAATTGAATGTGAATTTTTCGCTGAAAAAATTTGGAAAATTTTCATCAAATTTTTTTCATGAATACTTTTGAACAGAAAAAAACAACAAAAAGGGGTCACTATTACTTAACTGAAAAAAGGATTCCATACATTACTTTGATAAACTGAAATTTTCTTCTTTCATTTCGACAAGCGGAAATGAACTCGAAATTTCGCAACTTTCAATTACCAGCGGTAATATCTAATTAACAAAAAATAAAATTCAAAACATTACACTATAGGTGACGATTTTTTTTAAAAGGAACATTTCTTTTTTCTTCTTTGAATATTTTCGTTTTTTTCATTCTCTTACCACTTTATCTCATGATTGCGAAACGACGATTCGATTTTTATAAATTTATGTAAAGTTTCATTATGTGGAAATATGGAGGCGATTGCTGATATGTCGTTACGACAATATTTTAAGATCAAGATCATGTGATGTTTTCTGCACTAAAATCTAAAGGCGTTCTTCAGATGTCGGAATTGCTGAAAACTCATAATGAAACGACAAGCGATTTATGTAGAGGCTTTGTGAGGTCATAATTATGCAAAGATGCAAAAAAATTCAAATATGCAAAGCTCGTTCAAACTAAGAAATATTATAATGAATTTAGCACTTCGTTGCTCAATGTCTTTAAATTATAGATACGTCATTTAGCATGCTTACTCATGTCGTTAGCATGCTTAATTTGTAAAACGTATACCGAGAGCTTAAGGCATCTATAAACTCGATTATAGGCCAGCATGCGTATGGTCATATGCAAATCCGATCATGCTTATTCATTGGCACTACAGAACAGTAATGACCATTGCGATCAAAGTTTTTCGTTTGCTTCCTCAACACATATGCACTTTTGCAAGATGGCAACAAGTATGATTTTGGAAAAAATTATTCGCGCACAGTCGATAAGCCAGTGAATGATATGCGCTGCAAAATAATGCTCTATGGGAAGTTAAGCGGGAAATTGGAGATGAGCGAGAAGGGGATGAGAATCTACAAGAACTTCGGCTAAAGGAAGGAAGCTTTTGAACAGAATGAAAAGGGCTGATTCAGTGGAGGGGGCTAAGGGCAAAAACAGCGAACTAGGGCGAACCCGACCAAAACTAAAAGTCATGACGTGCGCGGCAGGCATGAAACTTCATCTAAAAGGGCGATTCCATCGGGAAGAGAATTCCGAAAAGCACTTTAAACGTAAAAGAATCAAAACCATAAACTCGAGAAGCAATGCCGAGAAAGAATGAGGGGGGGGGGTGAGTGGAGTTAGGAGAGGGGAATGTAGAGAATCGAGGTGAAGAAGGTAGAGAGAAAATCAGCGAGGAAAAGCTTGCTAAAAAAATTTAAGGAGCAAATTATCGGGAATTTTTGCTCATCGCCGAACGTATCGAATTCTTGGGTTGTTGTTGAATTCTGTTGAAAAAATGACAAAACAATTTATGCATTCATGATTCATTGTCTCCACAAATGTTTTCGTGAGAAAGTGATTCACTTAAATTTAAGATAAATTAAAAATTTCAGCCAAGTTAAATTTAAACTAAATTTGGAATGATTCAACTAAACATTTCAGCGTTGATTGTCCGTGACGAGTTTATCAACGTTTGATAGATGGAAAAAATTTTGGGCTATTGAATCTATTAAAGCAACAGCTCAGATGCAATAATTAATGGTCAGGTGCCCTCATTATCGCAATATTGGTTATCAGTGAATGTTGGCGAAAAAAAAGATAAGAATGTGAAAACAAAATATGTCCTATGCAAACATCACCTGGGAGTTTTTGATTGATAGAGAACAGAGCAGTTTATGCGATGCACATATATACGTATATGCATATATGTATTTGAAACGCAAAGTGCATATATATATATATATATATGATGTATCAAGAAAAGCGCTCAGAAATATATACATATATAGTAAAGTAAAGCATAGATATTTCATACAGTAAGGAATATACTTGCTAACGTGTACACTAAAGTAATGTACGATAATGTACACAGTGAAGTACATACATATACAGTAAAGTATACACATATTTTTTGTACATATATATATTTTGTTGTCGTTTTTTGATTATCGCTCGTTAAGGTCAATGTTGCAGGATGCCTAATAATCACGTATGTTTAATACCAAAACGTTTCGGTCCTAAAAGTTTTGTTTGCTGCAGTCGTGATGCTGCAATACGTTTTGCTGCAGTATTATACAATTTTCTGCGAGACTGAGAATCGCTCTCATAAGCGGCAACTAGAACGTCACATCCGCACCAATTGGTTAAGATGATTTGCCGTTGGCTTATTTCTGAGCCGAATGGAAAGGATATAATTTCGTCGGCGTAAACGGATATATATAGCACCAACATATGATAGAATTCGTCGTTTGCTTTGCCAAGCAGAGTGCAAATAACGTTTTGTTTGTTTGCTTGTCTGTTTGTTTGTTTGTCTGATTGTCTGATTGTCTGTTTGTTTGTTTGTTTGTTTGTTTGTTTGTTCGTTTGTTTGTCTGTTTTAGCAGTGGACTTTACATGTTGATAACTTCATGCCCTACATGCTGTTTTTTTTTGTTTTTACAAATGCAACTTTGAGTAACGCATTGTGACGAAGTCGTCGCCTGCATGAATGTTTGTTTCTTTCTCTTTGCTCGTTCCAACGCAATGAAATAATTTTGAACTTTCTGACCCAATTTTTGGTCAGTATTCTCCTTAATGGAAGCGTTTCTTGGCAATGTTTTCTGTTTGGAATCTTAAGGTGCGGTTTGAGCATAAAATCCGGAAACGCTCAAGTGAATTTTTCATTATTTCCGGAAAACTCTTAAAAAAATTTGTTGCTATACGCTCCAGCTTCATTTCGCAGATCTGCAAAAGTCGGAAAATCGCATTGGAATGGTTCATTTTCTGTGCACCAGATTCAGCAACTTCATGCACATGAGATGTGGCATAATAAAAGACAATAAAAGGGTGATCATTGGCAAGGGCATTGACTCGAGGTTTAAAATTTTTTGAGAGCTTGATATTCTCTTTATTTAGTTTGCCGACATGTTCCAGAGGTTTCGCAAGTCGTTGCACATCGATAATAGGCTATACATGAACAAAAGTGTATTATTTTTGTGATGAAGCATTTTTCGTTGTTATTGTCTTCAATATTATTTGTAGGCGAAAGCCGGATTATGGATTTCCAGACGATGGTAGTCAAGGTTTTCGGTTAGCTGCAGGAAAACCTTCTAACTTTAGATGGCTCGTTTGAAGAGTAATATGCCAAAAGCCCAGTAAAACTAGGCAACATCAATTTCATTACGGCTCTTCTATATTAACCGCCAACCTTAGCACAGTGTTCAGAACTTTCGTAGAGTTGTTGATGGTGTTGCTATAATTATTGGAAATCGCGAGATTCTCATAAGATAGTTTGACGCTCAATTCTGATAACGCTGAACGCATCTTTGCTTTTAAATGATAGAGATCTGTGGAGCATTCTCTGGACATGCTAAAAAAGTATTTTTTACATGTTAGGTTTCCGAAGAGGAGAAATCCAAGATTCCTGACAGTAACTTTTAAGTGTCCAAAAAAGTGATACTGATTGATTAGTAATGTTTGTGCCGTTCTTAAATGTATACTTCGTTTGCTAGTAGCGGGCAAATAGATGAGCGCAATATCTTCTGCTTATTAAATAAACATTCTACCTGAAAAAGAGAACTGTTCAGTATGGGAAAGGTAAATAAAATAGCAGTTCAAAGGAATGAGAGGACTACCCTGTCCAAGATTCTTGTACACTATAGGGAAACAGATAACTTCTTAGAAAGAAATGACTGAAACTATTTAATTGTATAAAGCGTGGAATTACTTACTGATGAAAAAAACCTCAACAACCGAGTGAGTGATGTTATCGAAAAATTCAAAACCTCGGTAAAAACCAAGAAGCAATATGCTTGTAGTGTTACCATGCAAGAAATGAAGTGTACTGAGAACAGAACGAATGTACACGGGATTCAGATAACCGTAGGTTGCTAAAGGGATATATATGCCCTGAACAGTTGTTACCTCGGTTGATGTGAATCGCTGTAGGAAGTATCGTAGCGAGGAATCCCTTTAGTGGCCCCCTCTTCAGAACAATTTCCATATTTAGAGGGCGTATATGCGTGGTATCTTAGATGGCCTATATCTACAGTATCCGCAGCATCCACCACGCCATAAGTGCGGCAATTTTTTTTCTCATTCGCCTGACGAGGATTATCATATATGCTATAAATTTGTTTAGCAGAGCCGTCAGTTCCGCAAGCCTTCGTAGGCCTGTGATCTACCTCACTGCTACGCTGAACACCCTCTCTATCCCTCAGTTCGATCTTAACTGCGTCCTTCTTCGCCGTTACGGATTTCGAAACCGCTAACTGTGCTGTACTTTGGCCAATGTATTCAACGAATTTTATTAGACTGAACAACGACAGCGAATAATAAATAGCCTAAAATGTTACAGCAAAAATATTGGCGGCAACGCTATGTCAAAAGTACAGGCCAGTGGACATCCGATTCGAAAAAGCAGAAACAGCCCGATGAGAGCAAGGAATCGTCGTCCCCCTCATTGCGTTAGTCGTAAAGGATCGCACACATAAACAATACTACAAACTTGTAAGTGCGTTCGTTAAAATTAATGAAAATAATCCCAGTGGGACTGTTGTTGAAAATGGCTGATCAAAATATGTTGAAGCCACTTGCAAGCCGATAAAGCCCTGACTGCTATAACATATTGCTGCAATTCACTTCACCCATTAATGCTAGGTTTTAAATCGGTGGGCCAGAAAATGTTGTCAGAAAAACTCTTAGAATCTTGCTTTAATAAACTCTTCAGACGATTATTGCGAAAATACGTTACTTTAGGAACAGCACCGCTCAATTCACCGAAGGCGGCTGTCCGTCGGATCGTTGCAAAGATGGAAGGGAATGATTTTTGATCCTTTCGTTCCCGTCCCGACGGAATTCCGCTTAACAATCAAAGTGATTTAGCCAAGAAGAGAAGCTGTGTAGTGATAAGTACAATGTAGTATGGCAGTGGTTTATATATACTAAATATGGTTCACTATATTCTATATCTGTTCTCTACTAGCCAAAATTACGTTTGAACTACGCTTCAACTATATCTGGTCACCTTCTGCGCAATGTTTAAAATTCCCTCATGATGACTTCAAGGCATGGCAAAAACAGGTTACATCACTGCACAATGTTGAAATCATTTTCCTTGGTTTACACCAGCCTTTTAGATAGGCTGCATTTTGTGTAACTAAACACTAAACGGATTCCGGAAATACGCTGCTGTGCGCGCTTTTACTTCGTGTACTAAATCGCGAAAGGAAATGATCTTTAATCCACACCGGAAAATTATAAATACTGAAAATGACCGCTGTTCGGATATAGTAGTAAACGATGAGATGGGCACAAAAAAGCGCTCCTCTCTCTCTCTCTCTCAAATTGCCTTCATCTGTTAGAGAAATCGGGCGAAGACTTTTGAAAGGAAAGGAACTAAAAAGGTGTATCTTGCCCTGGCTGTTTTGCCCAACTAGTGAACCATAAAAATCCCTGGAACGAAGGCAACGCGAAAAAATTAAAATATGCAAAACTGAAAAG
Organism: Toxocara canis; assembly: GCA_000803305.1. Lineage (NCBI taxonomy): Eukaryota > Metazoa > Nematoda > Chromadorea > Rhabditida > Toxocaridae > Toxocara > Toxocara canis. The sequence goes on from JPKZ01001871.1 coordinate 148,075, forward strand.
GTCTTTTTCTCATACACATGCAAAATGAGCATTTGCGAGAGCAACATCGTCGTTCGATCTGCTTAAAAATTCATTCGAACATTCAATGAGGGACCAGAGAGCGATCAACTATAAGCTTGACAATTTTCCATGCGAGTAAATTAGAAAGAAAATCGAGCTATGCTGGAGTTGCCATCAACGTTCATGATCATCATTAATGCGCAGAAATGCAAAAAAAAAAATGAACACTGAAAATTGGTACTAAAGTTATGGAGGACTGCAAAGAATGCGTTTGTAGCGATTGTTTCCCTAAGGGATTCGATTTGCCATCGAAGCGTATAACCCAACGAGAATTCATTCGAAGTTCATCGTAAATAAAAACGCTATACATAAATGTTGCAGAGAGGAGTTGTACGAACTTTTCGCTTTTTTTAAACAAACACATGTCAGCCTTTAGGAAACGGATATGTCAGCAATTCTTAGAGTGCTCTGGCTACACTTTTTAGCATAATTTTCGTCCGATCAGGACGAACGAAGCCGACCAGAATTACGTGTTTGGGGAGGAGATAAAAGTTTGAGCGAATACATATCAACTAATTAAACGTAAAGCTGCGCAACATTTAAAAAAAAACTCTTTAAAGGACAATTTGTGCATCGAATCCTAACTCGTTCCATCGAGCGTTTGACGTGCCCCTTAGTACCCACATTTAGCAGCCCTGAATGCAGACATCAATTTCATCTTCGATAATCACTGACTAACAGCAATTAAAACAACAAATCGAATAGCCTTATAATGTTGGCTCTTGCAACGATGATAGCCTAATATAAAGACGAGCAGTCGTTAACCGCAATCGTACTGTGGTTCCAGTGGAGACAGGTTGGGTAATTTGGAGGATTCAGGCACAGTAGATAGCGAAAGCTGCTGATCATAACAAGCCGGAATACGTGCGAGAAGGTTAGCACGAAATGCGTTTTGAGTATTTGTGGCTGGATCACCTACCTAACCGGCTATTTACATGAAACGTTGGCAAATTCGTACAAATACAATTCAAATTTCATCCGCCTCGACTAATGAATATTTTGCACATGCTACTAATAACTACAAATATGCAACCCGACCGGTCATAAAATGTCGACAAATTTCTTGTTGTGCTTAAGAGGAATAACTTCTTTCCTCCTCTCCGCTCCCCTCATCCTATATAGGTGAGGTGATTAGAAATCGAGGTGAACGGTGACTCTAATGCGTGTAGGTCATGTCTAGAAAATTTCATTACTTCAACTTCAGTTGTTCTATACATGAAATGACGGGGTACAGAAGCAGACGAGGGACACACCCACATACACCATATGCATCGTGCCTTGTTCACAGGTAAATCATCACCATAAGGTACGTTGAAATGTGTAAACCTCCGAGGATGCACAATAACTAACAGCATGAGTTACAAAGGCAGAGCTGAAAAATTTTATATTTATAATCTATACCTTACGATAATTTCACTTCTCAAATTCCAACCCAAATCGTCGCTGTTGGAGGAAGGTATGCCACCTTAAAGGGGGGTTAAAAAAATTTGCAAAACAATTTATAGTGATCGGATTGCTTAGCGGACGAGTCGACTGCGAAAAAACGAATCTCATCTCTGTTTCAAGCGATCAGGTCGTACAAAATCTTTATTTTCTTCATTTTCGAGCAGTTAATTAGTTGATGAGGATAAACTTGTTTAATGAGACAGCTTTTTGTGCTAATCAATCTCTACGTATATATTGCCGCGTTCGTTGCCCAATTAGACGTTCTCGACGGTCATTATGCATAAGTGCGTGCTGTCATATGTAGTAAGGCCTAGGGAATTGATATTGCCACAATTCGTGTAGATAAATGTGTAAGTTAATGATGTTGCATGCGTTTGATTAAGCATCGTAGCGCAACAAAGATGCGTCATCTGCGCACAACGTTGGTCTTGTCAGATAAAAGTTGCACGCTCATAGCAGCTTTCAATATTCCAAACAATCACATCCACATAGGGATCTAACATGTATGCTCAACACCAAAAAAGTCTTCCGAAGTCTCTTAGTGGCTTTTCTTTGCAGTTTTCTTAATAAATTTTAAAACTTTTTTTGTAAATTTTAAAGTCCGTTTAATAATTTTTAAATTTAAATTTTTTAAAAAACAAATTTTAAAATCTAACATTCTCAATAAATTTTAAATCCGACATTCTTAATAAATTTCTTGATAAATTTTAAAGTCCGTTTAATAATTTTTAAATTTAAATTTTTTAAAAAACAAATTTTAAAATCTAACATTCTCAATAAATTTTAAATCCGACATTCTTAATAAATTTCTTGATAAATTTTAAAGTCCAACATCCTCGATTTACTCAAACTTTTTTCACATAATATGATCTAATCTATTAGCAGGTTTCTGCTTTCAAAGTTCTCATTTTTAACCGAAAAACATTGAAGCAATATAGTTTTGCTCAGAGATAATTTAATCGAAACATGCACCTTCAGACATCTCAGGACATTTCTGCAAAGGTAGAGTCTTCAAAGGCCACTTTGACAACTCCGTAAGTGAACGTTTTCCGGCTGACAAAGAGCTTCAGATACCCGAATAGGTGCTAGTCTGTCGGGTCAGACGAATTGACTGAATAAGGCGATATTCTTACTGCCAACGTCGCCCAATTTTCATGCCATAATTCGTGATACATATAGTCTGGCAGTATTCGCAATTTTTCGGCTGATTATTCAAATAAATTACATTTGTGTCCATTTGTGAGTAGTACTGTTCAGGTGGTTGGCATTGCTCGCCTACTTATGCAATTTTGCTCTCGTGCAGCACAAAATTTCGCCCATGTAAAATTCTTATGGGAAAAAATTTGAAGCAAAAATGAAAACGTTTTATTTTAAGGCATTCTAAAGTAACCTTTTAATCAAGTGGAGCCTTGCTCATAGAAGAAAATCAACGAACATGTCAAGTAGAATAACCGCATCCGACTGGCATAACTTGATCGCTTCGTTGACCATCTCCATTAAGTTATTCCTCATTGAGAGCACTTAGCATTCAGTCAAAAGCACTAGACCGTAATCCTATTTCAGCTGATATTTTGCAAACAAAAGCGAAATTAAACACTTTAAAACAATTACTGATTTGATGCTCTCGTTTTAGCGCATATCGCCTAGCAAAGCTTTGTTGAATAATAACGAAATTATCATTGATCGCAGCGAACAGCGTAGTGTTCTTGTCATGATGATCAACAATCGTTTCCTTCGATTCATTAAATAAGGAAGAGCAAACTTTAACAAAAAAAAACAAAATAAAAATAAAAATAAAGGTAAGTTTCTTTCGCTACAATGGTCATCTCATTCAAACAGAAAAGTCTTTTCAAATTCAGTGAAACTTAATTCCTTTTGCATATACAATTATAAATAGTAAAAAGAGGGAAGTAAACAACGCATATAATTTGAGATGAATGAAAACAATTAACTGCTTGATTGTTCGCCGACGATTGCATGCATGCTTTAAAGCCAAATGAAAAAGCAATTAGAATAGCTAAACGGGATATTGTCCAACAAAACTTCATACACATGGCATACATTTCAGCAAAACGTTTACTGAGTTTATGAATAAAGAAATATTTCGGGCGAGCTGTGCATGACGAATTGGAGCTTGAAAATTTATAGTATATAGAGATGCTTGAGAATGTTCACCGAAAATGGCTAGTGTATATGAACCGACGATGGCTTGAGAACAACGGCTATATAGCTCTTTACTGCTATCGCTTCATTAATAAACGTCTTAAGTTTTGATGCATTGGCATTACGGTTGACAGGACGCCATATGGCTGACCCAAGAGCGTTTATAGCCTCTGAAGTATTTAGTCGTTAATGAGTGCGCGACAGAAAGGCTTCAACTCCTACTTTGAGAAAGTTAGAATAGCATTAATTGTTCACATCATGAATGATTCCCATCTTTGCCTTTAATGATTGCCAAACTCCTCTGAAGTGTTGCAATATTTCCCTAGGTTTTTATGAAGTTCTTCTGCATTAACGCTTAAACCTGACTGTACATCGAACTTCTTCATACAAAAGGGTTTTTAGTCTACGCTAGGTTTGCTTTATTCAAGTCATGCCGAACAGTGTTTCACTTAGTTGAAACCTTCTAGTCGCTTAACGAAAATGAAAGTTGCCTCTCAGCTTATACCATGGATCCATTAGCTCTGTTCTCTTGTACCAAAACCTCATTCATGCACGACTCTTCGAAAATGAGCTTACAATATGTCACCAAAGAGAATACTCCAGCATGATTCCAATTCATATAATTATGTAAATACTGAACGAGAATATAATGCATTTTATTGGACACTTCATTCATTATCAAACGATGTTACTTCCGAAGTGCGAGATCTCAAGACGCTTAACTGAGCGGAAACGCGGAAATATGTCTTCGCTACAAAAGTATCGAGTAGTACGTACAACTCACGCAGGAGTAAGCCGTTTATAGATAAAGCATCGCCAACGATCACAAGCCAAAGACATTGCAGGAATATTCTGTTCCAAACAATGAAAGTAATGCTATAATATTCCGTTCCATACAATTGAAGTTCAAAAATTTCATCCTGCATGCATCCCTCATATATTAATTATACGCCCATCTCTATCGAGTGGTGATAAATCATTCGAAGGAGTGAAAGACAGCAGCTGCGCATACTAATGTTCTTACTTGATTGGTGTGGAAGTATTTTGTAGTGCCCAAAAAGCTTAAAATGTTTGTGCACTCCTGGAAATTATATGGTCATCAATACAGATTCACTTTAATCTTCTCCCTTCATTACCGAATCATTGTGGTGCAAACTTTGCAATATGTTGATATAGAGACCCTCGTACGAACACAAAGGCGAGGCGATCAGTAATATGTATACTTGTTGAATCAATACCTTCAGATAACTGGCCAAAGTAGATGACGGTGAACAGGCATAGACGGACGGGCTTTAAGTGCATGTCGAGAAAGTACATCAAGCGAAAAAAATTACTCTTTTAATGCTGTACATTTGGGAATCATGCCGTTCGAGCCTTAGAA
>JPKZ01001871.1:155352-166753 GCA_000803305.1 Toxocara canis
GCTGCACGATAACATGAAGTGAAAATTATATGCAATCATTATCATGGATAATGACCGATCTCATTAGCGTTATATGCACGAATAGCTTCACGTTTCCCTTTTACAAACTTTGCTCGACTCAGCCGAACAATGGCAAGTGCTTTCCAGTTGGGTCATCGGAGTTGACTTCTCGAGCCTTTCGGCCATTTCGTTCTGCGAAGCGCTATCACACCGTGGTGGTTCGGCTTCGGGCTTTCTCTCTAAAAAAAGCTCTGACTTGTTTTCGAAAATCTTCCTCCTACGTATGATAACGAAGGAAAGATATGGATTACGTACTGGGAAACAACAGAAAGAGCAACAAAAATATAGCGTGCATTTCATGCATAGATGGTTTTTGACTCTAGACCTTATGCCAATAAACATACTGTCATCCTTACCATATAATTCATCAATGTTTTCGTTTTTCGACATTTGTTTTTCGCCTATTTTTTAAACATGAAGATGCCATTTCAAAATCTATCCCTTCGAAACGCATGCATGTTCTACAGGGCAAACGTTCACAGTTTGCTCGCTTCATATTCTCGCAGCATTCCTTGTTCCGATAGATCACCGCACCAAAAAAATGAGGCAGTTTTGCAAGGATTCATTGGTGATGTGTAAATTCGGTACCTTATAGAGCAACGCTTAGCATCGGTTCTCTTGCTGCCGCAATAAGCCATGCAGCGGAAACTCCTCATCCACATCCCCCTCCCCCTCCAACTTCCCCTCTTCTCCCAAAAAACCTGACCGTTTCCAATTATACAGTCCAACGGCTTCCCGATCGGTCTCTTGTGAGCCATTAAGAGCTAAGGTACATCAAGATCAGCATGACAATCGGTTATATCGCTTGAAGTGTGCACACTTCAGTGGCCGGAGCATTATCAACAAACTGACTTAATTACAATGGGCTGCTTTTAATTTCTTCTTCGGATGTGATCATAAATTCTGAGTGTTGGCTCACGAATGAGTTCCCGCATCCATTTCTTTCAAATCGCTCCACCTTCAATTTCTTCCAATACGACCGTCTCTTTCACAAAAAGGAGAGTGATGGCGCCATTGTGGTCATGACGCGAAAGCATATAGAAAAGCAGAGAAGCACCCCCTTCCGATTGTGAGTTACTTAATATTCGGTTTCACCTTATTTTTGTTTGCAAAGTGTTCGATTTTTTGTGAAGTACTTGTTGACTTGTGTTGCATGAATCATCTACAGGTAGCCATAACCCCTGCTATTTACACTGAACCTTTGTGGGCGATTTCCTAATTCTCTTGAGAAACCAGCCCTTATTGAAAGGGTCGCTGTAGGAGGTTACTGGCCAATAATCTCGACATCTTCTTGTGCAAGGCTATGGAAGCTACTGTTAAGGACAGTGTGATGCGTCATCTGACATCTTGCAAACTCATTAGCCCTAAATAATATTTTTTGTCAGGTCGATCATTTCTTTCTCAGTTGATTTCATCTATAAGTGACCAGATCACCGCCTACAGTCAGAACGTGAAAAGTGATGTAGTACATGTTGCGCGTCATAGGAGACTTATATGCAAATTAAGCATTTATGGTGTGTTGGGTTTCATACTGTTGCTTCCGTCTAAACCGTTCTTGCAGTCTATAAAAGGGTGGTCGAATCACTTTCATTTTGTCACATATTTTTGCATTCCCCAACGGAGCACATTGGGATCATCTCTCTTCTTGCAATATATAAACGACGCCATGGATAATCTCCCAAGTGAACGCGTTGTTTTGCGGATGATTCGAAAATATCTATCGGCCGTTGCATGATCATGCTGTCAACGCGCATGTCTGCCTAGTCAATCTTGATTCTAGAGCGTTTGTTGCTCGCCGTAAATTTCAGCTAGCATTTCGACATGAATGACATCAAGAACATGAAAGAGGGGACCTTGACGCAGCAATTTTTGAGTTCTTGAAACACGATATTGACTGTATGAATGTTCCCGAAGGTAGAGTGAAGTGAATTTCTCGTAGCTGTTCAGACACGGCAATCAAACTGCACCGAAGCCATGATGGGGTAGGGTCAAACACTTTTGACATATTACTCGCGATATGAGTTATTCGAAATGCCCAGTTATCGAGATTCGTCGACGATTTTAGCACTCTTTAGATCAACCGGGTTAGGCCTTCAAAAACAAACGTCGCCCCAGGCATATATTTGCCCCGAAACCTCTACTGATGAAGTTTGGTGTGGCGTGAGCCAGGCACTTTTGAATTCCACGTTTTCACTATGTAATTTCTATCGGTCATCCCAGACAGCCCACTACTAATAACCTGATCATGAATACGAGCTCCGTCTGAAATTGCAAATTATGTTTACATAAAGTTAAGCAGTTTGTCGCTTTGTATTGACGTTTTAGACGCACACTAACACTGTACTACTGGATCGTGTAGTCAGCCCACGTTACTCAGTGATTGAGCGCCTATGTAAAACATTATATGTATATATATATATATACATATACCAACGGAGCACATTGGGATCATCTCTCTTCTTGCAATATATAAACGACGCCATGGATAATCTCCCAAGTGAAAGCGTTGTTTTGCGGATGATTCGAAAATATCTATCGGCCGTTGCATGATCATGCTGTCAACGCGCATGTCTGCCTAGTCAATCTTGATTCTAGAGCGTTTGTTGCTCGCCGTAAATTTCAGCTAGCATTTCGACATGAATGACATCAAGAACATGAAAGAGGGGACCTTGACGCAGCAATTTTTGAGTTCTTGAAACACGATATTGACTGTATGAATGTTCCCGAAGGTAGAGTGAAGTGAATTTCTCGTAGCTGTTCAGACACGGCAATCAAACTGCACCGAAGCCATGATGGGGTAGGGTCAAACACTTTTGACATATTACTCGCGATATGAGTTATTCGAAATGCCCAGTTATCGAGATTCGTCGACGATTTTAGCACTCTTTAGATCAACCGGGTTAGGCCTTCAAAAACAAACGTCGCCCCAGGCATATATTTGCCCCGAAACCTCTACTGATGAAGTTTGGTGTGGCGTGAGCCAGGCACTTTTGAATTCCACGTTTTCACTATGTAATTTCTATCGGTCATCCCAGACAGCCCACTACTAATAACCTGATCATGAATACGAGCTCCGTCTGAAATTGCAAATTATGTTTACATAAAGTTAAGCAGTTTGTCGCTTTGTATTGACGTTTTAGACGCACACTAACACTGTACTACTGGATCGTGTAGTCAGCCCACGTTACTCAGTGATTGAGCGCCTATGTAAAACATTATATGTATATATATATATACATATATGTATATATATGTATATATATTCATATATGTATATTCATCCGGAAAACAACAAAACCTCTTGTCGAAATTCGTCAGTTAACTGCAGCATTTCGAGACCAAAAAATTTGGATTGACGCGGGTAATGAATGCTCCATGTGCACGCATAGAACTAGAGCAATTTTGGACTCGCCGTGTACGACCGTTGATCGCTTCCTCATTCTTGCGTGCTTCTGTCGCATTCATGTTACCCCACGATCTCAACTGCTTGCTTTCTCCCTAGTGCAATTCAAAATCCAATTTTATTTTCAGTTTGCTTAGATGAGTAAAAATCAAAGGTCAAAGAGTGTCGTTTGCGATCCGCATTTTTAATAACAACGGACTTGAAAGTGGACATAAATGTACCTAAAAAGAAATATGCAAACAGGTTTAAATTTCGAAAAAATTGACTTTAATTTCTTCACATGTTTATCAGAAGGTGCAAATGCTCGGCTCTTCTCCAAATTGCGCTCGTTTTATTGATTCGCATTCATAATGAAGTTTTTTTTTTGCGGAGCTATTAGGCAGAAAAACTGACGTAAATGATGTTTTAAGAGATAAAGCATGAGGAATTAAGACAACAGCTTAAGTACAGTGATAACGCCAAAGTTTTTATGCGACGCTCACATGTGCTGCCGCCTACGTCATATATTTGAACAGTGCAAAAAGCAATGCAAATCAAACAAGAAATTTATCTGGCTTGTTTTTCCGCCTATCATGATGGTTCATTTCATTTGTTAATTTCATGTGATTTCATTGAATACCGTATCATCTCAATAGAAGCTCTTAGCCATATAATGCTTCCGTTTGGAAAAGACGGATTTGCATTGAAAAGAACTAAATTTATAGTTAATGAGATTGCAGATGGTGATCTGTATCGATCGAACTTGTATCGCGGTTTTTTTGCGACCCACTGATTAGTAAATTGAGCAGTTTGTTTTGTGATGATTGCGTTTTGCTATAAATCCTTCTTAATTAAGTGCCTAATTATGTTGCATGTTTGTGCATTCTATTCTATTCGTACGCAGACGATTGTGCGTATGCAGTCGAGCAGTAACGAGGCCAAAAATTTTCCATTTTTCCAAATGCGAGGAACATTGTTTTATGATCTTGAAAGTCGTTAACTCTGTGTGAATAACGAATCGAACCATAAACTGTGACGCGAAAAAACGGTACGATCGGGAAGAAACGAAAACGGTGAATCGAGCCGAACACGCAGCCAGTATGGCGCACAATTGAATCCCATCCGGCTTCAGAAATCAGCAGACAGATGGCGTTTGGGACCGTACGAGAAACAGGACCGGAATGTCCTGATTCGTTTTGTTTTTCCGCTCTCGTTCATAAGTCGCTTCTCGGCACCTACACCACTATCACATCGTATTTGAATGAACCACTCTTGAAACGGACCAAACTGAGTAATCTGCTCGGTATGTATTTAAATGTTTTTTTTGGAAGGGAGAAATGCAGCCCCATGCAGGTTTCGAGTCGGCAAATGAGGTAGTGTATGGGTAATATGCAGAAAGCGTAATGTCGTGAAAGAAAAATTGCAAAATTGTGTCACAATTTAAATTCTGAGGGAAGAAACTGTGTAAAACTTCAAAACCTCAAGTGTTGTCTTTAAAAGCGCACTATTTTACATTTCACAGCTGGACTCTATGTTCGTCGCTTTTATTGAATCGAACAAAACCATGTGAAAATACGCTGAACATTGCTGTACCAAGCACGAGACGATTATCACAAGCACTCATTATCGCTGAATATCGCTAGTGTATTAAGTGGATTGAACTACTTCATAGCACACAAAGGGCTGATTACGTGCGTCCATGTGTGTGAGAATTTCTCATCATTTCAATGGTCTGAATGCGTTAAGCGTCACATCGATCTTATCAAAATTATCAACTTGTTTATGATAAACGTAGTAGGCATCATCGGCCAGCCTATCACCTTATTTTTTTTCTCATTTGATATGCGAGCCAGTGCTTAGCTTCGCGCTTCTTCTGACTTCGCGCTCGAGGTGCAGACAGCATAACGACGAGCTCACATAACATTCAGAACTAGGCTGCAAGGGAGCAGTTCTTTAAAAAATTAAGCAAAATTAAGCACGTGAACAAAGGAGAAAGCAATTTTTAAAGATGGTGAGAAGAGTGAGAGGAACGTTGCAAGATGCGATTACGCAGAAATTTGAAATGATAAAGCTCATAGAATTGATATGATTATCAAACGAGGGACAATCACCGAACCTTTTTTGACGAACCAAGTACAATAGCAACGTATAATTACTCTTACGGACTATTCATAAACAGTATTAAAGAGTCCACCGCCTTTCTGTTAAAATAATTGCGTTCTTCTCTCATGTATTCTGCATATTTCTGATGATGGCATAAAGTGCCGCTGAATCGACGAGTAGATAGATCTTGCTATTACGCAAGTTGTGTTTACTAATAACAGTACAGCTACTACTCCCGATTTACTCGAGTATAATGCAGCATATATAAGATAAATTCATAAATTAATTATAAGCGAGCAAGTGATGAATTAATTACTATTCGGTTTCGCCGTATTATTTACTGAATTGTTGCATTTGAAATGTGCCACAATTATTATTTGGTTAGGTCCACATTCAGCAATGATCATAGATAGCGATATCTCGCTTTAAACATATCATAAAGCTATTTTATAGAATACATATTGAAGTGCAATGCTAGCTACGTATACATCCATCTCATACGATTGGTAAGGGAACCTCAAAGAGTTTCACCTGCAGAGTCGCTACAAAAAAAAGCTATTTTCTACTTGATTTCTGGAAAAAAATCAACCTGACCTCCGGTTCAGGGGCAAAGAAGTTCCCTGAAAATTAAATACACAAGTAGAGAGCATATTCTGGCTAACGAATTACTTCATAGATAGGAGGCAGTAATATTTTAATGTTGTTTGTGTGACGTATAGATGTATGAAATTCAAAACTATTTCATGCATTTCGCATTCACAGTGACGAGGTTTAAAGAACATTTCAAAACTTAAGCAAAAAAAAAAAATCACGCTAACACTACCATCAGTTGACTGCGAGTATTTCTTTTGACACCATTTGCACATTCCATGCACTGATGCAGTGGCCGAAAAATACGACATCGGCAAAAGCGATGTTCACCACCACTCTCGATAAGCTACGGATCCACACAATGAACTAGCCAACGAATATGATGGTCGACATTTAGTACACGATAAGCAGATTATGGATTTTCTGGTCTAATGCAAATTATTTATTACGTTTTATCGATATGTAGGAGAATTCACTGAATTTTTTTTTTTCAAAATCATCGAGTCATAAACGACATCCAACAACCAATTAAAAGCACCACTCAAATACATTTTTAAACATTCACAGATTTTATGGGACAAGTGCTGGCAAATAGGAGAAAAACAACGGGGTCATTAAATATGCAAAAAAGTGGAGCGGCACATGCGCAATCATTAAAATGCTGGTTCATTAATTAGCCTTAGGAAAAATTCATGTGTTGAAAAGTTGGAGCCAAAGTCAAGAATTTATCCGAGAATCATGGTGATAATGATTTCGACAAAGAAAGGTGATCGATCAATAATTCAGCGAAAGTTACTCGCTTTGCTTACTGAACCCATAACTAGTCACTGTTGTGCATTTTTATTCATAAATCTATGCCTACCACATGACCAATCAATCAACTCTTAACAGCTTTACAAATTCACTTCTATGGTTATTATTATTTGAGAATCAATCGGTCGGTTTATCACTGAACAGCAACAAACATATGTACCTGTTTCTGTACCAAGCTCGAGCATCTATTAAAAGTCGCAATTCTGGATTTTGGCAAACTTGCGTTTTCAAAAACACATAATTTTGGCCTACCTTGTCTGTTCATAAAGAAAACAAGTTTACATATTCGGTCTCCGCAGTACATTCAATTCAGACACCTTTGAGGCGACGAATTTCGTTGATAGTACACCCGAGATCTCCCCTTTCACTTATTCTCATAGCAATTCACCGACCTTATAACTCCTCAAAGGTTTAAGAAGCTGGCATGTGTATTTTGCACCCTTCCCCCCCCCCTTCCCCACTGGCAGTTTGTTTCGATTGATTCGAAAAAACACGAATCTTTAGCTGAAAACTTGAATAAGCGATTTTTTGATCAACCGGAATCATGAATTTTGTCGCTTAAGAGAAGTTTATAAAACTAGTTCGTGTAATAAAATACAGTCGCCTAAGCACATATCAAGTCGATCCCAAATACACGTATCCCCACAAGTTTTCAAGTGCTTCCCAACAGCTCCAAATAGCTTCATAGCAATTCACCGACCTTATAACTCCTCAAAGGTTTAAGAAACTGGCATGTGTATTTTTCACCCCTCCCCCCCCCCCCTTCCCCACTGGCAGTTTGTTTCGATTGATTCGAAAAAACACGAATCTTTAGCTGAAAACTTGAATAAGCGATTTTTTGATCAACCGGAATCATGAATTTTGTCGCTTAAGAGAAGTTTATAAAACTAGTTCGTGTAATAAAATACAGTCGCCTAAGCACATATCAAGTCGATCCCAAATACACGTATCCCCACAAGTTTTCAAGTGCTTCCCAACAGCTCCAAATAGCTTCATGCAAAAGGGTTCATAGCGTTTTTCTTATGCTTACAATGAGATGCGCGTTGAGACATGCAAGTCAGGAAATGGAATGAACGGTACGTTTTTTTTTTCTAACTTAGATTACAAGTTAACTTTAATAAAGCTTCAGCGTATTCTCGTGGTCTTCACAGTGAGGGAGTTATTAGAAATTATTGTATTTCCGATGGCCGCCTATCGTGATTCATTAATCTTTCCATTGGAGGAACACTTCCAGACAGAAAACATTGAATTTTGACGCAGTTTAGTTATAGAGTATCGAATCCACTAAGGATCCTATCAGAAACCCATATCCCAATTTCTGAAGCACAGAGAAGTTTTGCTCAACGATTCTATGGCAAATTTCGACAAAATATTGACCAAAATTTCGACTTAAAATTGTATCTTTTCTTAGTCGAATTGGCAGAAACAATTGCATATTTAATATTTCAATTGATGGTGTTCACGGACTGTCTGCAGCAACACTTAGCCCATTTGCTGACACTTAAAAATTACCAATCATTCAAGCTATGCCTTTAAAAATATTGAACTCAATTACATTTAACTGATTTTGTTGAGCACGTCTCCCCAATTTCAAACTGATTGAGAAGGGCTCATAAGGCGTTGAGACGCCCAGCTCGTTTGCATTTGTTGTTAGGCGACAAGGGTTTCAGTTCGCTCTATATGTACATAACATTATGCGCAGTGCTCGTCCCGGATTCAGGCGCTTCCTGGATAAGTCGTCGTCGAGCATGAGACCGCTCATCGGATTGCAAGACATTGCTGAAACGATGCTCTTAAAAATGCTTTTCTCTGCAATCGCTTATGTATAACGCAACGTTCACAAAAGAAATTTGACGCTAGCCAAGTTAACAGCTAATCAAACATTGAATGAGGTCTCCTTTCATAAGGTGGAAGAGGTAGCGGGCTACCGAGCAAAAATGGCACTCATTGGCTCGTATTTGAAAGACATACGCCAATCGTCTTATGTATATGGTAATATTTGTAAACTAATACCCGAGTATCAGCTTAAACATATGGTGTTCTAACAGACACCTTACAGTTTTGCTCAACTTCATACAAGTAAAACGAAACCCCAACATTGCTCTACTGTAATGAAGTACTTTATATGTTGGTGGTAGAAAACTCTTACGAAGTAGAATTAGCAGTTAGTTAGTGATCTGGATTAATTCGTTTTTTTTGGAGCCCTTTATTGCCAGAATTTCGCCGGAAAATCAGAAGAGTGCCTCACTATAGTTGAATTTCTTAAAAATCTTTTCATCAATTATCATTCAATACTCCAGAAAGGGGCGTTTTTTTGAGATAAAAAAGGTTTGCTCTTTTTTCTTACCGAACAAAATAATTTTTAAATAGAAAATTACGAATTAAAAATATCGTTGGTGAGGGCGTAAATGATATTGTTCGAAATTCGCACGTGTGCATAATCCAATTTGTGCAATTCTTTTGACCTTATCGATAATTTTTCTCACATGAAGCTTGCTCTCGGTGTGGAATAGCACTTTGTAAAAATAAGTGCATATGAAAAAAAAGTTCACTAAAAAGTAATTTAGGAGCGTAAAAGCGATTTTGTTACAATACACTGTGTAGTAGTAGTCAACTTATTAGCAACGAAAGTCGGAGTACGCAAGCCAGAGTTTTAGAATTTCTGAACAATGGGGAGAAATGCTTCTCATAATTTCAATAATCGCATGCGTACATATTCTCTTTCTCTCCCACTCCCGACCCCACACTCCTCCTTCCCTTCCCCCTTCCCTTGTATGATGAGCTTTTTTCATTTCTAGTTTGTGTCCGTTTGCGTTCCCCTGTACTTAACAGTATTGTGTAAACACATTGAGCTACATTTTTTGTGACGTATTTTTCGTTTCAATTTTTCTCACCGTCTACGTCTTCGTCACTGGTTTCTCACAGCACAAATTTTTTTTCCGTGAACAAAAGTGCTGATGAAATTGCTGCTTTAGGCGAGGAATATATGTGATCTTCGGGGGTCTTCTTGAACGCAACTATCTAAATAAATACTCGCGCTGTAACATTTGAATATCGCAGTAAGATTCCTCACCTCCTCCCCTCCTACCCCCTTCCTATCCTTTCCCCAAATAAGCAGTTGTTTCTGAATTGAATCAACACGAAAGACAAACTGTCATAAGCGCACTCTCAGACAAGTATGCATGACGCTGCCAAAGTATGCGCCACTAATTTCAATGATGCCCAAGTGCATAGGAAGAAGCGACAAAGTCATACAGCTAATAGAGTTAGGTGCATTTGTCTCAAAGATTTTCATGCAACGTTAAAAGCTGAAGTGAACAACGATAATTGGAAGACTGGACGCCAAGAATGCCTTAACCTCTGGTCAGCTTAACTTTTGATTAACTTGCGCGATATGCTGTTGTGATATTTTTAGTTCTAACGAGCAGAATTTCTATAAATTTTATCTAATTATACGGTAAGTAAAAGAGACTAAGAATTTTGAAGTATTGAAAAAACAATTGCTTTTATATTTATACTATTCATCTACGTGATCAATATCCGCATTGAGAAATTTATTGAAACAACGTATCTGTTTATGAGTTTTCCTTTCATAGGAGTGTGTGTTTGTTTGTTCACTCAACCGCTCTTGTGGCCACTAATCATCTAACTACCACGATGATTTTCAAGTACTTAAATGCGATTGCGATCTCACAAGGGTATTTTTTCAATTGTTGACAAAGACAGTATATTATATAGCGAATCTTAAATGAAAAAACCTCCGATTGTCAGGGATATCCTAAGGTCACATACGGGTAATAACTGTGTATTATGCTACACATGGCAATAATGACAAATTTCATGGTTCTAAAAGTGCTGCTAAAATATGGCAAGTTCTTTAGAATATTTCCTAATGCGCTTGAAACAGAAGCTTTCAGCAAGACGCCTTAAGAATCAAACATCCCTCTATGATAATGACCAATGGCATCTGTTTACAGACTGACGTTATCAAAGGCTCCTGAAGATAATTTCAAACGCTTTGATGCGTAATAAAAAACAAAATAGTTGCATGCGTCACAGATCGTTTTAGATGTATTTTTGTTTGTGTGTTTGTTTGCTTGTTTGTTTTATTTTGAAATAGTTTATTGATGCTGCTCTCTCATTAATGAGAGGCGAGCTGCTTTTTCTCTTCTAAAAATCTAGACAAGTACTCGAAAAAGGAAATTTGTTGTAATTTCATTGAAGTCTTACCGGAACTGTGGAATTAGGCGGTGTTCCCGTTCGATCACTTTTCGTCTTACTTCATCGCCTTTCCTCCTAGCAAGACTTTATGTAGCTCGAGAATGTACTGCAGTTGTTTGCGTTAGCGCCGACCTCATTCTCCCCTCCTCCTCCCGCACCACACACTCCTACACATGATCGTGACCGCTTTTATATAGCCGGCCGAAATTTTTCGTAAAATGCGGAATTTCC
>JPKZ01001871.1:168337-180618 GCA_000803305.1 Toxocara canis
ACTACCAATATTTAATGCACTGAGTAACCTTTCCCATTTCTAACACACACAGACTGCAGCAATATTTACTAATCTGGGTAATCTAATCTTTCCCAAACATCTTCCATGTTCTTCGACTTTCTCTTTTTGATGAATTTTGGTGACTTTTTGATGACTTTTCTTATCTTTTTGTTGATGATTTGAAAAACACTCGCATTAGCGCTTTAAGCACCTCCTTACAGTTATGATGCGCACGCGATCTTGTCAACTGATTTATTCAACATATCAGAGCAGTTTGTTTGATTTGTGGCGACCGCTCAGTGTGCCCATTACGTGCCTCTTCAAAGGCGTTAGTTTGCAATCGTTTGCTTATTTGTTGCGTTTAGATGATCATGATTGCTGTCGTTTTATGGTCGCTTCAAATGGATCACTTATCATACGCCGTCATTTTCAGTACAGTCGCAATTCTTGCAAGTATTCCTTCTTTACGCTGAACATTGCTCTCACTGAAAACACTTAAGTGAAGGCTCAAGCTTTGAATACTTTAAAAGAAACAGATCTCATTTGCCAGCATATTTTGGAATATTTTTTCTTACGTAACCATCTGAAAAGGTATCATAACTGCGCTGGTGAAAACTATCGCATCGTCCGTTTCACCTTCCCATTACGGGAAGGAAACCTGTGTTCTTGGGCAAGAATAGTTTCATTTATAGCAGTCATGGGTTTCTTTTTTCCGAAGAGAATGAGGATCGTTATATTGCCCACACATATTTAGCTCCAGGCAGCCAGGTTCAGGCTTGTAGCTGAGCACAATAGCAAGTCCGTTACGATAATCATTTGTTGTGATTTTCTGAAAACGTTTTTTGCTCAGAGCAAGCCTTTGATGAGTTTCTATTATTTGATTCCTTTAAAAAAATGTTACTCAAGGAGAAGATCCACGAAGTCTTTTGCATCGTTAGACTATCCAAATCAGGCATTCTCAAACAATCTCAAACCTTTCTAACGATATTCACGAGAGTATTAGCTAAAGCTAAAGTCGGAGCACAACGTACTAGGCCAGTTGTTGTCGCTTAATTCGACCAGTCTCTTGGTTCTGATGACTGTTTCCGATGAAGCAATGATCTTGCGACATACTAAACGGAGTTGGCGTCCAGGCACATTTACCTTCATAGGCGAACAAGTAAATGTCGTAGATTGGCAGTTTTTGAATGATGCTGAGAAAAGCTTACTCACAAATGTTGCAGTTCACTAAATGGGCTTCGCTATAGGGGTTGACTGTTAAGGCACTGAAAAATTCGAGTGATCACATAAGCTGTGCTGGTTGAGGTTTATTAATGATCGCAAACGGTACACCCATGAAGGGTGCTTTTCTCAATTAATCCCGATTTATTCCAGTCTACTGTAATACATTCTCCTAGCTTGAAAGTTTCACTGTCGTTATCATAAATTTTCCTTTAAGCAAGCTATCGTTGTAACAAAATTTCCATGTTCTTTTAAACAGAAACTGTCTGAAACCAACTTATTGATTCATTGTACGCCTGAATTGATGGTCGATAAGGCGATCGGTTTAGATTGTGTTTGCACTGTCGAGCAAATGAAAATTTTTGCACACATTTGATGGCAAAACGTTCGAGCGTGCCCATTAGTTTACAAATGAATTCATACTAGCAAACGCCCTCTTCGTATCAATATTCGTTCTTCTATCTTTCCATTCTCAATGTTTACGACCATCATCACCTTTGGCATTACGGTGAAAATGCCTTAGAGGCTTTTTGAGTCTAAAAGGACCACGGTAGGGGGAGGGGGGAGGGGGGAAAGAACTGCTGAAGGGGAGATAATTGAAAATCAAGGCAACGCAAGTTTTCTGGTAACTATAGTGAAGTTTATGCTTCTCGATCTGAATCCAAAAGTTTTCTCAATCCGAAGATTACTGAAAAAGCCCCTGCGCTACTGTCCTCGTAAAAAAAAATAACCACTTCAAGGATTCTCGTTCAAACACAACAGCTTTCACATTGCTCTACTGTCCTGACGACTTAGAGCAAAGCTGTATGCATTTAGTAAGAAACTTTTTTTTCCAAATACCTTTCGAATTAAAGTTGGATTGCTATTGTATAAACATACTCCTTCAAATTGGCGAAAATATCTTCAGCTATACTTTCTCATGTCGAAAATTTGAAGGCGCCTTTTGCTATTTTGTCTTTCAATGTCAAAATATTCGTTCCCTTTCGCTCAACAACAAACTTAATTTCATTCGAACCTTTCACAAAAATTTTGATGTTTTTTGCCAACGCGTTTCGCTTCCCGTTGGCACCGTCTAAGTAAAACTCAGTTTAGACGTTCTAGAAACCCGTCACTTTATCCTAAGGCCATTTCAAATATTACGGCTATAAGATGTCAGTTCATCTGCAGCCATTTAAAATTTTACGACTATAAGACGTCAGTTCATCTGCAGCCATTTAAAATTTTACGACTATAAGGCGTCAGTTGATCTAGAGCCATTGATAATGTTACTGTTCTAAGGTGTCAGTTTATCTAGGGCAATTGCATTTCTCTGTGGCAGTTGCAAATGAAACGGTCATAAGGCGCCAATTTACTACATGCCATTGCATTCATTTAGGGTAATGCAAACGTTACGGCTATAAAACGTCAGTTCATCTAGGGCCATTGCTAATGTTACGGCTATAAAACGTCAATTCATTTACAGCCATTGAAGGTGTTGCAGCTGTAAGACTTCAGTTCATCTAGAGCCATTGGTGATGTTACTGTTCTAAGACGTCAGTTTATCTACGGCCATTGCGTTTACCTACGGCAATTGCAAATGCTGTGGTTACAATGCGTCAGTTTGCTCTGTGCCATTGCATTTACCTACGGCCATTGCAAATATTGCGACTGCAAAACGTCAGTTCATCTAGAGGCATTGCAAATGCTGCGGCTATAGGATGCTAGTTGATCTAGGGCCAGTGCAAATGTCGGGGTCAGTTTGCTTAGCTCCATTGGAAATGTTACGGCCATAAGACCTCATTTCATCTAGGGCTATAAAATGTTACTGCTATAAGATGCCAGTCTATCTATGAACATTGCAAATGTTAGGTCTACATGATATTCATTGTTGACTGAAAAGTGTGTAGTGGGCCAAGGTACTGAAAATGGCGAGAAGGTTATGCTTAGCTGAGTGAATAGATGGATTTTCAGTTGTCGACAGCAACGCCGAAGCAGTATGGTAGGGGAAAAGAATGAAGTTCGTAACGGATTCTCGAGTCTCTTGAAGGAGAAGGTTATCGTGCAACAAATATGGGCTGGTATTAACATAAACAACAGCTGGGAGAGATTGCTCATCGAAGCACCACATTCACTTGCTGCGCTCGGTAACATAACATTTAATGCTACCTTCGGTATTATATTGAATGCTTTTGTAAATATTAATTGTTATTCACTCCACTTTCTCATTTTCGTATTGCTTGTGATCTATTTCGATGAGGAATGCAGATTATTATCAGTTATTAAGTACTATCAATTTCGTGATTTGCATGTGAGCAATTCACTAATACTCGTTCGTTTTGCCCTAAAAACAACAGCATAAGAACCGCGGCTGATTGGACCACAGGATCGCCGTTAGAGAAACGACAAAAATGTGAAAATTTTAAAAAGTTATCTGCACCAAGCCAGACATATATACATTTTTCCGGAGAGGCTAGGTGCTACGCGTTTTGATTCTGAACCACGTCGAAAGCATAAACAGATGATTTGCGAATAGTATGCGCTCTGACTGGGTTCAAAAAACTATCAAATCTGCCACTATATGTACTTACTTTTTAGATCTCCATCAAAACATAGCTGTAAGTCAGTGAATATTAGCTGCAGAAGATCTGTTCAGAAAACTGCGAGAAGTTTGGCGAAATCTTTCAAAAATTGCAGAAAAACTAATAATGCAATCGGTGAAGAACTCGTGCAGCGATCCTGATTATGAGCCGTCGAAGTGTCGCTCCAAAATGTCAACACGAACGGGGAACAGGAACCGAACGGTGTCCAGTAGTTCATCGCAACTAAATGATACGCTATCAAAAATGATGGCTATTGAGTTGGAATCCTTACGATCGCATACAACAGTCTCTTTTATGACGATCGCACAAAGTAGTGCGACCAATCTAGCCGAGGAACTGCTATGTAAACGTTCGAGTTCGTCGTTGAGAATTAGTAATAGTGGGCTAAATGTAGCATCAAACGATCCGATACAAAAAGATTGCGGAGACACATCATCGACGACTGCTACTGTGGTATCGGTTGGAGGCAATGTTGTTAATGTGAGTTAAACGGTGTATTGACTGTTCGGAAATCATTTCGATAATCTGCTCCCAACACTACCCATTCTTTGAAGCCACGCATTTATTTGTACGCGTTTTGTGAACATGAAGTGCTAGTGCCACGTTTGTCGGATTGCTCATGCTTAAACGTTAAGCGAGAGAGAAGGTGGAATCGTGCAAATTATGGTCTGCTCTCTTCACTAACCGAATGGATTCTAGGATCCACTAGAATAGTCCGCAAATATTTGTGATATCAATCGCTGATTCTTTGGACTTCTTAGTAAATAAACTGCACGACAGCTGAACTAGTACCCCGAAAGATCCTCATCATGTTATGTTTCAGTTTGCCTCTTGAACTTCTGTTTTTTTTTTCTAATTTTCTCATTCTAGTTCTTTTTTCATTGAATATTTCATTTGGAACAAACTACTCCATGCCTCCTCCAAAGCTCTGTGAAACATTTCGATAATCTGCTCCCAACACTACCCATTCTTTGAAGCCACGCATTTATTTGTACGCGTTTTGTGAACATGAAGTGCTAGTGCCACGTTTGTCGGATTGCTCATGCTTAAACGTTAAGCGAGAGAGAAGGTGGAATCGTGCAAATTATGGTCTGCTCTCTTCACTAACCGAATGGATTCTAGGATCCACTAGAATAGTCCGCAAATATTTGTGATATCAATCGCTGATTCTTTGGACTTCTTAGTAAATAAACTGCACGACAGCTGAACTAGTACCCCGAAAGATCCTCATCATGTTATGTTTCAGTTTGCCTCTTGAACTTCTGTTTTTTTTCTAATTTTCTCATTCTAGTTCTTTTTTCATTGAATATTTCATTTGGAACAAACTACTCCATGCCTCCTCCAAAGCTCTGTGAAATCTGCGCGGAATCCTACCATCCCCATCTTGAAAGCGATAAAGCAAATAGGCGGAAAAATATTATGAATTTCTTGAGAACGGATGCGCTTAAGGTTGCAGCTTATATGATTGAATCGCGCCTGAGCGCATCGCTTTTTTTTGTGGCTAACAAACGCTGCTATTTTTTATAATGTATGAATTTAGTGATTTGTGTGCACGATATGAAAACTACGCTTAGTGAACTTTATACCCTTCACCTCCAATAGTGAACATTGCAGCGTCGTAACGTGCGCTCTATGGAACACAATTATATTGTCGCTAAATATTTGCTAAACATTTTTCTTTAGCTGCAGAATGGAACAATACGTTTAGGCAATGACCGAGGCACGAGCGGCGCTCGGAAGTGCACATCAAGCAATGGCATCGATTGGAAAGAAAACCAACGATATTCCTCGAACGATCGGCGCCGTTCTTGCGCTTATTGAGCTGGTTACCCAAACGTTTTGCTTTCAAATATCGCACTGACGGTTTTCCTAGTTTTCTAGTTTGTGATGTGATTCATTCTTAAGTGAGGGTCATTTTGGGCTGGAATGAGGTCGTGGAAGCGAAGCTTCGATTTATAGAGGTATGCGAAATCTCTGCAACACCACTGAAAGTAGTAAACTACAGCGACGCAACTGGAGATGTCCATATACTGGAGGTAATCGACTCTCGTCAGTGCGTCTGCTCGATGGCCAACTTGAAAAAAAAAAAAGAGGAAAGGGTTCGCTAAAGGAGGGACTCGAAGTGGGGGAAGAGAGACAACGAAACATTTCGGAGTGCGAAAGGAAGCGATTTTTTTTTTTTGAGGATCTACGAGAGATGGACTACAGTTAGCGAACTATTGCACTCTTGAGGAACCTTTTCACTGAATCCCTTCTTCATTCACTTTTTGGTCTTAGAGAACGCTATCGCACAATAGAATACAGTATGATTCCGAAAAGAATCTTACGTTTCTAGTGTTCTAGGGGAGACGGGAAGTTGACTTAACAGATATTGCAAACGATGAACTAGTATAGTTCAGTTTTCAGCCGAAGTATGTTTTAAATAGAAGTAGCTCTTTGTAAAAATATTTTTTATTTTTAAAAGTCTTAATTTGAAGTAAGAAATAAATTAGAAGGAGATCTTCAGTACGTCTAATATGACTTCGGTTTTTAAAGTGTAATAAATGGCCTGACATGGTTTAAACAAAAAGTTGGCAAGAGCGTTTTATTGGAACGATAGATAGGTGGGAATCTTTTGGGCCTCAGGCGATGCATACATCCTCATGCTCATTTTTTTAAAGCTGGATTTGCAATGTACTCCAAAAAAAGTTCGTGACGAATTGGATCGATTGCATCATATTATCGAGGAATGTGCACAAGAGGCGTTTACGCTCGAAGACCTTTTCCAGGAAGCTATCAAACTCGCTGACATTAAAAGCGCTAAACTTGGCCGAACAGGTTGCTTGTCACTATTGCTCGTGATCAATTTGTGTTAATTAACAATTCACGTTACGAACTGATATCAGTAATTCTCATAACGAACCCATATCACTAATTCGTATCTTATCAAACCTCCATTCTTGAAGTATCTATATTTCCTTCAATTTTTAGCAAAAAAAAAAACTGCATGATCAATGTACGCACTACCGTTTCAGAATACGTTTTTCTTGATATTTCGGACGCAGTTACGGATTTTGAATCAAGCATGGTTTAAACATAAAATGTGAATCCTAACAATCGTGGTTCTGCGGTATAGAAACTGCCTTACGTGCTTCCAATCTGTACCCTCTGAAAACGTATGCTCTTTTGTCGCTATTGTCTGCATATCGTACAGACCTCAACCTATACAATTCGAACAATATTTAACCCTTTGTCTTTATCATTGTTGACGATGCAAGTTTTCAAAATTTTGCATCATTTATTATACAAATGATTTTCTCTTATTTAGAAAGATCAAAAAAAAGAAGAAAAATGAAGATGAGTCAAAATGTTTTTTTAAACAAAAAGAGGAACGTTGCGTTTTTATCGACCGGAATGCTTGTTTCACTCAATTGTTTTATGTTTAAATTTAGGTTTCATGTTATTGGGTGAAGTGAAGCATTTCTGGGAAAAGATTGTTGCGTTTTGTGACGAAATTAGCAAACTTATCGAATACACACTCGACTCATCGTGTAACGCTTTCGTCGCCATTATACTTGAACAAGTCGAAAAAGCATCTTCATCAACCAAATTTCATCTCAAAGATCGCTCAAGACATGAGGTATTTTATGTTCTGGTCGGACTAACTCTTAATTAATGATTTCAAATCAAAAGTAGTTTTTCATATTTGTTTTTTTTGGCATTCAAAGTTGCCACATTTTTAAATGCAATTCTTTCAAAAATGCTACAAAAAAAAAGCATTTATATTTGAAGAGAGGCACATAGCAAATTCTTGCCGAATCTCTAGAAGAAATTGAATACGGATTAGCTAAAAATTGCAATATTGTCCAGTTTGAAGGTAAGTTTAATTGTATTCCTTTATTTGTGAAATATTTGGTCTGTGAAGCAACTTACCCATTGATATGTTGAAGCGAAGGCAATTGGATCATTCATTATTACTCAAATGCATTCATCGTGGACACCCCAATATTGTTGTGAGGTTTTAATATTTTTGCTCGACGGAGGTGGGTTGAGGGCTTACATAGTGATGTGCAGATTGAGTCGACTGGGCTACTGCCTATCGTACGAGACGAATAATGACGAACGCAATCTATAGAAAATCACACATGAAACTGCGCTAACGGGCTGATTTGATCGTACATACTGCAGCCGTCCGCTCACGTTAGAAAGCATGCAAAACTCTCCGTGATTGATCAAACGCACATTTTCACTATTTTTTAAAGAGTGAGAATCCGGTTTAGATTTTCTGGGTTATTAAATGATAACCTGAGCATTCGGATAACCAAGTGGTAATTTCATTTTAACCTTTCCAATTGTTCGGGAAATAGTAACTTAATTTGATCTAAGAGATGGTGGATTTGCATGTGCCTGAATAAAGAGCTAAGTCGATTCAGATCTATCAAGTGTCTTTGGCATGTGTGGCGTACGCACTATCGGTAAGGCATCTGACGGATGCATATTCGGCGTTCTCCACAGAGTTTCTTATGCCTCAGATGGATGCTATCTCTCGATATCCGCTTGTCGCCCACAGTGAAATCGAGCTGGCTCACGCCCATGATCAGTTCAAAGAGTCGAATTTGGCATGCAATAAGGTGGGCCAACAGTCCGCTTTTGCAAAGTGCCAAAAATCATACGTTCTTTTCATCGTTGATTTCGTTTTGCTGGATCGGACCGCGTCGATTACACTGAGCCGATTGGGAGCTTTCTTAACGATAAGAAAGAAAGAGAGAGAATAAAAAACTCCCCACGTGGGCAATATTTGTCCGATGCAGGCGACATGCAAAATTATGCTCTGCAGCTTTCCACAGAAATGGAAAGCAGCTTTCCACCTCGGATTTGAGAAAAGCCTGTGATACAAAATTCTTGTTGTTCAGTGCGGGTTGATGATAACGATAGCCAACTACCGTTGTCGCTGAAAATTTAAACTTACAAGACCAGTTCTGTAATAAATAGTTTTGGTTTGTTCTAGAGGTTAAGGAAACGAGGCCCCTTATAGGTGGGTCGTATATTTTCGGAATTTTGTATGGCCCGATATGATTGATACTTGTATACATGCATTATGTTGCACTGCCTTTATAGCCAAGCGAACATCGAAATAAAGAACGAAAGAGGCAAAGGAAATACTGACATCGTTTAAAGCCTTGACTATTTCTAAACCAGATCGCGATGTACAACGCTTAGATGTACAGCGCTAAGACTCCGAAGCTGCGCTACCGACAGATTTCTCTACTCTCCCGCAATTCTTTTCATTGAAACTGCAAAAGTCGATGAATTTTACAGCTAATGATGCGACTGCAACTTCTTGAAATTGGAAATGACCCTCGCTCTCCTTTCCGCCCTCCCTCCTCCCCGCTCCATCCGCCTCCTCCCACCCCCTTCCCACCGGCTGCATTCACCAACAACGTCCGACAGTAGCAAATAAACTTCGTCTAACATTATGCGCTAGCGCTACCGACAGATTTCTCTACTCTCCCTCAATTCTTTTCATTGAAACTGCAAAAGTCGATGAATCTTACAGCTAATGATGCGAGTGCAACTTCTTGAAATTGGAACTGACCCTCGCTCTCCTTTCCGCCCTCCCTCCTCCCCGCTCCATCCGCCTCCTCCCACCCCCTTCCCACCGGCTGCATTCACCAACAACGTCCGACAGTAGCAAATAAACTTCGTCTAACATTATGCGCTGTGCTAATGGCATGGCCTAGCTGACCATGGAAAAATGCTCATTAAAGTGATATCATACAAGCAATGACGTTACTTAATTAAGGAAAATATCCGACTCTTCTTTGGCACCTTGCTGAAACTTGCACGTCACACCGCCGTTCTCATGTAAAAAGATGTTCACGTTACCGATCTGTGTTGGTGACGTCATTCGATGTCATTCATCACGCCACCATGGTATTTCGATACGAATCCTCTAGTCTTTAATACTGTTTACATGGTGCGATATTTTTGGTGTATAATATTTTGGTGTATATATTTTTGGTGTATAATAAACAGTTCATTACGTTCACAGCCAACGCACATCACCAAATTCAATTCTCTCTCTCTTTCTCCTTCTCTCTCTCTCTCTCTCTCTGTCTCCCTTTTCCTTGCGATACTTTTTTGGACATTAACCGTCTTGAATACAGCTATTGGTATTCATGGATCGTACCTATTGTGGTTGAACATTGCAGGAAATTGATCGAATTGTGAAAACAAATCGAGCGACCTGCAAACGACGTTCGATTTTGGAACTGGATTTCGGTCTCGATTTGCATCTCAGTGACATTTCAGCCGATCTCGATGAATTTCTAACTCCTATTGCTCAATTTAAACAACGCGCTGCCAATAAAAAATCGAACATCGTTGATGAGGTTTGCTACTGTTCAGAATCCACAGTGTTCAGCACTGTTCTAAAAATGCACCCTTCAGCTGACGGGATCTGGAGGGTGCTGAACGTTCACTAATAAGTGGCGTTTTCCTTTTGCGGATTGTTGTTCGTGACAAAGATTCCAAATCATATTTAAGCAATGACCAAGTCGCTTTCCTTCTGTTATAAATTGATATACTATAGGTGAGGGAAATCGTAGGTAAATTTATAATCTGAAATTTTTGGATTCGTTCGCAATCTTAACGTTCAGTTTCATCAACCAGCGAGCTCACTCTCTCTTTACTTGATCTCCTCTTTCTTCGCCATATTTTCACCCTATACGCTCGCTAGTTTTTCACTGTTTTGCGACCTCAGCTTGAACTCGGGGATCAGTGTAAGAAATATTAAGTTTTACAGGGCAAGTCGAGCACCGTTTTTGAACGGTTCCGATCGAGCTTCTCGAAAAAGCCGTCGCCCTAACGAATATAAACGGACATATTTTAAAACGCTTTAAACTATAGCCAACTGTAGCCATACGCTTTGGCTGAAAGAAGAGTTGGTATGAATCGATCACATCGACAAATCATACCAACAAACGCCGAAAACAGATGCTTCTTTACGACTTCCGATTGTTTTTGACCATTTAGCATATTTGTTAGTGTTCTTGTGAACAATGCAACTGTTTGTGCGCAAAAATTGTAGTGCTTCGTTTTTTTTTCTTCCGTTTCTTCTTTAGTGCTGTTTGTTCTTTTTTTAAATCCATGCTTTGTTCGCTGGTTAATCTATTCGAATATACTCTCTACTAAAGTCAGCCGAAAGTGGGCTAGGTGTGTCGATCGTTGGGATTGTTGGTCTCAGCGACAACAAGAAATGCTTAGATGTTACTCATCGTCATTGGCATATGATCACACAGGGCAGTTGGTTGGCAGATCGCTAAGTGGTTGGTTACGATAGGAACTCCATTGTATGGGGTTTATTGAAAATCGAAAAGTATTAGCACAGTGGAATACAGAAAGTAATGTGACACTGGGTCTAGGCACACAAGTTAGCACTGGGCATAGCGGAATTCTGTCAGTGTATACAGGCTTCTTCCACGTTATTTTTTATGCTTACGCCTAAGCTTCAGGTTTCGGCCTAGGCTTACGCTTGGGATAGCTGTTGCCTGCCTGAGGAATGTGAAGTATAAGAAAGTAGAAGAAGAAGACAATGCTTGGACTTGCAAAATTTCCATGTAATTTTGTATGTAGAAGTAACCATTTTCCAACTTAATTTTTATACGCAAGTAATCATAAATATTTCACGAATTTTGTTAGATATCTACCGCCTGAGGAAGTTATTAAATTTGAATGATACCCTCAATGAGCTTTGACTGACATCATTCAAAGTAGGCGAAAAACTGTACCGCATTGTACAATAGCAATTCGTAAACAAGGTAAATACTGATCGATCATAGTAAACCCTTTTATGGCAGTTGTTATATGTGCAGAAACGAAAATGATCGATAGTTACGACATATCTATCAGGCAGTGCTCTTTTAACGTTTTAATTGTTCCTAAGGGAGTCACATTTTTATCTTATGAGAAAAAATTATTGGAGCTCAAAAGTAAGCCGTCATTGATAATGCGCTCTTTGACGGTCGACGTTCGAGCATTGCATGCAATCTTCGATCCTTTAGTTATACCCAACTTTGCCTAGTTTGCTAACAATGCAAGCTATGTAGATCACTTGCGAGGCTTCGACGTCAGCGCTTTTCACATAACATCATTCATTCTTTATGTTGACTTTTTGGAAAATGGAAAATGTCGTATATTAATCTAGCTGTCTTGTATGAAAGATACCCTTAAATCAAGTATATCAGTGCTGTTAAAAGCGTTTTAATTTCGATGTTGGTCACGACGTAACAAAAGAAAACACAATTTGCTTCACATTTTTTTCTTATACCAATTTCTATCTTATACCAACTATTCAGTTTTGTACCAATCGTTATGGTTTATACCAATTATTTTGTACCAATTATCTTTATTTCATACCATAACGCTCCACTCATGATATTTCTCGATTCCTTACTGAGAACAATTCTGTTAAAGTTTCTGCTGCAATTATAGCCAGTTGCT
>JPKZ01001871.1:185509-198384 GCA_000803305.1 Toxocara canis
ACTATAACGAGTGAGAGAAGATCGTGGGAGGAGAAAGGGAGGGAGAAGAGGAGGAAGAAAGGTCTGTGCGAGGCGGCATGTCTAGGAAGGTGAGCAAAATCTGACGGTAAGCTTTTGTGAAGTTCCTTTTCCAAGCACTATATGGAATCTGGGAGAAGCTGAAAGTGCCACCTATCTCGCATTCATAAACCTTAAAACCAAAATGGCCGTTGTTAAAGTGAGTAACATAGATTGGCTTCTGTCAATAGAAGTTGTGATGCTTACGGCTGTAACTTTAAGTAGTGTGTCTTAAGATCAGTTTCCAGTTTCTTGCCTCGAAACCGACAATCGATATTTGTGTAAAGCCAAAGAGGTCATCACTTACCTTTGAATAAGTTTGACGCATCATCCTTCGTTAGATTGATCGATTTGTTTAATGGTTCATTGAAAAGGAAGTCGCTCATTAAAAAATCGATAATATCAACGAGATCCGATTCTGTTGCACGATGCAGTATTAATTCACCAAAATCATTACTATCATTAGAGTCCATTTCTGAAATCAAGTATTTTATACTCTTACTGTTACTCTTAAGTTAGCTACTGCAGAGTGACGAGGATCTCTTTATTTGACGTTTCGGTAGCGTCTGCAACAATCAGCAACAATTGGCACGGCGATACGTATAAGGAATACAGTTAAATATGGTGCATCACTTCTTTGGTTCTGTAGTTTTTTTTTTTCACCACTGCTATGCTTCTGTCGATTCAAAGTGATTAGTGCTAATTGGGCAATAAAAAGATGTATGTGTTTACGAACAATGGACTACATTTAGCGAATTTGTAAAGTTGTGGAACCGAGCATTTAAAAGAATTTGCAGAAAAAATCTTGACCGAAGCACATACATCTTTCAAGGCTAAATTAATTGCATTTGTCCGGACGTAGAGGAAGACGGTTTTTTAACAGGCATTATATTTATGTCCTCAGTTTATGTCGACATTTGCCATATACATCCATCATTACATCTTTCTAGCCAACTAATGTCTTCGCTTCTTATACGAGTGACTACACCAGTTACTTTGCAGTGATCTTTGGATACCAGAGACTGTCGAAATAGCATCGTGTTATCATTTCATGTTCTTGGCTCAATGATAATTCACTGTGTCATGGGTATTTTAGGCGGGTAACTTAACAGGGTGGTGGAGGAAGGAGCGGGTGAAGAGAGGGAAGAGAGGTATCATATTTTTTGCGTGGATCACAGGTAGCCGTAGAAGGCAAGCTGTCGATGAGCAAAAAATGCAATCAAATGAAGGTCTTAGCCAATAACGCGGAAAGTTGCATGCTATGAGAGAGTGAGTGATATGCTGGAGCAGTTTAGGTGAATGAAATTTACAGAACTGCTTTGAATATGGGTATATTAAGTGAATGAAGGCTTACAGTTGACGTGCCAACAACCTATAAATTATTGTTGAGGCGGCTAACCACATAGTACACGATCAAGTTTATGAAGCAACCACATGCTCCATCCGGCACAGCCGATTCGACTGCGATATGGCGCACGCCAAAATTAGCCCGATTGGCTGTTTGACTGGTGTAACGCGAAAGTGGAAATTGCAAAACAAATTTAGAAATTTTATCCGTCATGGAAGAAGGCCAGAGGAAAATAGAAAAGCAAATACTCGTTCTCTTAAACGATTTAAAATAAATGGTAAAGTAAGTTAGAGAGTTACTTGGGAAACCCTTCTATTGATCCGAACAGCTTATTTAGAGTGAGTATCGATAGCTCTTTTGCAACATTAAGCTACCTAAACAGAATTGTATGACAATGAAGCAAGGAATGAGGGTTAGAATGTGCTACTCAGAAGAATGCTGTCCATGCATTTCAAACAACTGCTCAACATCAACCCTTCGTAGTCAATAATTCGTAGATGCTACAACTGATGATCAATTGAAGAATTCTTCTGCAAGTAGACACGCCGTCAGCACTTCACCAAGATCAAACAAGATCAACCGATGATTTGCAGAAAACCGTAAGAAAAAGTGCATATCATGCGCGACCATTGTTCTTCAATCGTCAGCTGATCTCGGTTGCTCAAAGATGTCCGATTTCATTTTCTTGAAAGCATATGCCTGATGATGATTTCTTTTGATACATCTGAATGAGTCTCACCATAGCCCTGCTAATTTGCCCATATCAACCGATACCGTATATGGCTAGTGTTAAAAGAGTTGGCCATGGAACGAGATATTCATGAATTCACAATGAAGCTATAGCTCCTCATGTGATCACCACAGTGTCTCATTTTTGGCTTAAATCTTATAAGTTTTTTTTTGGTCTGATTTAGGCATTTCAAGTTTTCATTTTCGATCAGCATTTTGCCTGATTTAGGAAAGCGTATTTGAGCAAAAAATAGAGTTCATGAATAGAGAGCTCGAAGTTCATGAAATGGAAATCGTGAACGAGGTAACGATGAGTTGTGGTTGTGGTGCAGCAATGTTCGTTAATGATTAAGCAAAAAAGAAAGCTCATATAAATTGATACTACTGGAAACTTTATTTTCTCTATCAGATGTTTTATAGTGCCGAAACATCTGATCAAACCTTGTATGAGATAAACGATCTGAAGCTAGTAATTAGGCTTGAGGTTTTTATTTTTGTGGAATATACTAAAGATCTATACATTTGAATACGATTGTTATATGATTCGGCTAACTAATTTGCAAAAGTGAAAAAATTTTTTCATGAAATATGAACTAATGAGATAATCATTCTTTGCAAATTGGAATGAACAGTGAGTTTTTTTTTTCTTTTACGCGACAATTAGAGTAAACGAAGGAATCGCTTAGTAAATATGGAAATAATAATCAACGACTTTTCTTTAAAGCATTGAAAACGAAAAGAATTTCATTTGTAAAATTTGGAATATCAAAATTTTTTCATGAAAAAAGTAATATGGAAATTGAGTTCTCTTGTTAGTGAACGAGAAAAAAAATTTTCCAACAGAATATACAATGTTGAGAGCGCTTCTTTATAAAAATTGGGATGATGAAAAACGTCTAAAGCAGAAATTTATTAAAAATTTCTGCTTTAGACGTTGCAAAAAAAAATGTCGAATAATTGTTACGGAGCAATTGGAAAATGACTAAAGGCAAACTACGAAAAAGCCCATTCAATACACGTAGACAATAATGTGAAAAACAAAAGCAATCTGATTCGTTTGAAATGTACAAAGCCTTTATTTTCAGCATCATCTCTCCACCTTCCTTCCCCCCACCCCCACTTCCCCCTCCCCTCCATCACTTCCCACCTCATGTACTCACTCTCTCCCAATAATCTCTAACCCAATAAGTCTTTTTTGAATAAAATTCGACATACGTATTTTGCAATTTCCTTTCTGAACAGATTGAACGCGGGAGTTAGGCCTGTTTTAGCCACAAAAATGTAGAGCACAACTTTGACGCAACGCACATTTCTGATACCGAATGCTGCAGCATGCTCGAGTTAACCAAGCTAATTGAATTGTTTACTCAATGAATTCACGGTGCGTCGATCTGCCAAAAGCGGCGCTGTTGCCAGCAGCTTTGCAATATAAGCGCATTTTCACCTCGCGAAGAACGACAATTCATAATTAAATTAATTAACCAAATTGAACGGCCTTAGCGAAGCCGTACTTTAGAATGTGGCTGAAGCAGGTTAACTTAATCAGCATATAGTAGTCACCGAAGTCAAGTGATACTACTGGTAAGACCTGATATTATCGTAAGGGAGTACACCTAACAAACAAATTCGATTACCAACAAAGTGCAGGCAGTTCTTTACTTATTTAATTGAGAACGTCAAGCGAAAGCCTTTGCTTGTCATTGTCTAACACATCGCGATATATGTACCTCTCAAGAGGATTCAGGCTCAACTATGTATTCAACAAGTTTTACCAACACTTTGCCTTTCTATGCCACCTTCATGTGTCGCTGCCACAACGTATCAAATAGGAATATATAACAGAGGGAGCGAGGGTTGCTGAGGCAGGGGGGGGGGGATGTCTTGGGGGGAACGAATGGAGAAGGGAGGGGAAGAGGGAGGAAGGCGTGGATGAAGAAGCATTTTATCAAAACCTCGTTATTGTAAGTATCTATATCAAATGTTATGACCATGAAAAGACATGGAATTTTATACAACGAGAAGTCAAAGCTTCGGCAGTGATGATTATTGAGCACGATCTTCGCTGCCTATAAATAATTCAATTCAAATAGCTTCAACTCAATTCAATTCAAATTCATCTAACTATAAATAAATCATGTAGAAAATTGTGCCCACTAGGTAATATCAATCTTCTCTTACGGTAGTTTAGTTGTTCACCTTCTTCGAAGGCAATCAAAGTAACTTCCGTCCATCGACCACTGGAAACTTTAGGAGTCTGAAGTCGTAAGTCTTCCAATTCATCTAACTTTTTCTTATTCGCAATCGTCCATGTTGATTGCGTTGCTGCTCCCAACGAGATAATGAGCCAATATAGACAGGAAGGAATGCATCCCATTCCTTCCTGTCTATATTGGATCTGACTCTATCCATATTTTTTATCACCGAGTGATCGTTTTATGCGTTTTTATGCTAGATCGAATAGCTGTTTGCTTTCCATAGGGATCCTCCAGTTGATTAGTTGATTAGTCTCGAGTCCAATTTGCTTCGTTCATTAATTTTCGAACACTTTCTTCATCATCTGTTTCGTTTAACACACTCCTGTTTTCTTATGGTTTTCTTATGAGCGCCAACAATCATTGGTGGGCTCCAAAACATCATCGTTCATCAAAAAAGGGCTATCCGGTCCGTTCACAATAAATCAGTGGAATTCAAAATTTTGCAAAATGACGTTAATTTGGCTGAATCAAGAGGGAGGCATCATTGCAGTGCATGAAAGTGATCGCTTTGCGGGTAGCACTTGTCTACTCTCATAATCGCAACTCCATTTTATATACGATGGGGATGAACGCTGAACGAGAGGCAAAATGATAAAACTGCAGAAATGTGTTATCTTCATTTATTAGTGTGTTATCTTATATCTTGCTATTGTGGTGAATGAGATCAGAAATCGATTATAGTGCGATTCTCGTTCATTATTGACTAGACGAAGCAAGCTTGTTTCAGTGATCAATTACGTTGGACGCTTCCAAGCAACACCATTATTGGCAGTGCGCAACAATCTGCTAACAAACGATAGCTTAGAAAGGAAATTGGCTGCTAGAAATGGCCACTAACGAAATGAACCTCATCTCTACTGAACGACAACGACGTTCCTCGTTCGAGATAACAATGCACCACACTGTTGTTCTCTTGTAGCTAAATGCTTACAAAGCTATAACATGTATGGCGAGATTATAACAGGTATTTTCTTAACAGCTATAACAGATTTAACTTGTTGTGTAAATTATAACAGATAAATTATAACAGCTATAACAGACTATAAATGCTTACAAAGATTGTCGCAGTGTGATGGCGAGCTTTATTTAACTTGAATGATGAATTTGATTTCCTTAAACAGTGCTATACTTTCTTTTCTTCCTCCCTTAAACTAGTTTTGTAGCGAATATCTCCGCATTATCAATAACGTCGAAATGAGCGCTCCGTTGTTCCAGCTTTATCCCCTCACTGCCTTCTCCTCAATTTTGTTTTTCTCACCACAGTAATTTGTCAGCCCGAAAAGCTGATCATTTCTTTGGATGGTTGCTACATATAAATTCAGCCCACTCTCAAACATGGTGCCCTACTTTGAAAATGCCCTTTTGCACCACTCTGATCTTTTTTGATACCCAGTCTTCGTCTAAAATTAAATCTATCATCCTCTGAACATAATAAAATACTATAGTCCCTCGAATATGAAGCTTTTAAGGTATGTTATTTTTACTGTCTATGGGTTGCCATAGTTAGGTTGTGCTACATAGCAACTATGAAGTGTACAAAACACATCAAATTATATGATCGACAAACTGGGCGCTCAGCTGGCACAAAAGTAGGGGTGCGGAGATGTGCGCGTTGCACCTTTTTATGAGTAACAGGTTCTTAGGCAGCGTACGATGCTGTTACTCAAGTTCTCAATTCCTCCCCTCCCCACCCGCACCCCTCACCCTCTCACCGTCATCCGCAGTTAATTTCCAATATGCATTCAACTTACATACAGCCAAACGTCGTATCAAAGGAACCATCCAACTGTAGTGTGAAATCGCAAACATACAGTATTAACAGATCCGGTTCTATTCCAACTCGTTGTGCGTAAGCAAAGGAAAACAGTAGAAAGAGTCGGACTGTTGTCAAGTAGTACAAATTACAGGTGAATTAACTGTTCAACAATCAACTTTTACGAAATTCGATAGCTGGAACCATATTAAATATGTTAGCGAAATATTGATCAAGCGCTTCTCTAAAAATTTCGGAACAATCGAATAGATGAATTGCTAATGATTATTGGATGAATAAATTTTTATGTGCCTAAATGCATTGATGTATGCACAGAGACATGAAGGGGAGAAAAAGAGCGGAAAAAAAGTAACTGTGTGCCTTTATTCTTTTTTCAAGCAATGCTCGTCAAAAGGAGAAACTTTCGAGAAATTTCTTAATTGTTGCATTTGCTTGTCAGAAATGGTACTGGGTCCGGAAGTAATTAGTAAAAGTTTCATTGTGGTTTTTCTTTTGCTCATTTTGCGAAAGTGCACTTTTGATTTGGTTTTTATTAATGGTGACTTGATAAAAACTATTCGCCTCATCCAGAGAATGCTCTTCCTATTCAATCACAACTTAAAAACATTAACTCTCAATAGTAGCCAATAATTTAGCCATAAGAAGTTTGATGATCGAACAAAATTAAATTGTCGTACATGTGAAGAGAAAATCGAACACCTTTTGCGTCTACGACGACCTCCGTTCTTAGCTCAGTGTATGACTCACATCGAACTGCTAACGTAAAACCGGAACGCCAGTACAATGGCTATAGATAGTATAGCCGTTGTTTACCAGTATGTTCACGTTGGGCAGTTCTTATGTTGAGCAATTAGGTTGAGTTTTAAAACTGAGGTCCTTTAACGAAAAACTGAATGTCGAAACCTGAGTCCCAATAACAAAAAAAAATACCACAGAACAATATATGCCAACAGTTGCCGTTCATTTCATTGGAGAGGTTCCGTTCGGAACAATTGACGAGAAGTTAGAAACGGGGAAAAAACTGGAAAGGAAAAAAAAAAACAAATAATTTCGCCTTTCATTGCAGAAGGGAAAATGACAATATGCATTTGTGAATGCGATTACTTTATTTATTTCAAGACAGTATTACTATGCCATACATTATCAGAATAGTAAGAAGTTGTAATGACGATGGCAGAATGTATACAAATATTAAAACATCAAATTAGACACTATAAATAAAAAATAAATTAAACGCTAATTTGATGATGTTCGAGTGGATTTAGATAGCTTTAGGATGGCGAGCGAAGGGATGGTAGAAAATATAGGTTTTGGAAATTTCATTCGAACAAGTGATTTCAAAGCTGCAGTTATGAGACTCTCGAACTCTTTCCCTGATAAAGTTATCAGATTGAGCGTTTATTATTAGAATAAGCAATATCGAACAGAAGCAGTGCCTGGATATGGCAAACAATAGGTATATAATGGCAATGATATTGAAAAAAGACTCGTTTTTCGCCGTTTCGTATTGACTCTTTCAGCATGGGACGAAAAAAAAAACAGCGAAATGCGCAACCGGTTGCCATGCGATCGGCACCAAAAAGAAGGACAGTCGAAGCTGATGACGAGAGGAAGCAAACAGAGAGCAAAGAGCAAGTATCGCGTGAGTGCGAGCACATGAACTAATCACGAAGCCACCTCCTCTTTCACATCCTCATCACACATTCATACTAGCTTTATGTTATGCCCCCCTTGCTACATTTCACTTAGCAAAATCGATACCAGTATTCATAGTTGTTACTCTATTCACTTAGCAAAATCGATACCAGTATTCGTAGTTTGATACCAGTATTCATAGCGAAAGAAGCTGTTTGGAAATTAGTTGTTAGGCAAAATCGATACCAGTATCCATAGTTGTTACTCTATTCACTTAGCAAAATCGATACCAGTATTCGTAGTTGTTACTCTATTCACTTAGCAAAATTGATACCAGTATTCATAGTTGTTAAGCAAAACCGATACCAGTATTCATAGTTGTTACTCTATTCACTTAGCAAAATTGATACCAGTATTCATAGTTGTTAGTTATTGCAATAATCATAGCGCAATCAAATAACGTTGTTATTCATCTGAGGTAATTGCACGTTAACAAAAGCGACTTCTGATTTCGCCCGTATACTTCATACGATCCGCTACATCGTATAATGGTTGAAAGGTAAATGAAGTTGATATCCAAATCTGTGGGAAGAATGCAGAGAAAAATATCATGAATTGGAAAATCACTGCAAATGTATGCGATGATGGCAATAGTGCGTTTAAAAAACCCATAACTTTTCCCCATCATGGATTCTGACCAGATGTCTCCATTTCCGGCTGCTTTAAAAACCACTTACGCGCCTCGTCAAAATTCTTTTTGCATTATGTGGGGCTTCATTTTTGACAGAAAAGTGAATGATGTCGGGACGAAAACGTTTTTTGAGTAAGTTTTAGGACTGGCCCTAGAGTAACTTCTTTAGTAAACAGTCAGCATTACTAAGGATTGGTCCTAAACTGTAACGACTTACAGATGAACGTCAGAAACGAGATATAGCTTCGTTAATTCGCTTTGCCACTTGTAGAACAGTTTCCTTGAACAGAAAGCTCATTAGAGAATGAGATTGTGTAATTATGTTCCATTTGTGGTCCACCCTTCATTTCATTTTCATATCGGAATGAGCCTGATGGATGGTTTTCCGGAAAACTTCTATCGGAAACCAGCCAGTATACATCGACAAACGGTTATGCAAATCTTATTTAGAAATGCAAGCCAAAACAAACGGCAGTCATGAAACACACGCCATCGCCGCATTATTTGCAAGCAATGCTCAGTGGGGAGCATCACAGTACTGACAGAACGAAATGGCGACTCAAAATAAGAGCTGGCAAAATAATCGACTAAGATCAGTCGATAACCTATTCTGATTAGGGGGAGGTTCAAAAACTACAGTAACTGTTTCGAAAAAATTGTCGAACAACAGAAAGGGAGAGGTTCGGGGTGAGGGGGGAGGGGGAAGGAGAGGGCAGGGGATGGATGCATGTGAAAAAGCGAAGGGTAGCTCTTTCAATGTTGACATACCCTTAGAATACTGAGAATCACTAAGCTCACCAAGCACT
Source organism: Toxocara canis (assembly GCA_000803305.1). Lineage (NCBI taxonomy): Eukaryota > Metazoa > Nematoda > Chromadorea > Rhabditida > Toxocaridae > Toxocara > Toxocara canis. Next base: position 194,805 of record JPKZ01001871.1, read on the forward strand.
CAGCTTATGGCAATTGTAAACAAAAGCGATTAGTCTAAACTCTCAACGAAAGATTCCTATACGTATAGGGAAACGATGGGAGCGTATGATTTTTCATCAGCAAATCCGCATACTCTCAATGATTTATTCAAATGCAAAGGGCACTCTTCAGATTCAGCATTCCGGATTCCCTCTAGATTAGGAATTGTTTAAAATATTCTGCGGAGAAAACGAACGAAAAATAGTACTAAACGTAGGTAAAAATACAAAGTAATCAGATCGGATGATTTGCCTCATAAGCAAATGCTGTAGAGTACTACTGGTTCGACGGTCTCCGATATTCAATATGATTAGAGCGAACTAAAACGAGAGAGCGAAGAGACGAATACGTATGGGAATAGACACCAATGATGTGAGACCTTCTTTTTTTTGAAAACAAAAAAAACGCCATTCGCCACTGAAGCTCGACAAAATTTTAATGACGTTTTCAGGCAGTTCACATGCTCTCTTCGCATTTCTGTTTCCGATATGCCCAAATTAATTTGCATGGGTTCATGCATGCGAAACTCCTATTAAAACGATGGAACACTGTAATCTCATGCTACTTGTTAGTGATCGCAAAGAAGCGACTTCTGATGTCGAAAATTTTCGGAAACGAGCATCGTTTCAGCTTAAATTGAATTTTTTTTAGAAGGACGAGTCAATAGAGGGCTCTGTATATGTTCGATTCGCCCTAAAAGTTTCTTATGAACGCCATAGAATGACTGACTGGTGTGGAATAGCGTGTCAGTTTCGAAGTACAAAATATAATTGGATGAATAATCGACGGTTTGGTTCGCTAAAAAGAGCACAACAACAAATTCGTTGAAAGCAAACGAATCCCAAGAGATACATAAAAGATGGCAAAAGAGGAAAAATGTTTTTGCGGCTCTTAATGACGTTTCTGAAAGATTACAGTTCTCGATAAAAGCGCGTCTCCGTAGCATCCATAATGAAATTAACTGCATAAAAATAAACGGCATCTCTTGATATCGACATCATTTCGTATCCTCAAAACTTTTATTTCTTTGCACCCTCTACTTTTGCATTTTTGCATTTTTTTTTCATTTGCGTTTGGCATTTTCATTTCATTTTGCATTTCATCATTTGCAATAAATTTTTTGCACTTTTTTGCACACATGATGTGCAAATTTAGCGGCATACCAATCCACTTTTGAGGATGTTCAGGTAGTCGCATGCCTCCCACAATTCAGCTATACTCGTCAAACTGGTAACTAAATTTGCGTTCAAATTCGTGAACGAATTTCGTCAAAACGAGAGCAAAAAAGTAAATCCATATGGGCAATAAATGTCAAATAGGACCGTTGAAACTCGATCGGGAATAACGTTTTCATAGAGGGAGCACAAAACTGTTTTCTTTTCCTGCAAACATACAGTTCATTATTCATATCGATATGGCTATCGCCTTGATCCTCACATTTGCATGCGGTCCATTTGTCAGTCTAAGCGTTGAATTCCGTGGCTGTTTTTTCTTGGGTGGGGGGTGGGGGATGAATGGGAGGAGATGGAGGAAATGCAGCTTCCTAAGCCTTACAACTGTATTCATAGTCGAGTTTATGCGCTTCATGAACTACGGGTGAACTGTTAACCTGCAAGCTCTTAGAACTTCATCGATAATGATGAAATGCTGCAAGATGATCCTAATATGGACTGAAAATTATCGAAATAAATTCTAGTATCACATTTACAATTTCCGGAATTTCGATTACTCGCGTTTGTCCACACATTTGCCAACGGATTTAACTTCGGAGCGGATGAACAAATGGAGGCGCTCGCTGTGTAATAGCTTATGAGCAGCTATAACTATAGACAACCTCATCAAGCATAGCAGCCTATAATTCATATAAATACACGAAAATTCATTTGTTTCACCTAAGCCGACCTATGCGATCGCAGAATATCCATTGGTCTGACGAGAAAGAAGCTGTTTGGAAATATTCATGAGAAAAATATTTGATCCGTTTTTTTTGCGGTTCAAATCTTTGTATTTCATTCTCCGCGAATTCGCTAGTATTCCACTGAGCTTCAGTAGATCATGAAAATCTATGCAGGAACTCGAAACTGTTTCGCAAAAGTTACCGGCATCAATCTTCTATACCAGTATAATAAGAGCATGAATCAGCCAATTATTTGAAATATTAAGTAAAATAAACGTATTAAGTAAAGTATTAAGTAAGCTGTTACAAAGATTAGAACTAAGTAAAAGTATTGTGCATTAGCACTGAGTAAAATGCAAAGTATGTTAAGCATTACTGTGTAAAATTGTTATGAATTAAGCGAACGAGGTAAAAGTTTTACGAAAAACAAAGACAGATGGATCAGATATAATAAGGCGTATCTGTAAAGCAACGTCCTTACATACTAAGCATTCCGACAAGAGTGGGAAAAACGAAAACGAAACATATTCTCAAAAGTTCACACCATTGATATGGCTAATATTTTTACAACTTTTTTTGCACTAAAGATTTCATTGACTACAAACATATTAAAATTTATCACCTGCTGCAAAGATAAAAATTTTCCATTTTATCATATCTCGACGACATACGCTATGACGTCGCACAGATGAAATGCTGATGAATGCACAACATATTGCAACGGCGAACAGTTAAATACGGTCTGTGGAAACGATAAAAACCAATTAGGTTTATTTTCATGATCGCATCCTCATTTCACTCACTCTATGAGCGCTGTCATCATGCACTTATTTTTGCCTCTATTAAACTGTTTGGTGAGAAAATTAGCGGAATAATGCGCCAGCTGGGTAACACTTGTTGACAAATTTCAGCTTATCTTAGCCGGGAAATATTTTGTACGCGCTACTTGATTTGGGTAATGAACGGGCGAACAACTTACGAAAGGTTACATGGTTCAGGAAATTGTTTACAATATTACTAAAAAATACCAGAATTTTTCAAACGATGAGCCGCTTATGGTTTGTAAAATTCGCGAATATGCATCAGTACAATTAATTATGAGCAGCAACTGTGCACGAGCAAACCATCGCCAAAACTAGCCAGCCCCCTATTCATTACTTGCAGATAACAAAGGACACATTTTGAGCTCTTCGGAATCTATTTTCCATTAACGTTTGCTTCGGTTGACGAGTTCTTTTTCTTGCTTTTCGACAGAACCATTTCCTGAGCTTTCATTTCATCGTGAATTCGAAATTTCAGATGCATCCTAGGAAAGTTATTTCTATGAAGATTACGTAATACCATTGTTTTTAAGCGTTGCGTAAGCGAGGGAATAAAAGGAAGAAAGGGGTAATAAAAGGAGTGAAGTATCCCCCTTCATATCCCCCCTCCTTCATCTCTCCTATATAAAAAGGGGAAGCGGTTAGAATCCGTTTTAGTAAATTTCTTAGGTAAAGTTAAAACGTTGACTTTGCTTTTTTACTGTTTATCACTTGTTGCAGTAAACACTGTTCACCAGCTAACAATGCTGATCACTCAAAGTGCTTTTTTTTCTTATGACTAAGGACGACTCCTGCTACTGTAACAGTTATTTACTTATTGGAACTACCATTTGCAAGTGCTTT
>JPKZ01001872.1:0-12221 GCA_000803305.1 Toxocara canis
GGAAAAATATGAAGCATGGATGAAGTAAATTTCCTTCATATTTGTTAGTCACCGTTAAGGAACGCCATCCAGCAATCTGTGGTCAGTAAACGGTTGGCAAGTTAACACAAACCTTCGTAAAGATAAGGACAAGAGCAGCTAAAGGAACCAGGTGTATTCGAGCAGAACGCATTCGATAGACAAGGGCTGTTCTGCACGCACTCATCGATATCTGCAATGATATAACTTCTGCAGCATTCCGTTTTCGGCTTCCACGAACAAACTACCGCGTCTATAATGTCAAAGTAACGTCAAGGTCGAACTCATGGTATCTCCGCTATCATCAGTCTTTCCAAAGGCTGCAGGCGACATGTGTAGTAGAAAAGGGAAGGGGTGTGGGACATTTAAGAGTAGTCCCTCGGGCACTTTTGGCTGGCAAAGAAGGTGGTTCTTGTTTTTTTTAAACTGTGACATCCGTAAAGCTTGAAGGAATAAACTGTGTACGCAACTTTGTCTATACCACTTGAGAATACAAAACATTTAATATGCAAAAAAAAGAAGAGTCGAAATTCGTTCTCCATTGTGTCACGGTCATCGGCTACTATATGTGAGTGTGTTCTTTCTTTTGCGTATCAAAGACGATATTTCCAAACTTTCAGGGACTCCTATCGCCGTCTTATTCCCCCAAGGGCGGATAGTTGTTATTCCTTTAAAATGACTACGTCATTATACTTACCTATACACGTGTGTTGATCGGGACCATTTTGGTAGCCCGTGTTACAGTCACAGCGATAATCACCGCGCAAATTGCTGCAGTGATGTTGCTCGCATATTGAACGATTTACCGCACATTCGTTAATGTCTGTAATGTAATTTGAAGCTTGTTTGGGACATAAGTTTTCCTCCCAAAGCAATCACTATTTCTTTTGTTGGCTACAACACCATCTTAATCAAAAGACCATCCGTTACTAAAACATCGTACATCAATGTGCAAAGACCATCAGTGAATAAATAATCCTTTTAACCACTGCATAACTTCTAGTGGGACTTACGGCATCCCGACGGCTTTTGTCGGAGCTGTGTTTGCTATCTGGATGCTAGCAGGGTTATCGAAAAAATGCCGAACGAAAGAAAGACATCAGAAAATATCTGCGATAGACAACTGGGCTGATCAATATGCATGGGACTTCAAACAGTAGCTTGATGATGATGGCATTTTTGATTGCTATAATTGATACTGTTGGTTGTTTTTTCGCATGCTAATCGCGAGCGAAGCATAAAAGTGATGAAGCAATCAATGGCTGACCGGCGCAAGCGTGTGAATTGTTGCCCGCATGTTCAAATCCGGGTTGGCAAACACATTCGAACGATCCTTCGATATTTCGGCATTTCGTTGTGAACGAATCACATTTGTTCAAGATTGGACTAGCACATTCATCGATATCTGCACACGTTTATCGTTTAGGACATTTCGTCATTTAAAGATTTAGTAGGAATTAAAATTTATTGTACTGCTCTAAATAAAGCCCTCCCCTCCCCCTTCTTTAGCATGCAGAAAAAAATAGCCCTTTCTCCCTTGACATAGCGCCACGTGCATTCCTTCAATAATACCACAGCATACCACCCAATTCCCCATTTGAAATGCCAATCTGCAGAGGCTAGAAAATAGCCTCTTCTTCCTTGACCTTCCATCCTTCTTGAATACACCCCTCCCCTTCCCACTATGGCAAGCCGCGAAACTGCGAACGTTATAGCCTTCATAGGCTTTATTCGAGCGAGATGATATGGGAGTTCTGTCTCGCCCGTTGTCTCTGTACAGATGCAGAACAGCACGTGTCACAGTTTAAAGTTTCCTGGGTGCAGAATAGTATAGTACAAAAATGTTGGTCGCCTTTCTCGACCCAGTACATGCCCACCTTTGCAAGTTCCTGGCAATCCATTCCCTTCGAATCCAGGATTGCACTTGCAAGTATACGATCCTTGAGAGTTAATGCATGTCGCATTCTCGTCACACATGTTCACGTTGCTGCTACACTCATTTACATCTGAAAAACACAGCGATGGCCATAAAATTTACTACCATACATTATATCATATAACGGAGGATATCGATATGCGCAAACGACTAGCTTGTAAGTACAATCAAAAGAAACAGAGTAACAGAATTTCTTCAATAAGCCGCCGCATTTGAAGTGCCTGTCATCATGCAGTACAAGTGCGTTGAAATGAACTCATTTGTGATACACTAAATTTTATAGCGATCTGTAAGTATCTAATCAATAAGATTTTGGTGATTATGGATCACATACATTGGTTTCTTTCATGATCGTGAACGATCGGAATAAATATGTGGATGAAAGCCACCTTCAGAACAACTTAAACTTTCAGTCCGTATAAGCTGATAGAGACGCTAATAATTTGGTTCCCAAATTCGTAAAGGAAAGGCATATATTAAAAAAAACTACGTGAGAATGTTCTGTTTCAACAAAATACTTTTGAACTTCGAAGTATTGTCTGTATGGTGCTAAAGCCTACCAGTACACGTGAAACCATCACCCGTGAATCCAACGTTACATACACATGTTATGTTAGCAGTTCCATTGCCGTTAATACAGGTGGCATATTCGCTACATATACGATGCGTCTTACAGTAATCAACCTGAAAACATCATTAATTTAAATAACAAAAATATGCAACGTGGCGAGATTCTGATAGTTCGGCACATGACTTGAATAGTCTACAAGTATGAATCTCTAGAGCAAAATTTATTCCGACTAAAAAAATTGTGTCACATGCGAAGAGGAAAGTTGATATGATAGGATGCGGCAGTTTATTCACTGATACATGCTGTAATTTTAATTTCCCGACACCTAGAAAATATTATTTTGATTTATGCCTCTGGGATAACAGGAATGCTATGATATGTATTTCTTACATACCCGTTTCATCTGTAACTCATGATTAACAACAGTCCAATGAAGTATGAGCACAGCTTTCTGAAAATTATTAGCACTTCTTAGGAAATTCAGTCTTGTGTGAATGTGATCGTTACGTTATATTATTATTTATTTTTCACTTTAAACTACCTGTATATATTCAGCATTCAGTAGGGCGAGCTTCACTTATTAAACTACTAAAGTTCTAGAAAAAAAAAGAAAACACAATCATAATTAGCGCTACATTGGATTCATGTTCGATGAAAAAAAACTAAGGAAGCCATAAATCATTAGCCTTCGACGTTTTCTGCTGCAAAATATAATGAGCAGCCACAGTGCGAGAGGATGAAGATACATATTGTTTAGGAGCAAGCAAATTTTCGACAAAAAATGAATGATGAAAATGAATGAAGAAAGATTCAAACAGAAGGGAAAAATTGCATCACCTTGCAGCGAATTTCATAGCTCCCGATAATATTGATGCATTCTTCGGTCATTCCATTGAATTTTGCGATTCCCTCTTCGCATTCGTCAATGTCTGTAATCGAAACTTTCAAGTAAGTAAACTAATCGACTCTAACTTATTCTTTGGGATATCGTTCTCATGTAAACCGGACATTTGGGGAAATCACGATACAGCGTTTCGACATTTACAAATATCGAATTGCACTTGCAGGTTTTAAAAATAAGCGCAGAAGAGCTTGTAATTAGATCATAGTACAGTTAACTAGGGCAGGCCGGAATCTTATAATTACCTTCACACGATCCGTAGAGCCCGTTCAGGTTGACGGGATGCTTGAAGCCCTGTTTGCAAATGCATTTAAACGCAGCTCGACCTTCAATCATCACACACAAACTTGTTGCCGGATCGCACATGTTGAGAGTCGAGTTTTTACATTGATCAATTGGATTGCAGTAGGTGAAACCATCACCTGGAAAGAATTATCGTAATCTTCACTACAACTGCATTATTGTTGCAGACATGCTGCCGTAAGCTTGACATACCACTATATCGACATAGCATATGCATATACATATATGCCAGATAAAGCTGTAAACTAGAAGTACTTCAGTTATCTGCCCGAACTTCATTAGAATGAAATCATGATGAAAAAGCACGCATGATCACCATGAAAATCAGCTGGGACAGGTAACTGATTTACCTGTAGTCTAAAGGGTTTAAAGCTCTATCTGGCGGCCGAAAAGGATAACCAGTGAAAAAGTTCACAAATGGCAGATGAAACAATTTCGTTGATAACTAGAAACTGAAAGGCGCTAATGCGTGGGAATGGAAAAATATGAAGCATGGATGAAGTAAATTTCCTTCATATTTGTTAGTCACCGTTAAGGAACGCCATCCAGCAATCTGTGGTCAGTAAACGGTTGGCAAGTTAACACAAACCTTCGTAAAGATAAGGACAAGAGCAGCTAAAGGAACCAGGTGTATTCGAGCAGAACGCATTCGATAGACAAGGGCTGTTCTGCACGCACTCATCGATATCTGCAATGATATAACTTCTGCAGCATTCCGTTTTCGGCTTCCACGAACAAACTACCGCGTCTATAATGTCAAAGTAACGTCAAGGTCGAACTCATGGTATCTCCGCTATCATCAGTCTTTCCAAAGGCTGCAGGCGACATGTGTAGTAGAAAAGGGAAGGGGTGTGGGACATTTAAGAGTAGTCCCTCGGGCACTTTTGGCTGGCAAAGAAGGTGGTTCTTGTTTTTTTTAAACTGTGACATCCGTAAAGCTTGAAGGAATAAACTGTGTACGCAACTTTGTCTATACCACTTGAGAATACAAAACATTTAATATGCAAAAAAAAGAAGAGTCGAAATTCGTTCTCCATTGTGTCACGGTCATCGGCTACTATATGTGAGTGTGTTCTTTCTTTTGCGTATCAAAGACGATATTTCCAAACTTTCAGGGACTCCTATCGCCGTCTTATTCCCCCAAGGGCGGATAGTTGTTATTCCTTTAAAATGACTACGTCATTATACTTACCTATACACGTGTGTTGATCGGGACCATTTTGGTAGCCAGTGTTACAGTCACAGCGATAATCACCGCGCAAATTGCTGCAGTGATGTTGCTCGCATATTGAACGATTTACCGCACATTCGTTAACGTCTGTAATGTAATTTGAAGCTTGTTTGGGACATAAGTTTTCTTTCTAAAACAATCACTATTTCTTTTGTTGGCTACAGCACCATTTAATCAAAAGACCATTCGTTACTAAAACATCGTACATCAATGTGCAAGGACCATCAGTGAATAAATAATCCTTTTAACCACTGTATAACTTCTGGTGGGACTTACGGCATCCCGACGGCTTTTGTCGGAGCTGTGTTTGTCATATGGATGCTAGCAGGGTTATCTAAAGAAAGACGTCAGAAAATACCTGCGATAGACAACTGGGCTGATCGATATGGATAGGACTTCAAACAGTAGAGTGATGCTGAATGAATTTTTGATTGCTGTTGCTGATACTGTTGGTTGTGTTTTCGTATGCTAATCGGGAGCGAAGCATAAAAGTGATGAAGCAATCAATGGCTGACCAACGCAAGCGTGTGAATTGTTGCCCGCATGTTCAAATCCGGGTTGGCAAACACATTCGAACGATCCTTCGATATTTCGGCATTTCGTTGTGAACGAATCACATTTGTTCAAGATTGGACTAGCACATTCATCGATATCTGCACACGTTTATCGTTTAGGACATTTCGTCATTTAAAGATTTAGTAGGAATTAAAATTTATTGTACTGCTCTAAATAAAGCCCTCCCCTCCCCCTTCTTTAGCATGCAGAAAAAAATAGCCCTTTCTCCCTTGACATAGCGCCACGTGCATTCCTTCAATAATACCACAGCATACCACCCAATTCCCCATTTGAAATGCCAATCTGCAGAGGCTAGAAAATAGCCTCTTCTTCCTTGACCTTCCATCCTTCTTGAATACACCCCTCCCCTTCCCACTATGGCAAGCCGCGAAACTGCGAACGTTATAGCCTTCATAGGCTTTATTCGAGCGAGATGATATGGGAGTTCTGTCTCGCCCGTTGTCTCTGTACAGATGCAGAACAGCACGTGTCACAGTTTAAAGTTTCCTGGGTGCAGAATAGTATAGTACAAAAATGTTGGTCGCCTTTCTCGACCCAGTACATGCCCACCTTTGCAAGTTCCTGGCAATCCATTCCCTTCGAATCCAGGATTGCACTTGCAAGTATACGATCCTTGAGAGTTAATGCATGTCGCATTCTCGTCACACATGTTCACGTTGCTGCTACACTCATTTACATCTGAAAAACACAGCGATGGCCATAAAATTTACTACCATACATTATATCATATAACGGAGGATATCGATATGCGCAAACGACTAGCTTGTAAGTACAATCAAAAGAAACAGAGTAACAGAATTTCTTCAATAAGCCGCCGCATTTGAAGTGCCTGTCATCATGCAGTACAAGTGCGTTGAAATGAACTCATTTGTGATACACTAAATTTTATAGCGATCTGTAAGTATCTAATCAATAAGATTTTGGTGATTATGGATCACATACATTGGTTTCTTTCATGATCGTGAACGATCGGAATAAATATGTGGATGAAAGCCACCTTCAGAACAACTTAAACTTTCAGTCCGTATAAGCTGATAGAGACGCTAATAATTTGGTTCCCAAATTCGTAAAGGAAAGGCATATATTAAAAAAAACTACGTGAGAATGTTCTGTTTCAACAAAATACTTTTGAACTTCGAAGTATTGTCTGTATGGTGCTAAAGCCTACCAGTACACGTGAAACCATCACCCGTGAATCCAACGTTACATACACATGTTATGTTAGCAGTTCCATTGCCGTTAATACAGGTGGCATATTCGCTACATATACGATGCGTCTTACAGTAATCAACCTGAAAACATCATTAATTTAAATAACAAAAATATGCAACGTGGCGAGATTCTGATAGTTCGGCACATGACTTGAATAGTCTACAAGTATGAATCTCTAGAGCAAAATTTATTCCGACTAAAAAAATTGTGTCACATGCGAAGAGGAAAGTTGATATGATAGGATGCGGCAGTTTATTCACTGATACATGCTGTAATTTTAATTTCCCGACACCTAGAAAATATTATTTTGATTTATGCCTCTGGGATAACAGGAATGCTATGATATGTATTTCTTACATACCCGTTTCATCTGTAACTCATGATTAACAACAGTCCAATGAAGTATGAGCACAGCTTTCTGAAAATTATTAGCACTTCTTAGGGAATATTTTGGACTTAGTTTTGTGTGTATTTTCAATTTAAAATTCAGCCGTTAGAAAGAACACTGATGGTCACAGAGAGTTATAAACTCGCATCGACGAAAGCTCATGTCATGAAATGATGCGATCGCACGAGTGAGAAACTCATTTCAGGTTGCCGCTAAAGTTCTAAGCGAGTTAAAGGTTAATACAGGGATGATATACTTCTTTGTTCAATGAGTAATCCAACTGTTACCATTAACTAATTGATTTCATGAAATGACCCACTAAAACTTAAACCATATACTCTCATATGAGAGGGCAACCTTGACGACGAAGCCGAGTATTTCAAGCATGAGCTGCAAAATAGCCCACCGGTTCGCAGCCCAAATTCGGAGTGCCTGCACCGACAAAACCAGGTGGGCATTCACAAACGTAACCCCCGTCGATGTCTCGACATTTTGCATCTCGATGGCATGGATTGACGGCGGTCTTGCATGTGATCGGCTCACATCTTATTTTTTCGCCTTCTGTAAATAAATATTTATAAGGTAAAGCAGGGACAGGGCATGATAAACTCGTTAAAAATCGACGATGGTAAACGGTGTCCCGTACGAAAAATTTACGTTGATGCTTGTTTAATTGCTAATGTCTGCAACTATTGTGGTTTATATCTCAAGGGCGCATTAAGGTAAGGCTTGGCAGCTCCGGTGAGGAGCAGAATCTATAACGCACAATATCTGAAGTAACGAGGGCTGTAAATTAAAGAGTGCCTCCTCTTATATCAATGTTTCCCCACCGAGCATCAAGCACACAATGCTTTGCATTGCACCCCAACACAAACCAACTCCTACAATATTGTGTGCACCAGTCAAAAGAAAACTGACCTAGTAAGGTACAAGACAAGCCGCACTGCAGATTTTGCAAAACACAATGCAGTACAGTTACGACTGCTTTGGTGGTAGATGGTACAACAGCGCAATCGCTTCAAATACGAGTAGGTGGGAAACAATTCACCTTGTGCAACGTTGATCGCACCCGGCTGGCAAAAACACTCGTAGTGTGGCTCAAGGTCAACACAAATTGCATTTTTGCCACATATATTGGGTTGTTCATGGCATTCATCAATTTGCTCACAATAGCTGCCTCTTTTTCGATACCCTTCATCGCATATACACCTATGCACATCGACATCTTAAATTAACGTAGATTATTAATGCGCCTCGCTACGAATATAAGCACTAACCACACACTGCGACTTTGGCCCTCTCGAGAGCTGTATATATTATTGCGATGTGGAATTGAGAGCAGAATCCAATTACATAGAACAAAAAACTTAATATGTAGTAGCATTTCAATTATTTCACCGTCAACGCCTTTATTATTTGGGATTTCAGTATCGCTGTCGAACAAGAGTTCATCGTATAGCATGGGCTGGCTGACCAAACGGAAGCTTTACTAAGATCTATAAAAAAGATGACTTGTTAGTTTACATGAGGGTCGCTTCATTCATGTTGCCTCTCGTTATTTTTCTTTCCCGGAATAATCATGCAGCGATTGTATAATAAGCTTTGCGCTTGACAATTCTACTCATTGCGTCACCTTGAAAATTGTGCAACGAAGTATGACCTGTAGCAAATTTCATCGGTGTGGTAAACATTTTTCACTTTTTTCTAGACGATCTCAAACAACTACCATCTTTGTTAGTGATTTTAGCACAGTGAGCGTTCGTATAGCACTGATCATCCGTATAGCATTCGTAAACTGGTTCACAAAGCGCTTTCGGATCATTGCCCTGAAGTGCAATAAAATGAATTTATAGACTTCAGTTGGTCAGCATAATTAATATACAAGTTAAATCGTCTTCCAATTATTTTCATCGCAAAAAACAAAAAATGAAACTCTACATGCTTATTAAAGAACGATTAAGTACACAATGTTCGCTTGACGCTACAAGGACAATACTTTTTATCGTTTGAGAAAGTACTGCAGGTCGAGGATATGAAGTGTAACACTTCCATAGCATTTGCATTTTGTATAGGGCACTAGTTTGAGCGTGTCATTAAATGGCTGTTAATATTTGCACGCCAACTACGAAAGTAAACGACTGGTTCTTGTTTGTCACTTAACAAGAAAAAGCTGGGAAGCGCGTCAATAAGGAGGCACGGCATGCGCATTCAGCAGTCCAACTTAAAACAATCTATGAAATATGCTCATGAGGTTACTTTCGATAATTTTTGTGCCTTTTTCTCATAAATTTTCCGTTTCTCGTACAGAAATCGCCGTTCCGAATTGACCTATAAAAAATACCCATCATATATAAGCCTCGACATAACATTTCATGAATACTCTTGTTGTCTAATAGGGACTATATATATATATATATAAATATATATATATATATATATATATATAGTCTCTATTAGATGGTAAAGCGAAAAGCATTGAGCGAAAAGATGGTAAAGCGAAAAGCATTGAGCAATAATTTCTGGCAGGAGTAGTTTTCAGCTTACAAAATATCCATCCTTGCAAACACACGTCGGCTCAATTTCGTTCGGGTTTCTCTCATTTGGCCTCATAACGCATAAAGCGTTCGTACCGCACTGCATCGATTCGTCACATATATTTTTTGGCACACAATTTCCCCATTCATCTTCATAATAACTGAAACACATCCATTAAAAAATTTTGAAAAGAATTCCAAACGGGACAATTCAGTGACTTCAAGATTAGCTTAGCCTAAATTTATTTATGAGCATTTTCCGCCGATCCCATATTGGTTCACCCACTGGTTCGGTGCCTCGCTGTTTATCAGCTGACTAATGGAATCCTATCCATATCCATGTCGCCAATCTCAACCACATCTCACATTCATATCGAGTATAAACCATCCATTTTAAAACCTTTTGCATGGACTGCCTTGGAAGTATACTGAAAGAAAGGGTTCAAAAATATTTGAAAAATGAATGCAAAAGCCAACTTCCTCAAATGGCAATCTAGTGGAAAGTCCGCCGATGGGAAACTACTGCGACCATATCACTTAGATATTCTTCTCTTTTTCAGAATTTTACATCACAGTAACTTGCCATCGAATTACATGTTCGAACAGCACCAAGCCTCCCATATCGTATACATAGGTGTGCTAAGGTAAAACATAGATGAAAAAGTAACATTATAAATTTAATCTGATTAAAGTTCGATCAGTAATGGCAAAGAGACGCAGAAAGAATGTTTACCCTTTGCTGCACGTGCAATAGAATCCACCATCCGTGTTGTAACAAGTTTCTGACACGGTCGTACAATTATCGGTTCCTGATTCGCATTCGTTGATATCTTTAAAATGTTGGGTTTATTAAAAGTCGCCAAGGTGGACACAGGATGTGTGCACAGGAGGACGGGAAAAGTGCGAGGCGGGGGAGGAGGGAAGGGGAATCTGCATGTTCCTGTCCCATTCATATAGGAAAGTACGGTTGGGTCGACTTCCACCTCAACGGTAAATCGAAAATCGCTGACGAAAGCAGTGAATTTTCTCGATTTGCCTTCAAAGTTTTCGACTCGCTTCGTTTACCTTACCTGAGCCGAAGGTAATAAGGTAGTAAGTTTCTTACGGCCCTATACTCATTCTTGTTCATATCCTGTAACCCTCTATTCCTAGCAGTTAATGCCAGCTTTATTTCATGCATAATTCTTCAGAGCGCCATGAAATTGCTTCCTGATTTATCCTACACAACGTTCAAGCGCTTTTCGGAAATGGGATGCGCCAGCCTTCCTGTTATGCGCATGAACTCCGACTGTACGAAATCTTCCAATGTTCCATCCATTCAAAAGCATCCGATTTATTGAAATTACCTCTTATACGTCGTGCACAAATGGCAATCTAGTGGAAAGTCCGCCGATGGGAAACTACTGCGACCATATCACTTAGATATTCTTCTCTTTTTCAGAATTTTACATCACAGTAACTTGCCATCGAATTACATGTTCGAACAGCACCAAGCCTCCCATATCGTATACATAGGTGTGCTAAGGTAAAACATAGATGAAAAAGTAACATTATAAATTTAATCTGATTAAAGTTCGATCAGTAATGGCAAAGAGACGCAGAAAGAATGTTTACCCTTTGCTGCACGTGCAATAGAATCCACCATCCGTGTTGTAACAAGTTTCTGACACGGTCGTACAATTATCGGTTCCTGATTCGCATTCGTTGATATCTTTAAAATGTTCGGTTTATTAAAAGTCGCCAAGGTGGACACAGGCTGTGTGCACAGGAGGACGGGAAAAGTGCGAGGCGGGGGAGGAGGGAAGGGTAATCTGCATGTTCCTGTCCCATTCATATAGGAAAGTACGGTTGGGTCGACTTCCACCTCAACGGTAAATCGAAAATCGCTGACGAAAGCAGTGAATTTTCTCGATTTGCCTTCAAAGTTTTCGACTCGCTTCGTTTACCTTACCTGAGCCGAAGGTAATAAGGTAGTAAGTTTCTTACGGCCCTATACTCATTCTTGTTCATATCCTGTAACCCTCTATTCCTAGCAGTTAATGCCAGCTTTATTTCATGCATAATTCTTCAGAGCGCCATGAAATTGCTTCCTGATTTATCCTACACAACGTTCAAGCGCTTTTCGGAAATGGGATGCGCCAGCCTTCCTGTTATGCGCATGAACTCCGATTGTACGAAATCTTCCAATGTTCCATCCATTCAAAAGCATCTGATTTATTGAAATTACCTCTTATACGTCGTGCAGGGACCTGCGGAAACTTGAAAAACGTTCTTTTATCATTTTTTGGTGGAATGATAGAATCTTTTGATGAGGTTTCACTTAAGAGTCTCAAATGTTCCTTCATTTTTATAAGACTTTTGGTTCCCCATTGATTCACGAAATACAT
Organism: Toxocara canis; assembly: GCA_000803305.1. Classification (NCBI taxonomy): domain Eukaryota; kingdom Metazoa; phylum Nematoda; class Chromadorea; order Rhabditida; family Toxocaridae; genus Toxocara; species Toxocara canis. Next base: position 12,058 of record JPKZ01001872.1, read on the forward strand.
AAAATGCAAATGATACTGTAGAACATGCTTTGATGAACTTCTACTCACTGGCTTTCGGAATAAAGTTTTTTGGATAATAGAATGGCACAAGTATGTTGATTCAGTAAGATTTTTATATATATATATGTTGCATTTATATATATTGCATATTGCCATAGACATAT
>JPKZ01001872.1:12253-23663 GCA_000803305.1 Toxocara canis
AATCTGCATGTTCCTGTCCCATTCATATAGGAAAGTACGGTTGGGTCGACTTCCACCTCAACGGTAAATCGAAAATCGCTGACGAAAGCAGTGAATTTTCTCGATTTGCCTTCAAAGTTTTCGACTCGCTTCGTTTACCTTACCTGAGCCGAAGGTAATAAGGTAGTAAGTTTCTTACGGCCCTATACTCATTCTTGTTCATATCCTGTAACCCTCTATTCCTAGCAGTTAATGCCAGCTTTATTTCATGCATAATTCTTCAGAGCGCCATGAAATTGCTTCCTGATTTATCCTACACAACGTTCAAGCGCTTTTCGGAAATGGGATGCGCCAGCCTTCCTGTTATGCGCATGAACTCCGACTGTACGAAATCTTCCAATGTTCCATCCATTCAAAAGCATCCGATTTATTGAAATTACCTCTTATACGTCGTGCAGGGACCTGCGGAAACTTGAAAAACGTTCTTTTATCATTTTTTGGTGGAATGATAGAATCTTTTGATGAGGTTTCACTTAAGAGTCTCAAATGTTCCTTCATTTTTATAAGACTTTTGGTTCCCCATTGATTCACGAAATACATAAAATGCAAATGATACTGTAGAACATGCTTTGATGAACTTCTACTCACTGGCTTTCGGAATAAAGTTTTTTGGATAATAGAATGGCACAAGTATGTTGATTCAGTAAGACGGGTGGCGTGCAACATATTTATACATATATATATATATATATATATATGTTGCACGTATATATATATATTGCCATAGAGAACGCACACTCAATGCTTTTAAGTAACCTTTTCCTACCTATGCAAACATTCATTTTCTGAGCGAAATAGCCGTATCCCTGCTTGCATAGGCACATAAAACCACTGTAGAAATTGAAACACGTAGTTGTCAGTTCATCACAGTCGTCGCTTCCTTCTTCACACTCGTCGACATCTGCAATGATTGGAAGTTCAGCAAAAACTTCGCATCGTTTTTAGCTTTTTCAGTCATATGATCTGAAATCGGCAACAGGTACTACCGATAGTACATAATATGGAGGGCCTCTTTGAACTACCTATCAGAACAGTGATAAGCAAGCCATCATAGCTAACTTTTTGGCAAACACAATTTCGTCCTGTGCCCGACTTGATGTAGCAGCGTTGCATGGCTGCAGTAGTTTAATCAGTTGCATCACATGTCCGAAAAGCAGAAGATTGCGAGATCAGATGACATCAATGGACACAACTTTCACTCACCTGCAAATATCGAAGATTAGGTGAAATAAATTCAAACGGAAACAGTGCATGATTATCCATCCTACCAATGCATCGCGTTCCATCGATTGATTGTCGCAGTCCCTCAGGACAAATACATCTGTACGAACCAGGCACATTCTGGCATATACCTCCTGTCTGTGTGCACATATCAGACGCCATCGTATGACATTCGTCGATATCTGAGAAATAATTTTTTATGTCGCTTACCTGACCACCTAGAAGGTAGCAGACTTTTCGGGAATACATTTGCATATTTAATTAGAATTAAGTGGACCATATAACCGCACTTCAGTGGATGACGAATAGTGTGTAAAGTGGCGAGTGCGATAAACGTGCATCCAGGTAGTCGTCAATTCATTGCCGAAAATCTTTTCAAAACGACGACAGGAAATAAATCACTTTTAAACGAACAGAGTTCGTTTTAAAAACAGTAGCAACAAAATCAGAGTGCATTATTTTAAACGTTTCATCTGATGCCGTGTAAATTTATAGACCGGAGTGGATTAAGATTTATAAGCCAGAGTCAATTAAGATTTATAAGCCGGACCGAATTAAGATTTATAAGTAGGACTGAATTAAGATCTCTAAGCCTGATAACTCTATGAATTAAGATTGAAGCATATTTAAGTAGAATTACCAAACGAATACCATTGCAGTCTGTGCCGCTAGTATTCATTTCGTATCCACTTGGGCAAATACACAAGAATGAGCCCTGCGTATTGATACATTGCGCACCAGTCGGCATTCTCGTACAAGGACCTGTACCATTGTTTGCGGCACATTCGTTTATGTCTGAAAAAGACATTATGCCTAAAACATTTTCGATAGCATGCCAAAACCAGTTTATTTCGATGACCCGCAGCCAGTCGAGCACCCTACTCAGTTCTTGGTTGGTGAGTGCGTAGCGTTTTCAAAAAATGTTTTAGCTCTCTCACCTGAAAATATCGTTCATGTGAGTGCTGTGGTAATGCGAACAATGAAAGAAGGGGGCGGGAGGGGGTATACGCATGCATCGAATGAGAAGCGCTGTGGCGAACGGTGTTAGAGGGCGGGTCAGTAAAATCGGCCAATGGAAGAGAGCGGAATGGAAGCATCGACTGAGGATGAAGCGTGAGAGCCATTGCGAGAGAACGCAGAATATCTTTTGCAGAGTTATGCTCCGCCCATCGCCTCATAGAACGTATATTTGCCGAGTTTTTCTGGTGCACCCTTTGGCACACGGAATGAATTCGGCACATACGAGATTGAAAACATATAAGTTAAATTCAAGAAGTCCCCATTCAAAAACGACGAGATGCATCGACTTGCCATCGCAGCTTCGGGTACGGTTGTTGAATACGAATCCCTTAGGGCATTTGCAAGTGACCATGTCAGGCGCAGATTTTTCATCGAGAGGAACGCAACGAGCATTATTGGGGCAGTCGTTGTAGTAAAGACACAAATCAACACCTGAAATTTATTTCCTAATTTCTATTTGGTAAAGTGGAGTGCTTTTCGAATAAAGGTCGTTATGTGCGAAGACTTTTTTCAGTACGCAGCCTTTTTTTTCCGCTTTCTTTCCTGGCCTACTTGATAAACGGATCACTAATCCGAATCAACTTGAGAGCACAACATATTGCGATAGCGAACAATTACTGCACTAAATTAGCTTCAAAACCGCTCATGTTTGGAAAATTTTATTAGGCGAAAACAGCATATGTTTTTTGACGAAATCTCTAAGTTAAATGCTCACATGATCCTCTCCTTGTCATGACACCGAGAACAGCTAGAGTTCTAACCAATTCGCTGATCTGCAACATTCAGTGTGGAATAAAAATAAACGACATAGTTTAAAAACTATACGGTTCTACCCGAGATGGCTAAAAATATATGCGCACTAGTTGGGAGAACTTAATTTGCAAATGAAAGTACACGATGAGTAAAAGCATACGGTTGCACTGATTGGTGCCATCTCCGGTATAGTATGGTGCTTTGCATCGACATTCGTAGAGGGGTGTTAGATCAATGCATTCCGCGTGAACATTACATTTTGCAATACCCAATTCACACTCATTGATCGCTGAAATAATTTTTGTATCACTTGAATCACCTTCACGTTCTTTTTCACTGTTGACAAACTGGGTTTTCTTCGAGTATTCTATTAAGTCCCATAAAGAGTTCAACGCTATCGCCGACGTTTTTTACTTTGAAAAATAAATAGTAAATAGCTAAATAGTTAAATAGCTGGCGAAAATAAATAGCCAAACGAACAACTCAGTTCGTTTTCGAGTCACCAAAAGTTGTGAGTGGAAGGTGGAACGCAGGAAGTAAATAACCCAAGATCCAGATTTCTTTCTTTGCGAAACATCTTGAATCGGGAATCTTGAATCAATTTCCGCAACCATATCGGTTTTCTTCCTCCCTCTACAGAAAATGGAACTCTTAACTTTACTAACGATAAAAAGTAGCCTCATATAAATAAAGACAAAATTCTTCATGCGAAACCGGTTGTTGTGCCCTGTTTGTGGCTATTTAATTGAAAGTCTTGCTCACGATTGCAGCTATTCACGCCATCACCGGTATATCCAGCATCGCAGGTGCAGTTATAGACGGTACCGTCCAGTTTTTCACTCTTCAGACAGTGTGCGTGTTTATTACATTCCGGGCAGGTGGAGTTCACAAAGCAGTCCTGTGTACCGTGTTGTAATGCGGGAGGCTCACATATGCATTCCCATGTCCCCAGACGATTGTGACATTTTGATAGTGAAGGACATGCTAGAACATGAACGAAATCACGCCGATGATCGAATGCAAACTTCAGTGATAAATTCTAAACCAATAACCTCGAAGTACCTGATAAAGCAAAATTAAAATGGTCATAAACGATGAGGATGAGGAACAAGCCAAGAAAAATCGCATTCTGATGGTTGGAAAATGTAATATACCATTGGATAAAAAAAACAGCTAGATGATTCTTTCAATGCTAAGTGCGATTGTCGGCCAAAGTTGCCTGCTACAGCAATACTGAACGTAGCAGCAGCTAAACGCAATTTTCACATACATTAGAAAAAGTTAAGCAATGGGAATATTACCATTTTTGACCTCTTTACACTCATCGATATCCTCACAAAGTGATACTCGTCCATTGAGCAAAGCACCTGCTCGAAATCCACGGTTACAGGTGCAATTATAACCGCCGATCATATTCACGCAATTAGAAAATTGTGGGCAATCGTACTGGAAAAAAATCGATAATCTCATTCGATCATAGCAAACTGTTTCATCTGATAGTAAGTACTATGAGCAATATTGTTATCAGCAGTGTTAGCCAATCATCACATTTTGCCGCCAGTTATAAAAGTGAAATAGAATTATTTAATACGTTGTCAGAATTTGGTAGCATTTGGTATTAGTGAGCAAAATTTAGAGCTAATTGCAACGATGACACTTCCATGCAATAAACAGTACGAGTAATTGTATGTATACTGACTGGTTACAAAGAGTAGCATCGCGAAGCTTGCTAAATTGAACTCGTATTGTGAACGTTGAAAGGAATTAGTACATAAGATCAACTGATGCAGACGATAATAATTTCTTCAGCACTACTTAAGAACTCCGCTGTCATTAGGAGCCTTATGTTTAAAGAAACAAAGCCTTGCTTTAAAAAATGATTCATGTATTTTCTACGGCATCTGTATAATTTAAAATATGCATAAAAGACTTTAATTAACTGTTTTGTGACCTCATTTGTAGTGCACTCATCATTGTCGACACAAAATTCGCCCGACTGAACATACGCCGGTCGATTGCATTCACAGCGATAGCTACCTGCCAGATTTACACAATGTTCTTCAGGTACGTTACACCTGCAAACGGTTATCGTTGAGCAAGTACTGTAGAGGTTACAAAAGTCTCTCTAAGCGAGTTTATGGAGTAATTTTAAGCATCTTAAGTCTCAGGCACTCTCAGCATCTGTAGAGACCTCAACATTCATTTTTGCCTCAAATAACACATTAAATATGGCGGATATGATAATTTGACCGCGTAACCGCGTATCACATATATGTTGAACAGGCGGAGGAAGTTCGTGCAAAAGCAAAATTTTGAAGCGCACTCATTAAGATACTTCCATGGTCGAAAACGAGATACTGTAGATACTACTCCTTTAGAGTAAGCATTAAAACGAATAAGTGAGACTTTCAACAGTGAGTGATCGGCATATTGTGTCAAAAAAACTTCCTCTTAAGAGACAGATTCAGCAAGAAACTTCTTAAAAATTGTCATCGATAAGTAAAGCTAATACGCTCAGATAGGTAAAGCTAATGCTAACATGTGTGATGGTTCGTTGCATTCGTCGATATCTTCGCACAGCTTACTGGTGTCGTTAACACGATATCCACTCGGACATACACACTCATAGCTTCCAACAGTGTTCTTACATTGATAAGTCTCACGACATACGCTTGACCCGAATTCGCATTCATTCACATCTGCCAATTCATCGCCATGTTAAAATGCGATACGGTGAAACACAAATCAGCATAATGATAAAGTGGTGTTAAATCGAGTTGTAAGTGAATATAGCCCACTATCAATAACTTATCCAACGTTTTATCAAACATTTTGTTAGAGGTGAATCGTATGAATGGACTACTTCTTTTAGCCATCCTAGGATGGCAAGTTCATTTATATTGTGCTCTAATTACAATAGTTTACCTCACTATATGCCGATTTTTAACACAAATAGTTAATCATCTTTATGGTCTTATTTAATGGACAAATCGAAAAGTTAGTGACATTTATGAGAAGCCAATAGGCAAATGGCGACAAAAATCGCAGTCGAACGCGTCGATACCCTCTTCGGAAATAGATATCATTTATTCAACAATAATTTTTTGTTCACCAGCAACGAAAAAGATCGATAACTAAACTTTGCAAAACCGAAATCAACTGAAATTGACCTTTGCATTCTTCTCCTGGATTCGGTTTCTGGAATCCGATTTTGCATTCGCAAATATAACTTTTATCACCGTTCACACAAATTTCATTCGGTCCACACGGATCTCCATTGATCAACTCGTTAATCTCTTTGCAGTAGTCACGAGCTGAAAGCGATTCCTCATTAATTCATCATTAAATCCTCAACGAATTCCTCGATTCCTCATTTAAAAAAAAACATTTGAAGACGCATGTTACTTGTTAGCCGAGCTTTAAAAAGCATCAAGAACGAAAAAAGTAAAGTTGCAAGGATTATCGACTTTGTCGATCGCTATCAAAAATTTCTTAGAACAATTAATGTAAGAAAGCCTCAAAATTCTCGCTGCATTACTGTAATTAGCAGCTCCGTTGAAGTCGACATTGACGTACGCGCAAGTTGAAATACTCATAATCAAGGTGCACTATACATACCAACTGCAGTTTCCTTAAAGTAGTACCATTTCAGAGAGACGTCCGGATAGAAACACATATTGTAAATTTATACAACAAACGCACGTTTGCAAGGTGCTCCTCCAGGTAATGCGTCTCCTTCGTAGCCAGCTTTGCATCGACAATATCGATGAGTCTCATCCACTTGGGCGCAATAAGCATTCACATCGCCAATACAATTATTTTCACGACTACATTTTGGAGTATCAACTGCAAGTTCGACTGCTTTGGTGTGCTTTGAAAAACAGGTACCATTGCGCTTAGCGAGTCTATGGCTCATATGGTCGCTTGTTAAGGATAAAATTTTTGTTTTATAATTTCAATTAAACCAAGCTGCACATTTTAGAGCAACTTCATTTATCGGTCTTAGCTTTTTGAATCAATGGTTTTGACTAGATCGAAGTCACTTAGAATGGGAGCTGTTTGGCTTCATCTCTTATCAAATCTCTCAGTATGGAAGAGCAAGAAATTAATAACTTGTTCCTTGTAACTTAATAAATTCGCTGCTCCCCCCCCCTCTCCTTCTAGTGGAAGTGATTCGCCCAACATGGAGTCTCGTCCAGTGGAGGTCGACTTCTTCAAAAAGTTTAGAACCAAACTTTGTAGGTGTAGATGGTTTGGCCAATACAAGGCTTCACGATGTATAATGAAACCCCGCTCGATTAGATAAATAATTTCTCACATTAGCGAACGAAATATGCAAAACTACAACTACTGAAAAATTGGTGAAAAAACAGAGAGCTTGATTGTGGGCAGGGAAGTTGCCCACAGTAATTCAGTAGGAATTCCAGAGGTTACTTTTGCACTTATTGTTGAGGTCAGCAATTTGCCCACGCGGGCAATCGCAAAAGTAACCACCATCCGTATCAACACATTTTGCCGTTGTATCGCAGGCTGTATTATTCGGATTGGCACCAACAGAGAGCTTGATTGTGGGCAGGGAAGTTGCCCACAGTAATTCAGTAGGAATTCCAGAGGTTACTTTTGCACTTATTGTTGAGGTCAGCAATTTGCCCACGCGGGCAATCGCAAAAGTAACCACCATCCGTATCAACACATTTTGCCGTTGTATCGCAGGCTGTATTATTCGGATTGGCACCAATACCTTCTTCACACTCGTTTATATCTGAAAGAAGTATTATAAGTTCCGCTGCCGTATGCTCCAAATAGAAGATATACTTGTGCACCAACGATAAGAGACTTCGAGAAGACTCCTCAAAACTATCGCCAATACCTTCTTCACACTCGTTTATATCTGGAAAGAAGTATTATAATTTCCGCTGTCGTATGCTCCAAATAGAAGATATACTTGTGCACCAACGATAAGAGACTTCGAGAAGACTCCTCAAAACTACTGCATATTGGGCATTTCACAGAGTGGAGGATAAAATCAGAAAAAAAAAAAGAAAAATGATAAAAACAAAACGCGAAAATGAGAAAATCAAAGTTGACGACATACTTATACAAGCTTTTTGGCTGGTGGTCAACTTATATCCCAAATCACATGTGCAATTGAAGAACTTATCCGTATTCATACAGAGCATATGCTCAGCAGTACAGTATTTCTCGCTCTTGCACGATGTACAAATCTTGCCTTTAGCCTGAAAAAAATCACGCATTGTGGTTAGCATGGGTCTTAGTCAATACGTAGCAGTTGCTCTTAGATAACACTAGATTGGGTATTTGCACTTAAAATTACTTACTGGATACTTATGCATTTGAATTCTTGTATATATATCTTTAGCATGGTTTTGTTGGCTCATGCTCATACATTGGCTTTGAGCGCTAGCAATTATTATTTTGGACGACTTGAGAACAATGCTTATAAGGCAGATGGACATTTAAAGGGGGAATAGCAAAGGGTGAATCTATCCATCTCTTGCATTCATCAAAACGATTTACTCCACCCGCATACTTTTTCAAATATCCACGTATTTTTGTTTCCCAGTAAAGGTCTTCGATATATCGCCTAAAATAACCTCATACATCTATTGGTTAAAACCAAAACTGTTTCAGCGTATTATTAGCGAACAGTAAACTTCCATGTTGGACAGTCTATAGGAGCACAGGAGTAATTAAAGTGTTACTTTTTTAAGTGTTAAAAAGACAAAGTTTAAAAAAGAAAACATAAGTGCTTTTCGACGATTAAAAAGTAGTTTAGTGTTCGTCTTTCTAGAGTCTGAATTAGATACGATGGAAACCAGAGAACAGAGAAATGAATTAAATACTCAGTTAGTCTTTTACTCGCCCATTTTTCACAGATTATGTTTACAGAACGTAAAGCTCTTATTCAGTGCAGATGACAGCCATTTCTGAAGCATGGCTTTGTTGGCTCAAGCTCATACATTCGATCAGAGAGATAGCAATTTTTTTTTTGACGACTTGAGAACAATGCTCATAAGGCAGATAGACATTCAAAGAGTGAATAGCAAAGATAAGATATTCAAAGGGTGAATAGCAAAAGTACAAAAGTAATACCTTACAGCCACAGTAGTTAATAGGAAGACAGTTTTTAGCCTCGTCTAGTCGGTAGCCTGACTCACATAAGCATTCGGCAACGAAATGAGTCCCCTCTCTTTTCGCACGACATTTCGCATTATGCCCACAACCACCTATTGAACACCTTAGAGTTTTAGCATGCGAACCGATCGAATATGAGTATGAAATGTTTAGAAATGCTATAAAATTAGCAATGACATGGCATACGGTATGTGTAAAAATATTATATCGGCCGAATTAATTGCGGACAATTCGAACTAAATTTCCGCTTTCAAGCTGAAATTAATTATCGTAAAACTATAGTAAGCAAAAACGTCGTAGACGGAAAAGACATGTTGATTATATCGAGAGGAGAGGCTAACTTTAATTTATGAAACATGTTGATTTTAAATATTGGCGCTGCAAAACATGTTACATTTAGGTTCTTAAACGTCACAAAATGACATTAACAAAAAGTAACAAAAATTCGGTCATCCAACTCCCCTCTATATCGAGAGGAGAGACTAGCTATAATTTATGAAATTTTTGAGGAGGACCACAAATTCTAGCTAAATATGTATACGAGAAATCCGAAATGTTTGTACAGAAAGTGTGAGGGAAAATTTAAAAATTCTAAAGCAAAGTTGCCTAAAAAGACAAAATTTTTGATCCTTCCGTCAAATTAGTTGTGACTCATGATGTATTCGAGCAGTTAATATTTTTCGACCAAGAAAATCGTTTCTCGGACGAAAAATAATCATCTGCAAAAGCTTTCGGGAGCTAGTAAGGGTAGGATAAGCTTCGCATATTGAGCATTTCACAGAATGGAGGATAAAATCAGAAAAAAAAAGAAAAATGATAAAAACAAAACGCGAAAATGAGAAAATCAAAGTTGACGACATACTTATACAAGCTTTTTGGCTGGTGGTCAACTTATATCCCAAATCACATGTGCAATTGAAGAACTTATCCGTATTCATACAGAGCATATGCTCAGCAGTACAGTATTTCTCGCTCTTGCACGATGTACAAATTTTGCCTTTAGCCTGAAAAAAATCATGCTTTGTGGTTAGCATGGGTCTTAGTCAATACGTAGCAGTTGCTCTTAGATAACACTAGATTGGGTATTTGCACTTAAAATTACTTACTGGATACTTATGCATTTGAATTCTTGTATATATATCTTTAGCATGGTTTTGTTGGCTCATGCTCATACATTGGCTTTGAGCGCTAGCAATTATTATTTTGGACGACTTGAGAACAATGCTCATAAGGCAGATGGACATTTAAAGGTGGAATAGTAAAGGGTGAATCTATCCATCTCTTGCATTCATCAAAACGATTTACTCCACCCGCATACTTTTTCAAATACCCACGTATTTTTGTTCCCCAGCAAAGGTCTTCGATATATCGCCTAAAATAACCTCATACATCTATTGGTTAAAACCAAAACTGTTTCAGCGTATTATTAGCGAACAGTAAACTTCCATGTTGGACAGTCTATAGGAGCACAGGAGTAATTAAAGTGTTACTTTTTTAAGTGTTAAAAAGACAAAGTTTAAAAAAGAAAACATAAGTGCTTTTCGACGATTAAAAAGTAGTTTAGTGTTCGTCTTTCTAGAGTCTGAATTAGATACGATCGAAACCAGAGAACAGAGAAATGAATTAAATACTCAGTTAGTCTTTTACTCGCCCATTTTTCACAGATTGTGTTTACAGAACGTAAAGCTCTTATTCAGTGCAGATGACAGCCATTTCTGAAGCATGGCTTTGTTGGTTCAAGCTCATACATTCGATCAGAGAGATAGCAATTTTTTTTTTGACGACTTGAGAACAATGCTCATAAGGCAGATAGACATTCAAAGAGTGAATAGCAAAGATAAGATATTCAAAGGGTGAATAGCAAAAGTACAAAAGTAATACCTTACAGCCACAGTAGTTAATAGGAAGACAGTTTTTAGCCTCGTCTAGTCGGTAGCCTGACTCACATAAGCATTCGGCAACGAAATGAGTCCCCTCTCTTTTCGCACGACATTTCGCATTATGCCCACAACCACCTATTGAACACCTTAGAGTTTTAGCATGCGAACCGATCGAATATGAGTATGAAATGTTTAGAAATGCTATAAAATTAGCAATGACATGGCATACGGTATGTGTAAAAATATTATATCGGCCGAATTAATTGCGGACAATTCGAACTAAATTTCCGCTTTCAAGCTGAAATTAATTATCGTAAAACTATAGTAAGCAAAAACGTCGT
>JPKZ01001872.1:25775-60523 GCA_000803305.1 Toxocara canis
GGGGGGGGGGGGGGGGTGGTAGGCTTTATTGCAACAGTAGATGCCGATCCGATTGTTTTATCTGTGTTCATGAAAAAATCAAACCATAAAGAAAAAATAATACGTGAAATCCACCCGACCTTTGTTCACACCGCACGGGTTTCTGACACATGTATGCTTATCAACGGCCAGGAAACCGGGCTTGCATTTGCACATCGCCTTCTTGTCGTGCTGTTCGCAAATTTGTGTTGCCTTATCGCACGGATTTGCAGCGACGCACACGTCAGACACTGAATTTATTAGGGATTATGAAAGATTTTGCAGTTCCCTGCGGGCATAATGATTCAAAAATGCGAAACACATGCGTCATATGCATAAGACGCTCACATGCGAAGAGATATACCGCGGACAATTCGAACTAAATTTCCGCTTTCAAGCTGAAATTAATTATCGTAAAACTATAGTAAGCAAAAACGTCGTAGACGGAAAAGACATGTTGATTATATCGAGAGGAGAGGCTAACTTTAATTTATGAAACATGCTGATTTTAAATATTGGCGCTGCAAAACATGTTACATTTAGGTTCTTAAACGCAGTCGCGTCTGCCTAACCTATACGTTTGTATTCTACGTTTGTGATTCTATATTGCCTGTGGCTTTCGGAATCATGGAAACGTTTTGTTGCCACTTTGTCAAAGTTTGTTTATCTAGATGGGGACAGCGTAACGAACGTAATGCAATCACAGTCAGTGAACCATTATATGCAAAGACTATTCCAGAGGAAGCAAGTTGCATAAGTCTCATTCTCATGCAACAAACAATCCGACCACTAAGAACGACACCATAGACGACCGTTCATTGAAATGAATGCGTTCGATATGGGGAACAAATAGCAGGGATCGTTCAGCCATGGGCGATCGTGTCCCAAAACGAGCGATTTCAACTTTAGAGGGGTATGCTGGATACCGTTAACAAAGCGCTGAGGTTTTCGCAATACCACAAGCAAAAATTGTGCAGAAAGAATCATTGGTAATCTGGTAATGGTGGCAGCAACTCGAAGTACGAATTTGGGAGAAATGAGGGAGGAGGAAGTCTGAAAAGGATGCGCCTCTAATGTAGAGGTCATTGCACTCGTTTTCATTATATTTTGCAATATGCAAACTAGTTCCCTCTTAACAGACAGATTTTTGTGCTATACAGACACAGAATATGGTAGGTAGCAGTAAGGAATCAAAAAGCAATATAACCTACTGATGCAAGGCATGTCTTAGATAGCCATAATCGTACTCTTGAGACTTTTTCAGACATATCTCCTAGTACCGCAGTGCAAAATGACATGTAACGCCATGTGTTGAAATCATAGTTCATCTCGCATTAGAAGCACTTTTGATTGTTGAACTATCCGTTCATAGTAGGACGCTGATCATATAAACAAAGAGTTCATCGGATGAACAGTGGAAAAACAATTTTGCGCTTCGATGAGTTTGTAATGCATAACTCCATGCAATAAACCAAAACACGATAAGGACGGTCGAATTTAGATGACTGAAGTGAATGATGCTAGAATGAAAGAAGATTTGCTTCATAGCGGCTTCACTTGCCTTTACAACCGCCAATGTAAGGATCCCCATCGTAGCCACGTGCACATATGCATTTGTATCCACCGAGAGTGTTGAAGCACTTAGCAGCTTTCGCGCAAGCAGCTCTCAACGTTCCATTGCTCATAATGATACCCTTCAAATATTTCCCTAGAGCGACATTATAAAATTTGCTTTCCACATACGTTTCGAAAGCTCGAGCTAAATCACCATGAAGTCACAGTACTGGTTATTCCTCTACCTCCGATATTTTTTCCGGTGCAACAAAAGTTTACTGCAAAAAATTACATTAGTGTGGAACATAATAGAAGTGCGCTAGCGTCTTATACGAAAATATTCGTTCTTAGAAATCCAAACTCACAGAGTACAAAAATTCTCAAAACAGAAGAAATCAGAGTTTCGACGGTGTTTCATGAAAAGTCTACGATTTCAGAAGCGAACTCGAGATAGAAAAGCCATCGGAATGTCTGAAACTCTTTGAAAGAATGCTACAGCAACCTTAGTGTGTACCTTTCTCGAAAACTCTCGGAAAAATTCTCCCTATTCGAAAACTCAGGCTGCATAATGAACATGATATCAGTACCTGTTTACATTCGTTAATGTCCATGCAAGGACATTTATCGCTTTCGCTACAATTTCTCGGTTTCTTAAATCCGCACCTACATGTGCACTTGAAGCTACCCGGTGTGTTCACGCATAGATCAGCACTTGTGGTTGGACATGGTGATGGGACAGCCTTGCATTCGTTAATATCTGTAAATGATTTCTAATTTACATGCTTGTGTTAGAAGCAGACCAAGAAGTACAAGCTACTGAAAAATGACTCAAAATTTGCTTACGCCTAAAATACTGAATTTCAGCTGTGATTCGAATTTATCAAACCGGGAAGCAATTTCTCCGTAATCCACACTCCCAAAAAAGTGGATGTATTGCTGATTTCTCGAAAATGATTCATTTGATGGCTTGATTAGAGGTGAAATATGTTGAATTTTCCCGAACTAGTTATGCGAAACACACCAAAAAATTTACCTTCACAAAAGCCATTGTCGTTCTCGAAATATCCAGGCGGACAAACACAACGATAACCGCCTTCTTCGTTGACACACCTCATCGAAATACTGCCACCTCTCTTGGCGCAATCATTGTTAAGCGGTGATAAACACTCATCAATATCTGCAGTTAGCGAGCCATAACATCAATCGAATCATATTTCGTCTTTTAAAGACCCGTTCAACAAGTTGGCAAATATTTCACTTATCCTATTTGGTGAAAAATACGGCGTCTAAAAGAGCCTTCACAGAGAAATAATTAAAGTGCATAAAAATAGCAATGAAATATAAGCAGAGATGGATGAACATGTCTATTACTGTTTTGTTGCAAATTTTTAAAGAAACAGAAGCAGCAATACTTACCACAAAAGTGCGTTTAGGAAACAAAACAACCCTAAATTTGTTTTCTCATTCTCTCTCAAATTAAGCCCCCCCCCCTCCCGAAACAAATCTTTCACAAGGTCACCGCTACTGGAATTGTTTTTCCCTGCCCAAATTTAATCCTTCTCAATCGCATAGGGCGTGCCATTCTATACGAACTATCACTGTTTGTTGACGCGATCGAATTTCCGAGGATTGGATGTTACACGGTAGTACAGTATTTCAACAGCACGACAGCAAACAGCACTCGAAAAACTCACAGTTAAATGTCGTAAGGAGGAAAAAACATAATAAACCTTTGCATCCTTCGTAGACAGGTGTGTATCCTTTCTTACATGTGCAGCGATACGAGCCCGGCAAATTCTCACACAGCTGCGTTGTGGCATTACAGCTATCTTTTCGATTCGCCGGGTTGCACTCATCGATATCTATTATTTTCGCCTTATATGAATTAGAGGAATATGACTTATAACAAATATAGTGTTAAGCCGAATGAATCTCCATAAAGTTCGCAGACATCCGTGGAACGGTCCACTCGAGGTAACCGACACTGGGAGAGGGCCATTTTTTCAGCGTTTTCTGAACGTAGTCCTTGTTATTGAACTGATTATATTCCGTGATAATGATGGGTGAAGATGAGATAATCGATGGGGCTGTTTAGAGAGATAGGTTGGTGATATGTCGGACAGTGCTTTACAGAAGGACCAATTCGGAAGAAATGCCATGTTGAGGAGACGCGTTATTCTGAACTTCGTGAAATGTTTTCAATGATTGCATTTTTTTACACATTAGATATTCGTAAAAGCCGAATGATCAGCAAACCGCTTCACCACGAATCGACGTGGAAGAAATGGTGACAGTGCGTGAACTTCGTTAAATTTTTACTTCAATATTTGCCACACTCCCAAAAAAGTGGATGTATTGCTGATTTCTCGAAAATGATTCATTTGATGGCTTGATTAGAGGTGAAATATGTTGAATTTTCCCGAACTAGTTATGCGAAACACACCAAAAAATTTACCTTCACAAAAGCCATTGTCGTTCTCGAAATATCCAGGCGGACAAACACAACGATAACCGCCTTCTTCGTTGACACACCTCATCGAAATACTGCCACCTCTCTTGGCGCAATCATTGTTAAGCGGTGATAAACACTCATCAATATCTGCAGTTAGCGAGCCATAACATCAATCGAATCATATTTCGTCTTTTAAAGACCCGTTCAACAAGTTGGCAAATATTTCACTTATCCTATTTGGTGAAAAATACGGCGTCTAAAAGAGCCTTCACAGAGAAATAATTAAAGTGCATAAAAATAGCAATGAAATATAAGCAGAGATGGATGAACATGTCTATTACTGTTTTGTTGCAAATTTTTAAAGAAACAGAAGCAGCAATACTTACCACAAAAGTGCGTTTAGGAAACAAAACAACCCTAAATTTGTTTTCTCATTCTCTCTCAAATTAAGCCCCCCCCCCTCCCGAAACAAATCTTTCACAAGGTCACCGCTACTGGAATTGTTTTTCCCTGCCCAAATTTAATCCTTCTCAATCGCATAGGGCGTGCCATTCTATACGAACTATCACTGTTTGTTGACGCGATCGAATTTCCGAGGATTGGATGTTACACGGTAGTACAGTATTTCAACAGCACGACAGCAAACAGCACTCGAAAAACTCACAGTTAAATGTCGTAAGGAGGAAAAAACATAATAAACCTTTGCATCCTTCGTAGACAGGTGTGTATCCTTTCTTACATGTGCATCGATACGAGCCCGGCAAATTCTCACACAGCTGCGTTGTGGCATTACAGCTATCTTTTCGATTCGCCGGGTTGCACTCATCGATATCTATTATTTTCGCCTTATATGAATTAGAGGAATATGACTTATAACAAATATAGTGTTAAGCCGAATGAATCTCCATAAAGTTCGCAGACATCCGTGGAACGGTCCACTCGAGGTAACCGACATTGGGAGAGGGCCATTTTTTCAGCGTTTTCTGAACGTAGTCCTTGTTATTGAACTGATTATATTCCGTGATAATGATGGGTGAAGATGAGATAATCGATGGGGCTGTTTAGAGAGATAGGTTGGTGATATGTCGGACAGTGCTTTACAGAAGGACCAATTCGGAAGAAATGCCATGTTGAGGCGACGCGTTATTCTGAACTTCGTGAAATGTTTTCAATGATTGCATTTTTTTACACATTAGATATTCGTAAAAGCCGAATGATCAGCAAACCGCTTCACCACGAATCGACGTGGAAGAAATGGTGACAGTGCGTGAACTTCGTTAAATTTTTACTTCAATATTTGCTGTGTCGACTTTTGAAAGAGTTGATCTACTAGCGATAGACGAATAAACTGCATCGATTTCACGAAGTACGGATGGAACGATTGAGTTTCGGCAATGGTTTTGAATTCATTGGCGTTCAACACGACAATTCCTCGTTTTCATTCGAAATTTTGTTCGAACAACTTTTGAAATGAACTGAACAAAAAACGGGCAAAATAGAAAATATCATATATAACGAAATATGTTAGTGGCTAGAGAAATGTATGTAAATGAAGGTAAAAATACCTATGCAGACTGTTCCATCACCGAAATAACCATCCTTACAGTCGCACTGGTAAGAGCCCATCGTGTTCGTGCACATGGCATGATCATCGCATTCGGCTGTTCCCTCATGACATTCGTCAATATCTAAACGAAATAATACTTGAAATACAACGATAACATTTATATGTAAAAAGAATAACTTTGTTTTTGAAAACAATATCAAGTAATGGGGATTAAATTAATTGGGAATTAAATTAATTATTTTAGAGAGCGAGCAGTTAATGAGCATTTTTAAACAGCTCCGTAACACATTAATTTTTTTGTATTTGGCTATTAGTTTTCCAAGAAAACTTCTGCATAAAAATAACTTCAACAAATCGTCACATTAATCAGTGGAATTGCTGAAAGGCTGGCTAAATGGAGAAAGCTAAGCGATATAGTACCATTACAAATCTTATAGTCAGGGGGCTCATATCGATAGCCTTCAGCGCAGACGCATTCATAGGATCCGATCGTATTGATACACGTCGCATTCTTTGTCGAACAATCATCTATACCCGCGCTGCATTCATCGATATCAACACATTCTGGATCGATTAACGAACTATAAAATAACCAATTACAAATCACGACGCTTTCAGATAGAATATTAGAAAACGAGTGAGCTATGTGTACGTTTTGCGGAATATGTAGATGAGATTAACATATCACTTCATGCTTTTAAATAACAAAAACAGAAGCAGGAGTTCTCAAAGGCGAAGATATTAGCGGAAAGAAAGTGGAAGGAAATTCGTTGATGCCAAGGGATCAAAAAACTTCAACATTCTTTATGCAAACTTGAGTAGGAAACATAGTAAAGCATTGAGAAAAAAAGATATCGAATAGGCTTGCTTAATACGAAATAACGATACAGTTCGCTTGTAAGCTCAATTTGAAATCGAAAATATTTAGTGCTTCAATTTCGGGAAAGTATTTTTCGAAGACAAACCTTCCTATTTGCTGAGTAAAACCGACGAAGCATTCACATTTATAGCTCCCTTTGAGGTTTTCACAGATTGAGTTCGCAGGACACGAAGCAGCATCCGTTTCCAGATTACATTCGTCAATATCTGCATATACCTATGCAAAAATAAATATACAGGGAAAATAAACAAATATGTAATGCACAACCTTGATATTTATATATGTATATATATATATATACATATATATATAGAGAGAGAGGGAGAGAGAGAGCAAGGTTGTGCTATTTTATGCCATAATTTCTAATAACAGTTATGCCACAATTTAGTTCTGTTATGCATAATTTCTAATACGTTGCACCTATTAGAAATTATGGCATAACAGCGATCACTTACCAAGCAAAATATTGACCCATACTGCTAATCAGCGATTGTGTTATCCATGTCCAATTTATGAATGTAGCTCTTAAACAGAACTAAAAGATGTGTGAGGAAATTCTGTTCATATAAGCAAACCGATGCAAGTTCCTTGATCGGTCGGCACCTTTTCGTAACCATCGCTACAAATACAATCGTAGAGTCCAGGACCAGTGTGTCTGCACTTTAGTGGATTTTGGCACAACTGGCCTTCCGCACAAGGATCGATCTCTGCAAGTGACAGCAACAACTCATAAGGCGAGCGCAATGCCATAACCGTTAGTCATTAGTAAATTGCATGTGATTCAACAATGTAGAATCGATTTCATTTGCATGGCACCAGATAGCTAGCAGTGCATGAAAGCATTCGTCCTTCAGAAGCGCGGTCTATAAGATGCGCAGATACCTTATCAACAATAAATCATGCTTATCCACGCATGACTACGTTCATGTTCCACTGTGCATCTGCGGAATATGTTGTAACCTTCATGCATAGCACTTTCAGAATTCCCTCAGTCGGGATAACTATGCAACAAAAAAAACTGCTCAATATTGTACTGCCAAGAAATGTTCAACCAGGAGTCCCCATAATGGCCAAAATTTACAGTGTAGTCATTTGCCTGATCGCATCTCACAACTATCGCCCATGCGGGCGAAAACTCAAAATTCTTTAGGCATACGCATAGGTAAGCAATACGTAAGCTCGTATTATAGTATGGTGTCAATGAATGCTACCGTAAAGATGGTTCGCTTTCTGCCGAAACATTAGTAGAATAGATCTATAGCGTAACTCGAGCAACCTTTGCATGCGGAACGATTTTTAAGCGAATCGACACTTGGTGGGAATGCATCGCTTTCAATCCATCGATATCCACTGTCGCAAGCACATTCACCATTAACACAAGATGCGTGTGCCGGACAAGCATATTCCGCGTTGCAGTAGGTTGGATCTGAGAAGAATTTGCTACTGACAACTTCAAGCACAGCTGTTCCAAACATAAAACTTCTTGATGTTTACCAGCGAAATTCAAAAAAAGTAGATTTATGAATGAAAAGTTACTTAATTTCTCCGGTCGAATATTCCAGGCGTATGTCACAATGAGTTGAAATTATAAATATATATATCCTTGTCCTGGTCTAAATTATATATTTAGACCAGGACAAGAATCTAGCTATAGCTGGAATCTTAGGAAAGTGACACTAGAGTATCCATTAAAACTTTTAAAAAGAGCAGCCATTTCCTCTGCGAAGACAAAAAAGCTTACAGACACATTTGGTCGAATTGATTGCTATTAAAGGAGGTGGGCAGGTGCACTTGAAATATGGTTCAGGTTCGATGCTAATACATTTGCCTGGAGAGCAAATCGAAGCATATGTCACACACACATTCTCACCTGAAAGGACAAAATGCCCAACTGGTTTATTCGAGTGAATGACTTTCTTGGTTCTAGGCTGGTTTACTACTGAATTTTAGTAGACTGGTTTATCACAAACAATAAGTGTTACCTCTATAAAACTAATAATCTACCAAACACTCAATGCTTCCGTTTTATGTATGCTCGAGTATTTCTTGTAATACTATGATGACCGATGGTTAGCTTTCTACGTCTAAGCTTCTCATGTCATCAAATATTAATCGCTCATGAACGGCTACAGAAAAAATTTTTTAAAAGAAATTTTCGATGTGAGACCTCTAATACTTTTAACCATTAATTTATTCCGCTGTTAAAAAAATGTGCTTCACTGCAGTAATCCGTGGATGGATTTCTAATGTGCGACTATGGAACTTTGCGTAAGCTAAGGTTTCTTTTCGATTTCGAATAATTTTCCATTTATTTTTTTTTAATTTTGCAAAACAGCTTTTATCTGTCGACCAAAAATGATAACTTTGATTAGGTATTTGAAACTGTACAGCGACAATTTTAACAGCTGTTATCAACAAGCCGCATATTTCAATAATGAAAAAACAAAACAAAGGAACAAGAGCAATGGACCTACGTTCGCATTTTGGACGCAATGGATGCGTTGTCGGAACGGGAATGAATCCAGCATTGCACTCGCATCTATATGATGAGAAAGTGTTTATACATTTGCTGTTTTCTAGACATTTGTTACTACCGTCTTCACATTCGTTGCGATCTGAACATTAGGAAATTCAAAAAATTAAAATTTAAGCTACATCATTTTTCGGTGGATATTAAAGAGCGCTTGTAATCAACGAGTATAAAGCGATCGACGGAGATATGCCTGCACTGGTAACGGCTACGGCAGTGGCTAAAAACAGGTCCTAAACCATCATCACCCCAAAATCCTATAGGCAATTCCATAGGCAACGGAAAATTCATAAATTCATCGGTGAAAATGAATAGAGTGACATCGAACCGCAATCTCCTGATTGCATGACAGTAACATTCGGCTAATACGCCGCATGCAATACTGTAGTAGTACAACACGTTTCAGTTAATAACGTTAATAAGTAAGGATTCAGGTTTAACCAGTCCGTCGACTTTTAATTTAGCTATTTGCGGAACTTCAAGTTCAATAGCGCTTTGGAATTTGTAAAGGTTTTGCTAGCTTTGTTATGAGTGATGCATCGCAATTGCACGCTCGTCTGAAAACGGCAAGACTGACCCATCTAGATGTTTTCTTCACGTTTAACGAAACATCTTAACACAATGTCAAATGCACAAAACGTGAATGTGAACGATTTTGCTGTGCCTAATATCCCCGGTATATGTATATATATATGTATATATATATATATATTCAAATTCCTGTCTAAATTTAACTGAAGTGGAAAAGCTGAACAAGCTGAATCGTTCGAATGATGCTGCTACGATTGATTGAGGGTGAAACTGGCCTTCACAGGTGTTGCCTTTTGGTATGAGACCATATTTGCAATCGCATTTGAAGCTGCCAATCGTATTGATGCATACTTGAATTTGGCTATCACAATTATCTTCACCAGTTTTACACTCGTCAACATCTGAAAAGAAAAGCAGTTGAGTGTACTTCTTGTATTTCCCTAAATCTCTTCCCTTAGCGTTCAAGCAAACATTCACTTGCGAATGAAAACATGGGAGGGTCGGGTACAAAGTTGATGGACCTTCCGAACAGATCTCAGAGATCATAAAGAGAAGTTCGTTAGTCGGTGGAAATTTCCAATGAAGATCGCATACTTAAAAACCATGGCCTTATACCTTCCGATTCAAGACCAAGCTTACAATCACAGTTGAAGCTCCCAATCATATCGTTGCACACTTGAATTTGTCTAGCGCAAGTATTTTAATAAGCTTTACGCTCGTCAACATCTGAAAACAGTTTGCTTCTTTTATTTCCCTACATTCTATTTTTGCAGTGTTTGGTCAAAAATTTATTAACCCATAAAAGCGTAGATGAGACGGATGGAAATGCTGTTTAAGGTACACTTCGTTGATCGGTTAGAACATTCTAGTCCATGGAACCACCATTTTAAAAAATTTATGAAAAGCTAAAAACTAAATCATTATGAAGAAATACTGACAGCAGTTTAAGACATTCTTTTACGAACGATTCATATTTGGCTGTTCATGAAATTTGGAACAAGAACTCCGGAAATGCAGATTTTTCAGCTTGCCCCTGAAGCAGCCATAAGGCTACAAAAAAGGCTAACTGACCGTTGCATGTTTTTCCGTCGCTATGCAACACGAATCCATGCTTGCATGAGCATAAATAACTACCGAAAGTATCTTTGCAGATACCATTAAAAGGATCACAAGCTGGAGCTGAGTTCGGGCCGATACCATCTGTACACTCGTTGATATCTGTATTTTCAAAATTCATATTATCTGATATTTTTATTTTGTAGAATTTCTGAACAGAATTTTCGGTAATCATCGTGAACAGTTTCGTCACTACGAAATCGATAAACTTCTTCAGCATGATACATGCTTGGTTGACATTACCCAAAACTGAGTAGTTTGTTAAGAATCTGTGCAATTTAATCAAAAAGTTAATTATGTTATCCTAAGATCAAACATATACTCTAATGCATGAGATTCGATCATGTCTCGAATATGCACAGATTGGAAAACATATGCAAAAAGAGATCACGATGACCGAGGTAAATTAGTCGAAGAAATGAGCGCTGCAATTTTGCTTAATAATAACTATTTGGCAATTTCAACATATTTTAGTGATACCCTCTATTTTCTGGAATGTCCCTTAAACAGTTAGCAACTTAGTAGGCATTCTATATCAGGGTCTCACAGTTTTGTTGTACTTGAATTCGATTCCGGGTAATTTTTGAAACTGTAACTAAGCAGTTTACAAATCAGATTATCAATGATGCCGAGGTACAAGATAAACTAAATATTTGATTTGCAGTGATTTCTTCTTCACTCAAAACAAAACAGCTCCTTCGGAGTCGCACAAATTTCACATGCTCTCCTCATTGAACTACGAGAAGACATTCTTATGTGATACTTTCGCGAAAGCTCAATTGTCTATGGCCTTGTTGGAAAACGAAATTAACTACCCGCAAAAGAGTGCCAAATTTACATATGAATGAAAACTCACTCGAGCAAACTATCTTGTCGCCCATCGTTTTATTAACGAAGCCGGGTAAGCAACTGAAATCAAAATGAAGTTCCTGAGCCATGGAAAATTAACTACAACTACTTGACAGTATACACGAAACTCGAACCCAAACGCAACACAAACCACTTTGCTCAACGTTTCCGCAATTTTCCCTTTCTTCTTATGGTGGTCTTTAGTCCGAACATTCGGCACAGTGTTCTATACTGGTACAAAGTACGTCTAAAAATATCATCGCCTTTTTATTCCGAAGTTTGCACCCATATAAGATAGGCACTACTGATAGGTGAAAGAAAACACTACGAAACCAATGCAAGAGCAGCTATGCGGAAATGAACGCTTCAATACCCGAAAAGATATTCGAATTGCCATCGACGAATAGTCTGCTTCATTAGTTGGATGAAGTAAAGAGGGCAGTGGGCATGAGGATGTGAAGAAGGAAGAATATTGATAAACGCCTATAATTTTTATTTTTGTGCAATGAATATTTTTGCAAAATTGCCGATGTTTTCTTGATGCTGATCATACGAACGATAAGACATGCCATATTAGCAAAGGCAAGGCAGTAATTGCCTCTTCGAATCTCTCATCTCTAGTTTCCACCAGTGCAACGTGAGAAAAGGATTAAGAGGCTAATGGAATGTAAGAATCAAATGGAACCAACGTGCAAGTGTATCCTGGATCCGTATCTTCACAGCGACTGTTCGGTGGACAGTTTGCCGTACCTTGTTCACATTCGTTTACATTCACACATGCTTGCAAGCCTGAAAAAAGCACAACAAGTTAATAATTCATTTTTACAAAAGCTAATGTTTTTCGTAGACGAGTAGTTCAAGCATACAAACAGATCCGCACTTCCGCCAAAAACCGGACGGATCTAATGTCATCGGTTAACGACCTAATCGCTTGCTTGAATGATTATAGTCTCTTGAGAATCCTAAATGATCATGTGCTAGGTTCCAACATCACATGTAATTGCCCTTTTCAAATGCTTGTTACTTTATACTAAAATGAGCTAGACCAGATAATGTAAACGAACTAGGAGGATAATTTATCGATTTGCAACTCACGAAAGAATTTTAATTTTGTATGCATATCTTAACGTGCCTATCTTAAGATCTCCCCTGTTCCATAATTTAGACTAGCTGATCACGCACGTCACAAACAATGCAAGCGTGGACATTAAACACGGGGATGTTTTCGGCGAGAAATATATGTCAACGACCAGTATGCATATTTTACAAAATAAGCACCATAAATTGAGCACATATGTGAGCCTTATCTATGGATGCCTAAGGAGCTGGGACATTTTTGAAAGCTTGTATAGTGTCTTAAAGATTTTGCTATATCTGTTGCCATTAACTAGCCATCCAAGTTGGTTGTAAATCTTACCGTTTAGTTTCTGATAGCCTTTTTCACAATCGCACTGATAGCTTCCGATGGTGTTCACACATATTTGATGCGGTAGATTACATCCTTTACTTGTACCATCACATTCGTTGACATCTGTTATGCGTTGAGTGAATTTTCCCTTCTTTTTCGTCAGAGAAATACACAACACTTCAGTGTGTTGAATTCGGATTTAATAAGTTCCTAATTGTTCCCAAAATTCGATAAATATTCGCAGACAGAATATATTATATAAATATCGGTTCCATTAGATAATCTTAAAAATTTTCCGAAGCACTGCAATTTTCACTCAGTCAAGCAGATCGACAGGCACATCATCTTCTCTCTCTCTCTTCCCCTTAGCCCTGCAGTGGAGGAGGAGGAAGATTTGTGTAAAGCTAGATTTGTCATAATTGTCGGTGACATAGCTCGAAACACAATTCTTGAAAAGTAGATGGACGACTGAGTGAATGCGGGGAATTTTTCCAAACATTTCGACCCAATTTTTGCTTTTGCAACAAAAATAGTTAAGTATCTGTGAAAATTTTGTTAAAATGCCAAACTAGTGAGACTCACAGTGGTGCTTTGTCGCAGTAGTTCTACAACAAAAACATATGGTGCGATGCGGGTTTCCATTCTTTTCTTACTCTCTCCTGTCTGTCTGTGATAGTGAGAACAAAAAAAGGCAGCATATCCACGTAGCTGGTATGAATATGTGCCTTCTTGATTTCTTCAACCAATCCGATCAGTTATATTAATAATCGTTCAAAACTATGCAACGACGCTTAATGAAGCATTAGCGTTTCTCGTCCCGATTGATCGACAATAAAAATTGCAAATCAAAATTTCGTTTTGATGTTTTCAAAGAATAAAAAACATTTTTACTGCTCGCCCCAGATTGGCCAAATAAATTCGAATTGCGGCCTCAAAACAAATGCAAAACATACCAACGCAACAACCCATGGTTCCATTTCCGGTAAAGCCTTTCTTGCATACACATTCGTAACGAATGCCATCTATTGCTGGTTGCTTATCGATACAGTTTGCGTTCGGATCGCAATTGTTCTCCCATATACGCACACATTCGTTAATATCGGAAACATTCATCAAATATAGTTGAGCATAGAAGGAATGCGCATGGTTATGAACAAAAAAAAAAACGAAATAAATGCCGAAAGACTTTCCGCTGTCAAATTATTTCGAAAC
The DNA here is from genome assembly GCA_000803305.1 of Toxocara canis. NCBI lineage: Eukaryota > Metazoa > Nematoda > Chromadorea > Rhabditida > Toxocaridae > Toxocara > Toxocara canis. Next base: position 39,893 of record JPKZ01001872.1, read on the forward strand.
TCTGATGCCTGGAACCCCTAACGTCGAAGTACAGTTCGACGTACCATCAATGGTTTATGCATTACTTGTGCATGAGGATTCGATCGCCTAGCGAATCATTACCAACTTATCCGACTCATGAAAACATGAAAGACTTGTGTTGACCTCTGAACTGCCTCCCTATTGACATTGTTGCCCACTGACATTTTTGGACCTTGCTACAAAAAAGGCGATATTTTATAATCGTCAACACCGAACGACTGATTCTCCACCTTGGATACGAGTAAGCTGACGATTGGAGGCAGTGGCTAACACCAAAGTCTTTTTACTTTAACCTTCGTTGTTATCGAGTTATGGTCAAACTAGCGTAGTATACACATCGACGGCAGCATCTAGCCAATGAAATCGGCTTTACTTTGATACTTGTTTAATGCAATTTTCAGCTAAAATATTTCACAACTCATGGATTCAAATAAGTTTACGAAAACTGAATGCTTGAAAGCACACTTACTGATACATTTGCCAGCCGCATTCATTTTGTATCCCTGAGCACATCGACATGCATAGAAAGGTCGGTTTTGGTCGATACGCTGACAGAAAGATGTGGCATTGTCGCACAAACTACAATTATTGACAGGAGCTGTGGTCTCATCTGAAATGATGAAAGAGGATTACGTAATGCTCAGTTCTTGATCTCTTGATCACTCTATGACACTAATGGTTCGCTCATTAGAAATGTTGCTGCTGTATCCTAAACGTCGTTTTTTAAGTTGACGTGTGTCTTAAACGTGGTTTTCCTAAAGTTGTCTTACTGTGAACGGCGAATATTTCACACATGATGCGACTCATGGTTACTTATGAAGTAGGGAATACTAAATTGTGAATTAGTGAACAGACCTATATTTACAGCATCCTCTAAGCCCGTATGTACAGAATCTTCTAAATGACCGTCACAGCGTGCCGCAAAATATTGATCAAGAACATCGAAGCTTACACACTCAATCACAGAACTGTAATTTTTAAAGAATATTTTAAATCACTGCCAATTAAAAAATCTAGCAAATTTATGGATTAAACAAGTCTGCACTGACAGTCTATCCTGAAAATTGCAGAAATCATGCAGTTTCTAAAACAAGCTGTTACACTTTCACATTTTGCCTAATTCAGCAGCAAAATAGAACTTTTCAAATTCTCTTCGTTTTAAAATGTTAGCTGCACCGACCAAAGCACGGTTTATCCAAATTGTTGCTATCGTCAAGCGGCCTAACGAAGCCTTGCTTGCACCTACACTTCGCTATACCATTGTCATCAAAACACTCTGTACCACCGAGATGTGCGCAAGGATTGTGTCGCATACAAGGATTCGATGCTGAAAAGAAGCATTTGCATGATATACAGATCTTTTCGGTAACATTATTAGTGCTTACAACTATCGCATAATCATCCAATATGCTCACAGTTATGAATGAAATATCTCTCTCTAATGAGAGTGCAGTGCCTATACTGAAAAAACAGTGCAGCTATGAAATTGAGGCGGCTTTATTTATTTAAATGGTTGTACGTCAGGTTTAGCTGTCATTACGATGGGAGTTACCACATGCCTCGAAGTCGCTCGAGGCCAATTTAAATTCGTCCATAACTTTGTTTTTCAAACGCTTAAAGCTGGAAATCAATTTAAACCCTTTGATGTCTACGCATTGACTTAACAAAATAGGCGGAAGACCGAGTTCGGATTATGCGTAAAAACTCACTATGAAGTAATGGGCTTCAATACCAAGGGACTGAGGGATACCTATTAACGACAGTAAACGTGACATTGAATTTCACGTAACCGCTTTTCTCAAACCATTTCTTCTAAATAGCTCTTTGGACTACACATCTTCCTTGCAAAAGTACCACGGCTTAGAAACACAGAAATACAGTGCGCTTCTCAGCCAGTTCAATGAAACCATGCATCCACGTGACAGAAGTGGTAGCTCACGAGTGCAGTTTTTGCCGTCACCGATAAAGCCCTTATTACACGTGCAAGTATAGCTTCCAGGTGTGTCGGTGCAAGTGGCAAACCCTGGTGTTTTATCGCAGTCGTTTAACGTAGCATCGACACAATTTCGAATATCCACGCAACGATTTGCGTCACCTGGCGTTGGTTGAAATCCATGCTTGCAAGCGCATTTGTAGCTGAAAAGGATCCACAGAGTCATAGCAAAGTAGCACAACTATTATGGTGTCTCGCGTCAGCTGTATCAAGTTTTGTCATTCACATGGGTGCATGACTGAACGGCGTGTATAGATTATCGATCCGTACATGAAAATATGGTTTATATGAGCAGTTTGTAACTCGAAATGATTTTTGCTCAGAATGGAGATCTTCAAAATTCATCTTTTGTTCCCCTTCACCCTAACCATGTTTTTATCATTCCTTTTTCATGGTTTCTAAGTTCGAGAAAAACTCTAAACTTGCAGATGACGAAAAGTGCATATCGTACAGGTTCATAGGTAGAGAAGGATAGGTTACCGGAACTGTGGTCATAAGTTTTAAGTGCTGAAAAAAGGCCTTTTTTGCATTCAGGAGATCATCCTCCACTTGTTAGAGTTAGACACATGTTGAAAAAAAAATGCTCACCAATCGTTCCCCTGATTCAGGACGCACTTCGTAGTTTCTGGGTCGCATTTTTTACACCAGTAGTCTTTGTCAGCTAAAGGAAGTCGACGATCAGTTTATAAGATAAAACATTACATTTTATGAATATGGTGTGTGGTTCATTAATGAACATTTTTTGTGAGATAGTTTATCCACTCTTCTTCTTTTGTTTACGGTTTCATTAGCGCTAGAAACAAAAATTTTTTCTGTTCGAAGCATAAGGTGTTCGTATAAATTTGCACTTTGTAAAAGCCCACAAAAAGCTTGGGATGACTTGTGTTAGCTCCTAGCCGAAAAAACTTTATGCCAAAACCGACTGGCTTCACATAATCACAAAAGAAAAAACAAACAAAACAGCGATCTTTGATGCCATTTCTGGAAAGGTCTTATGCAACACAGATATGATTACAAAAAAACAGTGACACTTTGATATTCAGTTTTTACTGCGAATTCTAGTGAATTGCCAGAACCGTTCGCTTAAGTGGGAAGTAATTTCTTTACAAAACACTCCATAAATGAAACCTTTACTGTATGGTATATTCATCAAGCTTCTGTTTACGTTTGATAGTTAATATAAAACATACGTTTGCAACGATTGGTCGTCGTGCTAGCAACAAATCCTGGCTTGCATTTGCACATGAAGCTGCCTTCAGTGTTGATGCAGTTCGCGTTCTCACCACAAGGCTTCTGCAACTTACATTCGTCTATGTCGATACATTCCCTGAAAACCAGAATAACTAGAAGTTCTAAAACCGTTAGGCTTCCATCAACAAGAAATGGATTCTACGCAAAACTAAGAGATCCACGCATCGACTGGGACCAAAGAAGATTGGAAAATGTTTAATAACAACAAAGAACTGTGAAAATGAAGAGAAATTGTGGCTTTTAAATTGACGTTATCTGATTCCTCCAATGGTTATCAAGTCTTGTCAGCAGATTGAAAGGTAAAAGCGAGGAAAATTTTAAGGTCTCATACATCTGCATAAAAACGTTGAGACTTAAAGATTGCAAATAAGTGCCAAAAATGGGGAAGAAACATAGGCTTATGTGCGATAAGTACAACATCCGGATGCTACTGGATAACGGTAGTGCAGCAACAAATACTTTTGTGAATATTTGCTCTTATAGATACAAAAGAAGCCTATCATTTACTGTTTAATCACCAATTAAAACATAAACTCCATAGAAGATATCGTTTTTTATAAGTCCAAATCGCATTAGAAGCTTGCCTCCCCCTACGTTCCCTCCTCCCCCACCGCCTCCATAGGCGCACTTGCTGCCTCTTTGAAGCCTGACTTTTATAGCCTCAGAGGCTTCTACCTGACAGTGTGAGATCTAATCGGGCTAAGCTTTAATTAGATGCCATAAAATTTGTCGCGAGTAAGTCTAATTGAAAACTTTTAAAACTGCACCCGTGTTTTTGGGATTACTCCGCATAAAGATCAAGAACAACGAAATTCAGTTAATAAGAATCTACATCAATAAATCAATAAAGTGAACCTTATAGCACTTCTTTTTTTTTGCTGCAGCAAGCAAAATTCTACATCCCATCTTCCTTCTTTACAATATCCGAGAAAAGTACATCATGCTCCTTCAGGTGGATATTCAAAAGTATGCACGCATGCCACGGATGCTAAGCATATGCGGGCAACATTCATTTCAGCTCTTTTGCCAAAGATACCTATACCAGTGCTTAAAAATTTTTTTGCATGTGATTTTTCATCACCAAACATTATCAACAATTTTTTTTGTTGATTCTGGGGCTGAACGAAAACCAGGAACCCGCTGATTCATGCGTAGTAAGTAATCGCAATGCCAGCAATGACTGCACAAGTTATCAGCAATAATTGAGCGATAAAACAATTTCACTTAAAAATTATACACATATATGTATGTGATGTACATATATATATGTAATGTATATATACATAATAACTATGTACGGATTATTAGAAATGTCAGTGCATTACGTTTTGTTTGCAGGCGTTTTGGTGAAGCCATCCATACATGAACAATAGTAGGAGCCTGGTGTGTTGATGCATTTCGCATTTTTACCACATGCGTTCGGTTCCAAGCATTCGTTCATATCTGTTAAAATTAATGTTTTTATTTCCGAACAATCACCAATTGAAACCGCTCTACCTGAATTAATTTAACACACCGCCTATAGAAACATTCGAACTTCATCTGATTTTATTGCTGGTTTGTGAACGGCAACAAAAATTTGTTAAACGAGGGCATCTCAGCTGGACGGAATACGCCAAAAACTCTGAGTTTTCGTTCGACTCTCTGAAGAAGTTTGCGGACTCCTGAGAAATAGCATCACAGGAGTGATCATCTCATTCCTCATCAATCCATCATTTTTTTTGAGTTTTTTGCATAAGAGTAGCTTTACAAACGTACAGAAGTATGACGGAGAGAATGCCTTATATATAGTTAACGAAGAAAAGCATATACGTCAGCTTGTTTCGGTCAATGCCCGCATATTAAACGGACAGTTGCCTATTTTGCATAGAGGCAAATTGACGATACCCAGCGCTCATGGATATCATCAGTAAACGTGGGCCTTCATGACGCTAAGTACCCTACAATTCTGCTCAGCCTCGCGTTTGTTGGTCGAACAAACTTCGTCCAAACGTTGTAACGAAGAGTTCGTTTTCTGAGCGGAACCCTTGGTCCATGGGAATTACTATTGTTGGTGAAGCAAGCTGAGGTTCTTATGATGCTTTTACTAGCTGACGCTTGAGGTACTCGAATTATCAGAAAAGGAAGAAAATCACTAGAAATGTAGCATTTAGGGTCAACAATTCGTGCAAGCTGTGGAGTCGCCCTAGTAAGGGAGAAAAGGAATTTGCCATTGCAGAGGTAGCCAAATTAGGCATAAAAGTAAAGAAGGAAAGAATGTTTTCATACTGTCAATTCTGCGATAGAATGTGCGAACTTGCTGATGCACATAAAATTACAGCATCTTTCGCGATTACCCGCAAGTGGGGCTTGAACCACGTAAGGAGTGTTTTTATTTGCCATCACACAAGATTATCGTTAAGTTTTAGCCAAACTGAAATAGCTGCATTATGAACAGTTGACGATGACTGTGAATGTTCCTCTGGATTCGTTGCTTTGAGGACGTTATTAATTTAAAATCCAAATTGCGCGCTATGGGCGATTGGCAAAGACAGGAACGACATGAAAACATCGACTCCGACATGTCGTCACCCATAGCATTTTGTAAGCCGACAATTCACATACGCAGCCTAATTTCCTCGTTTTTCTGAAGAACTTCGTTAGTTTTGCATAAATTTACTTAGTTTTGCATCAAACTAATTTAGTTAGTTTTGCATAAAGTCTATGCCTATTTACTGCGCAAATTGTTACATGCTAGAGAATTTATAACAATAAGGAATTCACAATCAGAATTCTTCTTGACTGTGGATCAAAGTGTTTACGCATTTGGTTTACCTTTACATTTTCTCCACTGATAACCGCCATGAGGGTCAGCACGCCAACCAGGTTTACATTCGCATACGTATTTAAGTCCGTCATCATCAACTGGACGCTTATTCACACATACTGCGTTTGGCCGATCGCACTCGTTTAGCTCTTCATCTGCACACTCGTCGATGTCTATAAGATAACCGGCCGATACGATATGTTTGTCGGCAAAAAAACGGCGGCAGTTAGTAAAGTTGGAAAGGCGGGTGAACCGCTAATTTAAACCAGCCTGAGACCATACATCCCAAACTAAAAAACTCCACCGGAGCAGCTCGGAATCATTGATCATAACAATGAGCGATGGGGCCAGTAAGCTCTATATGTAAAATATAGTGTGGATAAGCGTTCTTGGCATTGAGTAAAGAAAAGTTTTTACCTGTTCTCCATTCACCCACTTTCTGATAAACTTTGGGAGGCTTCACCTATGAATTCAAAAAAGGATATGCCAGTATCGGGTATCGGGTGGCGTCCTTCGGTTCTGATATCCTCGAAACCGATGCGTCAATTTCAAATTCATTCCACAAATTGATGCGACTCTTATGAGATCTCTTACGAGATCGCAATGTTTTTCCCACCGCGCGCAAGCACCCTCAGTTCATCAGATGTAAATTTGGCATATCACCCTGACACTACACTTAACAACTTAGCAGTGTAAACACGAATTATGCCCGGCAGCGCGTCTTCCGCTCAAGAGGTCGCTCCAGGCTTCGCCTCTTCCAATTCAGTATACTCGTACAGCTTAATCGCTATAGACTGAAATGACAGTGGAGGATATTTTAGCTAATCGCAACAAGGTAAAAACGATTTACTCGTAAATGGAATAAGACAGGAAAGTTGATAAAGCTGATGAAATATTGTGAAACAAAAAAAGAAACTCAGAAGAAACCTTGGCAGATGAATCCATTGCCCATATATCCTTTGCGTGGATCGCATCGATCACATGTATAGCCATAGTCATTCCCTTTTGTGGGCGGCATACATTTGGATGCTTTGTGGCATGCAAACTTACAGCTTCGACACAAATCCTCAGCTAAAATCAATCAACATCGGCTTTAAAATGAATATTTTTAGACCAGCTCTTAATCGTTTGTCTTCCTTAGCGCGTTCGAGAATATTATATAGAAAAGTGTGCAAAAGTACAGAAAATTAGAACAGTTTACAGATTTCGGCTAGTTAACACATATGTATTCATTATAGCAGCATTAGCTTTTCAAGCAATCTCATCACAACTTGCTTTTGCAGCCAAAAATTTCCGCTCATTGAATTTATCATTTTGCATAACGACAGAAAATTCTGAGTAGCACTTTCCGAGAACTATATACTCCCTTCCATTGTATTGACTGGAATTATATACAAAAATTATATACATAGAGCAAACGCTTATTAGCTTTAATTTTTAATCATTTCGCCTCTGCCAAATCGTTTGTAATGCCACAAATCTACGAAAAATAAACGCTGAACTCGATCACTTGATCGGAATTATATGAAAAAATAAGTGCGGATTCGCGCTGGTGATCGCCACATTGTGCGCCTGCGCGATTTCGCGCATGAGACCAGGAAGACTCGCCAGACTCATCAAACAATCGCCACGATGCCAACAAAAAACAATTCGAACTAATTAAGTTCGTAAATCTTCCGTTACAATTTGTTATTTTCTAAATTGTTCTATTAGACGATATGCTACTGCAAAATATGTGGCATATTTTGAGTGTATAGAGGGTGTTTTCAGTAACTGTTAGCGTTCGGAAAAACGGACTGGAACTCATAATGGTATTTGCATAAGTCGAAAACAATGCTCTGCATGGCATCGTAAAGTTCAACCGCTGAATTGCATGCGTTAGCAATATTTTTAAAATATATGATTTTCTTCCCACAGTACAGTACTTCCTCGGAAACAATTGACGTAAACAGCTAACAGTTGAGATGGTGAACAGAAAGCAACATAGAGAACTGGTCAATCGCATAGAAGTTGCTTAAGTGAATGAGCTCATGCTGTGTGCTCATATTGGAGAATATAATACCAGCGAGATCATTTGGCTGCTTGAGAATGATTGATGTGTGCTGCCTCTTTGGAGAGTTGAAACAGCTCTTGGGTCGTCCGAGTAAATGAACATTCGTCAAAAATGGCAAAAGCGGCGCCTTAACGACTCTCCTCTTTGCGCATCACACAATGCATTCAAGATTGTAGAAATTCAGTGGACGAAAAGCAATCGTTATGATCGATTTGTGTTGATCGAAAAGGATCAGAGCAATGACCTCTAATATAATGGCATGTTATAATAGCACCGCGATGCGTTATTTCTATACATGCTCACGCTAAGCGTTTTGGGGTTGTGTTCTGAGAAGGGTTTGTGGCTTACGCAAGCAAATTGTTTTGCCATCCGAAGTGATATTTGATTGAAATCCAGTTGCACATTCACATATTGGCTGTCCGGATTGCGGTTCAATTCGGCACTCTTCGTTCTTGCTTCCGCATTCCTTGATCTTTTGCGCGTGATGTTGACGATCACACGGAATTTCTGCAAAAAATACCTGTAATTAGTCGGTCTATCATCAACCCCTATCCCATCTCTCTCCTCCACCCCTACCCATCTGGTTTTTTCAATTTTATTTCTTCACAAATATTGTGCTCAAGATCAGACAAAAAAGAAACCGCTGAGCTGAGTATGCAAGTGATACGAGGATGAGCATAAAGCAAAGTTCTGATCTTTTACCCTCACGACATTTACACTGGCACATCCCCTTGGCGTATCATCCTTCATTCCACTCAGGACATCTCATACTGTAAGGAATGGTGCCTAATGTTGCAGGATCAGATAGCTAAAGTTACCAAAAATAAACTTACTGCATCTGAAGCCATCACCAACACCATACTGTCCATCACATTCACACGAGATACCCACATACGCGTTTCGATTCGATTGCAAGTTCTTCGCTGATGCTCCGACTGCACAAACTTTTTGCGTCGAGACCCGAGCGTGTTTATCAAAACATTGGTCCTTCTCCCAGATCACCTGTCTCTCTTATTGTCGCCGCCAAATAAGCTCATTATTTGAAAGAGAAGAACTTGAAGAAGATTATTAAACAAAATCAGTCGTAATTTCAAGAAGAGTATGCGAGCGAATGCTTAACCGATTCAAAAAACGTTTACGAAGCAGGTAGGATGTCAAAATGTATTTTTAAAAGCTTTCAATTTTCTTAAAATTGACAAAAATAGCCTACTGGAAAATGGCAACATAAACTGCATAAAAAATGTGGAAAAAAACGGCGCAAATGGATAATGGCAGCGTGAAAAGTACAACTCACCACATTCGAATGTACATGTGGCGCATTGTCTGAAAATATTGCTTAAGTTAGGAACTGAATATCTCCAATAAAGCCTATATGAATATTTTTTTAAAAACCATATAGAGCCCTAGATGTGGAGTTATGGCGTGAAGATATGTATGATGGCTGTCGGCGAATATGTTCGACCGACAACTTGAACGACAATAGCGATAATATATTAGGATTACGAAACGCACAGTAGTGTACCAAATATAATGCTCCGTTTGAACGTTGAATGCTTCGATTTAAATCGCAAGCCTGTAACAAATGTCACATTAAGTCAGAGTAATGGATTACTAATCGAACTTGAATGCCAACGGCTATATGAACTCAGGGATTAAATGAAGCAATTATTTAGGCTTACGTTTAATGTCTAAAGCGAAACGTTGTTTGATATGGCTATGAATACAATACATATGGCTTTATTAGGGATTTTTTTCAATTCCTGCCTCTAGACTAAGAGTTAAGCGTAAGGTTCGAGATTAAGCGTAAGGTTCGAGACTTAGGCTTAACTCGTATTCTATTTCCGTTTATCGAGTTGCATAAGCTATCATGCGAAATCATCGAATAAATAAGCACATTCTGAGAGAATGAAATGTCAACATGATTACTTGAACACGTCCAAACGTGTCAAAAAGATGAAATCTTTTGATAAGAGAAAAACGTGAAAATTTTGGAAAAAAACGAAAATTTTCTAGAAGCAGAAAAAAAATGAAACTTTTCAAATTTCATACTTCTTTTCTTTCTTCTAAATACAAATTGTCATGACTACAACGTGCGTTCATCTACATCATTTGTGAACATCACCTATTCAGCTATATCATCTGTGTACAGCCCTATCTGATAAGAGTGATAAATGATTAAGGAAGAGAATGTGGAAAATGTTTAATTTGCGCTAAAAAAAAAACTCACCAGTTTTCTTGACTCAATCGCGTTCAACATCAATCTTCTTGACGTTTGATCTCTTTGAAAAGATCGTTGAGTTCGAATGATGGCGAACAACGAAACAAAATTTTGAACGTTGACATTGCCACTTTTAATCAACAATCAAAACGTTTAATGGTTGTCCCAAAAATGCGCATACATTGCGGCATGTAGCGATAAAAATCGAAAAGCGATAAATATAACGACGGATATAACGCTTTGCATGTGTTATTTAGCAATTGGGAACGCAATGTTAAATTTTATTGCACCCGATTTTCAAATTCGTTCAACTATTTTTTTTTCAGTTTTTTTTTGAAAATTTGCACTCTTTTAGCTGTTTTGTTCTATAAGCCGTTTGAAAAAATAACGTTTGAAAAAACTGCAGAACAACGAATAACAATATGTGCTACACTATGATCATATGAATGTCATCTGAAATATTCGATCTACGCTTGTGAAAATGATTTAAGTAAATGTGAACGGTTTGGTTTATGCGCATTTGCTATGCTTATCATTTTTTTAGAAAAAATTTTGTTGTTATTATTTTCTATTATTTTTTTCACTTTTTTTTCCAAATATTAGAGTGCCAAAATGTATTTTTAGTGATTTAGGACAAGAGTTTTATTAGCGCCTCTCAATTAAACGTCAAGTGCTTTGTTGAAACTGATAAACTGAACTTGTATATAATCTTTTTTTCGTCCACAAATACTCTTTTACAAAACGCAGCTTGATTCGCCAAATAATGATAGATTAAGGTGTGTACAACCCAACTGGAAATCGATTTCTATGAGCGGAAGTCGTTTCACAAGACGACCGTTATGGGGTATGAACAATAAAAGCCATATTCCCACACTGAACCCTTGCAGATTTTCGTGTCAGGACTTTCGTACGAAAGCGCGCACATTCGCATACAAGCGTGTATGTTAGTTGCCTGAGGAATATCACCATAAGTTCATTATGGCTTCGAGATTTGGCAGAATTTAGCTCTCAGGATCATTGCAAAGCCATTGAGCCAATCCACAACGTCATGACTGCAAAAACCGACATTTTTTGGGATCGTGAGGTGCCAGAAATGGCAACTACGACAACTACGAATGACATCAAATCAACGAGTAACAACAAGTGTCTATCAAATGTACGGATGACAACCCTACCAAATCAACGAATGACAACAAGCGCCTACCAAATCTACGAATGACAACAAGCGACTACCAAATCTACGAATGACAACAAGCGCCTACCAAATCTACGAATGACAACAAGCGACTACCAAATCTACGAATGACAACAAGCGACTACCAAATCTACGAATGACAACAAGCGACTACCAAATCTACGAATGACAACAAGCGACTACCAAATCTACGAATGACAACAAGCGCCTACCAAATCTACGAACGACAAAAAGTGTCTACCAAATCAACGAGTGACAACAAGTGCCTACCAAATCAACGGGTGACAACAAGCGCCTACCAAATCTACGAACGACAAAAAGTGTCTACCAAATCAACGAGTGACAACAAGTGCCTACCAAATCAACGGGTGACAACAAGCGCCTACCAAATCTACGAACGACAAAAAGTGTCTACCAAATCAACGAGTGACAACAAGTGCCTACCAAATCAACGGGTGACAACAAGCGCCTACCAAATCTACGAACGACAAAAAGTGTCTACCAAATCAACGAGTGACAACAAGTGCCTACCAAATCAACGGGTGACAACAAGCGCCTACCAAATCTACGAATGACAACAAGCGACTACCAAATCTACGAATGACAACAAGCGACTACCAAATCTACGAATGACAACAAGCGCCTACCAAATCTACGAACGACAAAAAGTGTCTACCAAATCAACGAGTGACAACAAGTGCCTACCAAATCAACGGGTGACAACAAGCGCCTACCAAATCTACGAATGACAACAAGTGTCTACCAAATCTACGAATGAAAGGAAGTGACTACTAAATCAACGGGTGACAACAAGTGTCTGCCAAATCGGCTAGTTACAACGAGTGTCTACCAAATCTGTGCAGCCTTATTCTTCGGAACTTGGCTCTCTGAAAAATTGTGGAGGCGACTTCCAGGAAAGTGTAACTTAACCGGAAGTCTTCATTTACGCTTGTATATCGCAAGCGTTCGTTTATCTGTATTTCTGCTTTTACCTGTCTACGTATTTGCATTTTTGACAGGCGTTCGCACTGCCGAACGCATATTTAGTTGATAAGCCGTTCGAATTTACATGTTTAGTTCGAGTATATCTGACCGATTGCTTATTGGTAGGTACAAATGCATATTTTTTGCACTCATTTGCTTCCTTTGCATCTTTTCGGAGAGGTTTGTTCTGAGACCGATCGTATGAGATTTCTGATTATCATTCGATATCGTCGCCTTTATCTCACTTCCGCATTCGTAATAGAGATTTGGTGATATGCTAACGACATTCGCTTGTTTCCAGTGTTCCTCTCCACCTCTGAAGATAGCGTTTTGATAAAAGCTCAGTAGTGAGCTCGTCGCGTAGTTGACAACAAGCGCCTACCAAATCAACGGGTGACAACAAGCGCCTACCAAATCTACGAATGACAGCAAGTGACTACCAAATGCGAGTGTCTACCAAATCTGTGCAGCCTTATTCTTCGGAACTTGGCTCTCTGAAAAATTGTGGAGGCGACTTCCAGGAAAGTGTAACTTAACCGGAAGTCTTCATTTACGCTTGTATATCGCAAGCGTTCGTTTATCTGTATTTCTGCTTTTACCTGTCTACGTATTTGCATTTTTGACAGGCGTTCGCACTGCCGAACGCATATTTAGTTGATAAGCCGTTCGAATTTACATGTTTAGTTCGAGTATATCTGAGCGATTGCTTATTGGTAGGTACAAATGCATATTTTTTGCACTCATTTGCTTCCTTTGCATCTTTTCGGAGAGGTTTGTTCTGAGACCGATCGTATGAGATTTCTGATTATCATTCGATATCGTCGCGTTTATCTCACTTCCGCATTCGTAATAGAGATTTGGTGATATGCTAACGACATTCGCTTGTTTCCAGTGTTCCTCTCCACCTCTGAAGATAGCGTTTTGATAAAAGCTCAGTAGTGAGCTCGTCGCGTAGTCTGCGAACTTAAGGGTGAGATCTGCCTCGACAGCATAAAATTGCTCATTTGACTCATTCAGTTTTTGGTAAGTTCGTAATGGTTGGGTATAGCGAGCCCAAATTAGGCGTTAATTTGCCCGCAATCGTTCGATCCGTAGTAATCTGAGGTCCTATACAGATGTTAAAGAAACTTTACCGGAAAGCCTAACTGTAACCCTAAAGTTGTCTTTATGTTATTCTAATATTGACTTTGCATAGTCTAGCGATAAATAAAGTAAGTAGATACTATAAATAAATTCTGCTGATGGATAGTATAAGCCCTTCTATCGGCACCACTGTTTTACCCAGTTATTCCTAAAAACATACACATATTTTGTCCCTGAAATGAAGACTTCTGTCCATAAGAAGTAGTAGTAACTATTTGACCATCTGATTACCATCCCAGCCTGTTCCCTCTCAACAACAAGTTTGTGTATTGCTTCCTTATGGCAATAAAGTTACACGAGCAATTGTTGTTTTCAGGCAATGCTCGGCCAGCAGTTGTTCAGGAGCGGAAGATTGGTAACAGCTGTCGCGTGCAGATCAACGTGTGTTTGTCTGTTTACCTGTTTACAATACCTATCACAGCTTCAAGCACATTTTTATTAGCATGTCAATATTTTTGCTGGAGTGATCTCGTTATATACATTACTTCAAATTAAGAGTTAATAAGGCTATCCTTATTAACGTCTTCTAATACTAATTTTTACATCTGTCTATGGGGGTCGCTTAAATCACCAAAGACTACCTCAAAGAATTACGCGATGATTGTGCTATACAGAAAAGTTCTTGTGTTTCAGCTCATGAAAAAATACTGCCTTGAATGTCTTGCATTTTCATACTTTCTCGAATATGAGGAATCGGTTGTAGGTGATGACGGTTTCTTGAAGAGACTGGGTTGTTGAAGATAAAAGGAGCTAAAACTAGTGCGAGTTTCAGGAGCAAGAGTTATGTGGAATGGAGAGTACAGTAGAGATATTGATTGGAAAGGCAAAGCTGAAATGAAGTTCATGATAGAGAAAGTTAAATGCAGTAGTATCACTTGAGTCATGAATATATGCAAGCTATCTTTAAACAGTCCTTAAGCCAATGGGACAATGCTGTTTTACTGTGCAAGAGTGGAGAGGATGTAAGCGTCAAGAATTTAAGAACTTACTGTATGCAACATATGGGCTATTTATATCATATGTGGATTCTCAAGGATATGTGCATTCCTCTGATATTCTTGATTGATTCCGTTGAAATGAAGTTAATCTCCCTCTGTAAATTTTTAGACCCATTGTGCAGGGAAAAATTTCCGAATTTTGATGATTTCATTAGGCGGGGAAGAATTCCGTATTTATCTCCTGCGTCCTTTCCCATCTTTTCCATCACACGGACCTTTTCCCGTCCTCCTTGCTTTTGTACCGATTAAGAAAGCGCTAAGCACATTAGATTTGCAGTTCGACATGGTTCACGCATGTGGAAATGGGACCACCAGATCCGATTTTAGGCGTAACTGAAGCGTTTAAAGCAGACACAAACCCGAAGAAGATGAACCTTGGTGTCGGTGCGTACCGTGACAATTCCGTAAGTTTCATCAACTTTGGTTCCGTTTTATGGAAAGCTTAGCCAAACATCTCATCGCCACTTTATAGCTACTTTATTTCCAAGTCGCTCTTTTCGAATTTGTTATGCGCATCTTTCAGAAGTTTCTGTGAGCAATCATTCAAAATCGTTTTCTGAAAAAAGTCAGTATGTGTTCCTTCTCTAAATCAAGAAGTGGCTAGGTGCCTGCTCAGTTATTCAATCTCCAAGAGCTTTAGAAAACGAATGAATTGTTCATCATCTCTGCACATACTTCCGCATAACGTCTATTGCTCATACGATAAAAGAGCTATCCCGAGAGCAAGAAGTGGTACGGTTGAAGTTACGAAAATTTTTCTTCTTCTCCATTCTGTTTCTTAACTTCACAAATCATGAAGGAACGAGTTTGAGCTGTCTGAACTCCGTTGTATTCTTCGCTCAGCTCCTTCAAGTGGATGAGTGTTCTGACATTATCAGCATTGTGTGCAGGGTAAACCGTTTGTGCTACCGTCGGTGCGAAAGGCAGAAGAAGCGATAATGGATGCGCGTATGGACAAGGAATATGCAGGTATCGCAGGCATACCTGAATTTACACGACTAGCAGCCAAACTTGCTTTGGGCGACAATTCAGCCGCCATCAGGGAAAACCGAACTGTGACTGTGCAGAGTGTGTCCGGTACTGGGGCTTTGAGGACAGGATCTGAATTTTTGGTTAGTTTATGTCTTCATTGCGCGAAAGCGTCGAACCTGAGATGATGTAAGGGGAAGCGAGGGGAGAGGAGGAAGAAGGGGGAATAGGGGAGTGTCGAACCTGAGGGAGAGGTGGTAAGAGAGGGGAGGGGAAGAAAAGGAAGGTGGCGGAAGGCTGCAGGTATGGTTACAGAGTAAAATATGTGTGCGGCAATGAATGTAGGAGCAAAAATACATTAAAAAGCAGTAAGGTCAGTGATGAGTTGCAAAATGTAAGAGTGAAACTGCAAAGAGCTGACTCCAGGACACCCCACTGTGACACCAGTGAACTCTCTTGTGTGGTGAACTGTGTGATGCGTTCAACATTTCCGAACAACGGAACAAATTTTGCGCCTTTCATGCTCAATCTGCGCTCGAATACACCAAGTTGTGTTTCACCGTAGAAAATTTTCTCCTTGGCGAAGGATTCAAACTCCGCACGCTTGGATGACTTTTTACTACGCTGATTCTCCGGAGGCATTCACATATATTCTCCTCACCACGTCAGTTCTGTTCATTGCCTTTGACTATCTGTTTTACAACGAACGCATTTAAATGTTTCCTGTATTGCGAATAAGGCATTTCCAGAGATGGAAGTGATTTTTTGTGCTGTTTATTAATGAACGACAGAAAAGGCCGGCTTGACATAACAGTTTTAATCACTGCAATGTAATGGTATACCGTGCCATTGACTCTTTGTGAGTCGATAGAACGGTTCGCGACATAGGATCAAAACGAACAAATAAGAAAGGCATATGAATTGTTCATTGTGAACTCATTTCTAGGGAAGATGGCTGAACGGATCGAAAATTGTATATTTGCCGACACCAACGTGGGGGAATCACGTACCAATCTTCAAGTAAGTACCTTCACCTTTCTATACATATGATATAAGAAAAGCAGCAAGGTTACTGTTTCAGTGAACTTTCTGATTCGAGTCAATTCATTCGCAAAAATAATGAAAAGAATTCAACGAAATGTATGCTTAAAGAACATTCATTTCGGAAAATATTTCTTTCCTTTTTTACGCAATCTTTTGCTGAGAAATTAAACGGTTTTTCGAATCGTTCATTTCTTCCTCTTTATATCTTTGGTAACCAAAAATGTGAGGGGAAGTGCCATCCAATGATATCGATGGGTTCAGTCGAAGCGTAATTTAGAAGTCAACTGCGTCGGCGCACTACAAAATTTTTTGAATTTATTGCCAGATAGACATTTATATAGGGATGGAGTAAAACTGCAAGGCATTTATATTATTGAAACAATTAGAGAAAACCAAAAGAGGTTTTATGAAAATCTGAGTGCAATAAGGTTGCCTTTTCTATACGTTGAAACCATATTTTCGTGTTCAGTTCACAACTTTCGGATATTTGAGAGAGAGAGCAGACTTTCCTTAACAGTGCTTGTAGGGCTTCTCTTGCCAAGAGATCAATAATTTATCAACGGTAACGTATTGTGGGATGGTATATATATATATATATATATATATATATACTCGAACTAGTTCACTGCTAGGAATCCGGTTTATAACTGATTACGATTTGTTTTCTTATTTGTACCTTTTTTCTGCGCTTTGCCTCAGATTTGCGGGTTTCGAAGTGAAACGTTATCGCTACTACGACAAAGAAACATGTGGTTTCGATGAGACTGGTGCAATGGAAGATATTTCTAACATGCCTGAGAAGTCGGTTATTCTACTACACGCATGCGCCCATAACCCAACTGGAGTAGATCCCAAGGTAACACACTCGATGTTTTAAAATAATTTATGAGATCATATTCTGCCAAGACCGAAAATTCATTCATGAGTTCTTCCATCAGGTGTTGGATACAGAATGCATGCTACATCAGCCCATCACAGCACCGATTCAGCCACTTCAAGAGTATGATGTTACTTGCAAAATTCCTTCAGTTGCTTAAAGCTGTTTTTGTATTTCCTTAATGTTTAGATCTTGTGTGAGGGTTAAAAAACATTTTTATCAATTGTTCCACCAAAAATCTTGAGGTGCCGAATAATACTTCTTTCGTTATGAAGTCAACTCCTGGGGTGACAGATATAGCTGAAGAGATTTACTTCAAATTATGCAGCCAAAAAAGGAGTCCCTGAATTGAGTCGATGCATTCACTCGTACTGTAATTGAAACATTTGTCACTTATGAAAAAGACAGCAGAGCAGAACAAGTGAATTGAGTGGATGAAAAGATATGTTTGATGGGATCAACCAGTTTTTAAGATCTTGAAAAAGAGTCATTGTTTATAGCCGGAGCAGTGGAAGAAAATAGAGGAGTTGGTTCGCAAGAAGAGACTTCTTCCATTCTTTGATATGGCTTATCAGGGATTCGCGTCAGGATGCGTTGATCGAGATGCGTTTTCTGTGCGAAATTTTATTGAACAAGGAAACTGTGTTGCATTAGCACAATCGTTTGCGAAGAACATGGGACTGTATGG
The DNA here is from genome assembly GCA_000803305.1 of Toxocara canis. Classification (NCBI taxonomy): domain Eukaryota; kingdom Metazoa; phylum Nematoda; class Chromadorea; order Rhabditida; family Toxocaridae; genus Toxocara; species Toxocara canis. The sequence continues at coordinate 58,133 of JPKZ01001872.1, forward strand.
TAGGTGCATTCCCCAGAAAGATATCGCAGGATACAGCTTTTCTTTACACATATCCAAGAGGATGACGAAGTCGCGAACTCTTTCTCCGCTCTTGTTAGGTTTGGCGAGCGATTCGAACTATTTTTCAAAGCTCCTGAACTTAAGCTTCATGCTCTCGACCCTTTTTGCTATTTAACCATTTCGCCATTTGACTCAACATTTGGCCAAAGCCATCATTACCATATCTTGATTATACGATCGTCAACAGATGCAACGCAATTAAATAGTTAGCACTTCCCAAGCTTGTTAAACGGACTCATGAAGTATGAGACGAATCCACGATTAAGCAGATTTTCCGTCGTACAGGAAACCCGAACGTCGCTAGCATAGATGGCTTTAAATTTCATAGATATTTCTGAGATGGTATTAAAGAAGGAAGTTGTGATAGAAATGGTTTCAGGGGAACGTACAGGAGCTTTCACGCTAGTATGCTCGTCAAAGGAGGAGGCAATACGCGTAATGTCTCAAGTGAAAATTCTTGTACGTCCGATGATCTCAAGTCCACCCATTCATGGTGCCCGAATCGCAGCTCGAATCCTCGCCGATAATTCGTTGAGGGAACAATGGTAATAAATCGGCTTCTTCTCAACGTAGTGAAATTCACAACATTGAAGTAAGAGCGCTGCGTTTTTTTTGTGTTTTTAACCGAAGAGTTTGCTGGGCAGACATTTAATCAACGTTTACACAAACATACAGTTTTTGGGTTTTTTTCTTCCTTCTTTTTTTACGTTACACAAATGCAACTTTTTCACTATTGCGTTTTGCAATAGTTTTTCTCAGTTTTTCAGTAGCTTTTTTTTTAAAGCATCAGCAACTTGTCTAACCGCTGATAGCGACTGCAAAAAGAATCTCTCACTCCCAATTCTGATATCCGTCTCCACTTTTTGCCATACCAGTGAGACGCCTTTACATTCATAACCAATAATCAGAAAAGTATCCGCTTAAATGCTTTACTGAAAGCGAAATTTATTGAATTGTTTTTGGAGTGTTGCAGCGCTGAATGTGTTCTTGCAGATACTTATTAGGCATATTATCTATGCGAAAGTACACCTCGATATAATTAATTATCGTCTTTGTTTGCATAGTATCTCGTTTATGGATCAGCTCGAATCCTCGCCGATAATTCGTTGAGGGAACAATGGTAATAAATCGGCTTCTTCTCAACGTAGTGAAATTCACAACATTGAAGTAAGAGCGCTGCGTTTTTTTTGTGTTTTTAACCGAAGAGTTTGCTGGGCAGACATTTAATCAACGTTTACACAAACATACAGTTTTTGGGTTTTTTTCTTCCTTCTTTTTTTACGTTACACAAATGCAACTTTTTCACTATTGCGTTCTGCAATAGTTTTTCTCAGTTTTTCAGTAGCTTTTTTTTTAAAGCATCAGCAACTTGTCTAACCGCTGATAGCGACTGCAAAAAGAATCTCTCACTCCCAATTCTGATATCCGTCTCCACTTTTTGCCATACCAGTGAGACGCCTTTACATTCATAACCAATAATCAGAAAAGTATCCGCTTAAATGCTTTACTGAAAGCGAAATTTATTGAATTGTTTTTGGAGTGTTGCAGCGCTGAATGTGTTCTTGCAGATACTTATTAGGCATATTATCTATGCGAAAGTACACCTCGATATAATTAATTATCGTCTTTGTTTGCATAGTATCTCGTTTATGGATTCTGTTGATTACAGGCTAAAAGATGTGAAGGGAATGGCTGATAGAATAATTTCAATGCGTTCACATCTAAGAGACATGCTGATGATGGAGGGATCGACACGGAATTGGCAGCACATTGTCGACCAAATTGGAATGTTCTGCTTCACCGGTATATCACCCGAGCAGGTAATATACTCTCGATTCGCCAAAGTATATTCCAGGTACGATGGGACACCCATAACACAAGATGTTACGACGTGTGAAAGCAATTCAGCAGGGGCCTGAACTCGCCACTATTCGGCTTCTTAGCAAATGTTCCACCAGTAAGTGATTGCTGATGGGACAACCGAATAATCAGCCACCAGATGTGTTCGTTAGGGAATCTTAATGAGAACAAAATGGTTCATGATGCCTAACAGTGAAACTACGTTTAAGGATCCTTAACACTTTTGCAGGTTGAGCGCTTAATCAAAGACTTCAGTATTTATTTGACGAAGGATGGACGCATTTCTGTGGCCGGTATTACAACCAGCAATGTCGCTTATTTGGCACGAGCACTTCATATAGTTACACAATGAGCACTATTGATTGCTTACTCGTAATAGCAGTTCGTTGGTCGACTGTTGCATTGTCCCGAGTAAAGTCGTGTGTATTGTAACTCCCAATTATGTTCTTTGTTGCACTTTGCTTAATAGTG
>JPKZ01001872.1:63618-76338 GCA_000803305.1 Toxocara canis
GGGGATGATGTAGGCATTCTTTCTATAGCATTCCGACAGGTTTGATCCACAGATGGGAATGGAAATATGCGTATGGCAAATTTTACTTGAATCAAAGTATATCGTCAAATATCATGCCTTTGCAGTTGAATTTGTCTAATTTTGCAAACAGTCAATATTTCGAGTAATAATATCACTTCACAAATTTCTTTTGGCATTAATACTTTGGCCATTCTTTTGGCCATACTATACTATACTATTCTCTAACGCATTTTTTCACAAAAACGACTTGAAAAATGCGCTATTATGTACAGCGAGAAACGTAGATGCATTTTAGTGTAGTCTGTGTCTCAGTTCTGTTTTCGTTTCATGGTGCAGTACAAAACGAACAAATCTGGTCCAGGGACATCATCAGTTTCGAGCATAAGCGCATTGGTCAGCACATTTCAAAATTGGCTAACATGTGATGCATCGGATCATCATCAATACTTCCCGCCGTTTGTTGTACCTGTTTCTCCTGTTGCCGCCGTCCTGATTTGTGTTTTTGAAATTGTACTCCAAGCGGAGAATTTATGCTTCAAAAATTAATTAAACATAAGCCGAAAATGCAGTAGATTTAATAATCTGGACTAATTAGAGTAAAAGACTGTGGCTGTCAGTAACATTTTTCGTTCTTGTCTACGGATCCACTGAGATAAAATATTCCTTTTCTGTGTTCCATAAACTGTAACCATAGCGTGTAATTCTTTTGCGCTCGTTGTCGTTTTCACTCATTCGAGATGAATAATTTTATGATAATTGACGTTTTCATGCTTTTTGGCATTGCTAGCAGAATCTATCGATAAAAAATATCGAATCGCTCTAATAAATTTTCGTTGAGATATGGAAAGTTCATGATATTCTTTCAGGATTATTTCGCAACATTTAGTTTGCATAAATTGTTCAGTTATTATGAGGAGCTTTTAGGTTAAGCATCATAAAGCTAATAATGGTTCGTTGTTCATTCGCAACTCTTGTCCGTATCTTTTGTCTGACTTAACATAAGAGCAGAACGAATGCTAGTGATTATTTTCTTTCCCACACAACCTTAATCAAACCCAATTGTATTCCTTCTCTTTGCATGCATAAACCAAAATAGGCCGAAATCTGTGCCTATCATGGCAGCTCGTTCTTGTCTACGGATCCACTGAGATAAAATATTCCTTTTCTGTGTTCCATAAGCTGTAACCATAGCGTGTAATTCTTTTGCGCTCGTTGTTGTCGTTTTCACTCATACGAGATGAATAATTTCATCATAATTGACGTTTTCATGCTTTTTGGCATTGCTAGCAGAATCTATCGATAAAAAATATCGAATCGCTCTAATAAATTTTCGTTGAGATATGGAAAGTTCATGATATTCTTTCAGGATTATTTCGCAACATTTAGTTTGCATAAATTGTTCAGTTATTATGAGGAGCTTTTAGGTTAAGCATCATAAAGCTAATAATGGTTCGTTGTTCATTCGCAACTCTTGTCCGTATCTTTTGTCTGACTTAACATAAGAGCAGAACGAATGCTAGTGATTATTTTCTTTCCCACACAACCTTAATCAAACCCAATTGTATTCCTTCTCTTTGCATGCATAAACCAAAATAGGCCGAAATCTGTGCCTATCATGGCAGCCTTTTTCATCAACTGCTAACAACTAACAACGAAACTTGCTTCCACATCTTGAATTAATTCCAGTTTCTATTGTTACCAGATAGAAACTATCGAATAGACAGATAAATGAAAATGTAAATTCATCATAATGCATAAAACAGCTTTAGCGTTATGAGTAATGGTGTCATAGTGGTAATGTTTTAAAATTTTTATACAAACATGATCCGTAAAAAAAAAAGAAAATCGCGAGTCGAAAGAAGGCACATTAGAAGGGGCAAAACATTAATTAATTAGTTGGTGATAGCAACCCTTTAAACATTATTTCACGCCTGCAACACGTGCATCTAAAAACTTCTGTTAGCATTACCACAGCTAGGCAACTTTTTTAATACACCAACAATTGGCACCTGATAACCGTTTCGTTGTAAAAAGCCGCTCGCTCAGTGATAGTGACGTTTACGTTGTGTTCAGTGAAAACAGTACCGGAAATAATCAAGGTTGTTTTTCCCACTTCGAGTATATATGCTTCCATTTCTGAGCTCTTGAATATAATCCACAATAGATTCCTTAGCCTAGCGAGCACTTTCTCCTTATCATTTAAGTATTAATTCATTCATCACAATAGCAATTCTGGAGACCATAAATCGATGAAACGAGATAAGTAAACGTTTGCTTTCCAACTACGTTATGACTTTTTTAAAAAGAATATATGTATTGCCCCGATGGCAAAAATGTTTGAAAATCATCAAGAGTACCAAAAGAAAAAAGAATAGCTTCAGTGGCAGCATTCATATAAAAAATAATTTGCAAACGAAACGAAAGCTTTACACAATTCAATCAAGAAGTAGTGGAAACACTAATTTTGTTATTCGATCTCTATGCGAATCTATGCACTTATTAAAATGGTAGATACACACAGGTATATAAGAATAGATTAAACTGTGCTCCGACGTCCTTCATAAAAAATTCGATCAACTTCCATAGCCGAAGTAAACTGAGATTGTAAGAAGCGCGCCATATGCTTGCCTACACAGTGCCTGTGCCTATCTTACAAGAGTGCTAATTCACAAGTGCGTCATGCCTAAAGCGCGAGTCTCGTGCATTAAATGTACCATTTATATCATGGCGTTTTCGATTCGCTATGCCTTCTGAAACGTTACGAAACTATACATGAATCAGATCAAATGAAACGAAACGTATGCTATGACCCACTCTTCGGAGTGATCATTTTGCAAATGGCAAGCTTGTTGAACCTTCATTGGTGTTTAGGAGACCATAGATTAAAACTATTTTGACCATCAGTTTGCCAACTTTTTTATTATTATTAATTGTGAAGCTCATATTGTATGAAAATATCAAAAATTAAGAAATATTGAGGTCAATTTCGGCAAACTGATGGCCAATTGTATGCTGAGTGAACACTGTAAAAGAAGTCGCTGCTTGATCAAAATGCTCTAGAGGAATCTCGTGAGAACGATGAAGAAACAGTTAAAGAGTGAAATAGAGATTCGCCATGCACCACTCGTATTGTTCTCGTGAATTGCTTCAACAGTTCCTCCTTCTGCTGGCGCGTTTGGTTCATCATCTTCTACTGGTGAAAGGGGTTCACCTTCTGTAAGAAATTTTTAAAAAGGCCTGAACAATAACTGGCTTGTAGTGAATACGTCTAGCCAGTTGGGTTATATACTTTAAAAAAAAACGAGACTAAACATTATCGGATATTTGGTAGTGGTGGAATTTAGCAACTCTGAGTACTGAATGATTGTAGCATGAAATTCGTCGTATCTAGAATGTGTGGGATAAGCTAAAGAAAATAAGCTGAAGAGTACGCCACCGCTGACACAACATGCAATTTTTTGCAATTCCCGTCTCAATAAAAAAAAAGTGAAAGAAATGTCAAAACTGTATGAGGAATGCTTAGTTATGCAAGAGCATTTTTGCTCAATCTGCGATTCAAACAGTTCCTCTTGGCACGCAAAGTGTTGCCGTGATCGTCGAACGATCTACTCACAAGATCAGAAGTACGGCCGCTGTTACGACTCATTTTCCGGGAAGTTTTGCCTCTTTCCCCAAAATTTCCCACCATCCGTGGAGAAAAGCAAATTTCGCGCCATTTTTGGTGTAAGGGTTAGCGGGCAATGTTTTGCAAACAATGAGATTTTTTAGCCTAAGAACTGGAATTGGGGATAACTGTTTTTCTGACACGTTTTCCCACTGGGCTACTTTATATGCGCCACAATTTACCCAAAATTTACGAATCTTACTTAAATTTCGTTTGGGAAATTGAAGAAATGCCACAGAATGTGGTTACTAACTTTCATTGTCCTATCTTCTCTTCTTCTAGAATGATAGACCGATACAAATATGTATAGATGTGACCGCCTCGTAATGTGTTTCCGTTGCTGTGAAAAGCGCATAAAAGGACTTACGAGGAAACTCTTCTTCAAAATCATTGCAAATTTGAAGCTTTCGAGAGTGAAAATTTTTAGGTGGAAGTAATAAAAATTCGATGGCATACTTACTTACCTTCCACAAATTCATTTTCGGGTCCCATTTCCGAGTGATCGGTCTGCCCGTCCTCGTTGACCGGTTCATCTCGATCCTGCTCGTCTGCGACGGATTCCTCAGCTGCATCCATCTGTCCTTGCAACGATTCGGCATCCTTATCTAGGTCCTCCTCCAGTTCCATTCCCTCATCCATTATATCCTTCTTCTTTGAAATGCCACACGTTAGACCGGTATAACCAGCGTTACAAATGCATTTGCCACATTCGCATTTTCCATGCCCGTTGCACATCAACTGCAACCAAAACAGCAAATGCTGGTTGGCTGATACTAATTGTCATGCTCTAAAAAGCAGTCTTTCGTGCACTTCACCACATGATGCTAGAGTACTATTCCCATCTTTTTTTTGGTGACGACAAAAGTGCTCTTGTGTTGGTAGCGAAAATTAGTGCCATGTGGAGAAACTATTAGCGAACAAGTGGCCAAAACCAAGAACAAGTAGGATACTACGTAGCTATACAAAAAAGCCATGTAGTCCCCGCTGTTCATATATGAAAAAAAGCCCTATAGAAAATTATTCGAAATGATCGTTTGCTAATAAGAAGAGTAAGCTTACACCGCCTTCAACGCACGGGGTCGTATCGAGATTGCATGAACAGTCATCACCAGCGAAACCTTCTTCACATCTGCATTCTCCACAGGTGCATTCACCTTGTCCCGCGCACAACTTGCCGTCAACTGTCGGACATGACAATCCCTCACAGTCACAGAATTCGCCAGTTGTCTTCAAATAATGTGCGTCGACATTTGCTGCTTCAAGCGACGGATTACGGTCGTTTTGTTGTCTTCATTTAGCGCATTTTATCGCTTTGAACGGACAAGAGCTTTCGCATTCTTTTCTTCGTTCTTTATTTCTACGCCATTGACTAACGCAGAATGAATGTGCGCTCAAATATAGAAACAATATTTCTCGCAACGCCTCATTTGCAAACAAACTACCTCCTCGAAGATGGCCACCACTTTAGGAAATCGAAGAAACATTTAGTCTTCTTCCTTTTAAAAATTACCATCGAAACCTAGATACACTTGCTGCATTGTTCGATTCAGTTATGTCGACTATTGTGCCAGGTACACAACTAAGCTCACATCTCGAAAACACGAACTACTGATAATGACGTCAAATCAAATAATGTATAGGTATCAAAATATATATAATTCGGAGAGTTATACCTTGGACTTACCTCGATAAAAGGCAGTTTTAGTGCTCCAGTGCCTTAAGTTAGAGGGCGTAGACAAACTAAATGAGCGTTTAAGTTCATACTATGCAGAAAACGATATGCACATAGAGAAAGGAACACTCACAAACTCAGAATCGCATTGGCATCGTCCGCATTGACATTTGCCGTTGCCACTGCATACTGCATCGTTTGGTGATCTGAAAATGTGCTCATACAAATGGAATTTAATCTCGCAAGTACAAATAGATACCCTCAGGCGTACAGCGCCCTCGTCTCAGAGGCAGTTCACAGTGCTTGGCTTAAGAAGTCAATGCGAACAACAGTAATAAAAACATTACGAATGGGTTTGTGTTTCACCAGAAAAAAAAACACTACAATATACACATGTGTTTTCAAAACGGTCAACAGCCAACCGCGGCGAACCGCGTATACGCATTTCTCCTCCTTCTATGTTTTCATATTTTCTTTTCTAGCAACTCAGTAGACTAAGTGATCTCAAAACGATCTCTACGCTGATCAGATCGAGTTCAATCCAAAAGCACTCGAATTATTGAATCCACTGAAAATCTGGTCATACCTGCGGCATTTATTTTCGAGTTCAGCGGCTGTCCTCACTCCATAATGACTCAGGTCGCACTCACAGTTATTACCTCCTTTACCAGGTTGGCACTCGCAAACACCACAAATCAAGGTACCAAAACCATAGCATAGTGGAGAGCGCTTCTCCTGAAGAATATATTCGTTGGGGAAATTAGAACTCATTTTGCAATCACTGGCAATTTTGTATGCCAAAGAAGCGACTGAGATTGAGTTTTATTTAATTTTAGAATGGTAGGAAGAGCTAGGATGGTTATCGTAAGAGGTCGTCAGCGAACATTTTCGCAAAGAAGCGACAACTGAATAAAAACGTTCTGTTATAGGGAATACTTGACCGATAAATGAATGACATATGACTACTGTGTTTTCAGAATCACGAGCATACCTGATTTTGAATCTTTTCACAGTCACATCCACAAACGGGTGTAATGAACATTGCTGAGACAGTGTGATATCCGTAGGCACCAATAGAGATAGCAACATCACCGGCTGCTTTGCATTCGTTCACTGATACCTTTGCGTAGAAATCGACAATCGAACCATCTTTTACATCGGCACATTGTCGACCCTGTACTCGATTCCTGAATTATACGCATTCTTGTCGTACATAAAACAACAAACGTCTTTCAATGTGTTCGACGCCGTGCGAATAAATTCGCCAGGATTTTTTGATTACTGCTTAAAAATTCTAGAAAATTGGATTGAACTATCTATCGAAAATGAAAGGAAACGAAAAGATTATAATACTTGAGTGATATTACTGCGCCGTAATTTGACACGAACGCAGACATTCGCTCGATTTTAACGAAATGACAAATGCGCTTTCATTTATGACGTCTGAATGTGAAGTAATCGCAAATTTTATGTAGAATTTTATGAGAGTACAATCGGGAAATGATCGAAATATATAAATATTTTCTTATGCTATTGCTTCGTTTTAAATTGGTGCTTTATTGTGGAAAATGTTTAAAATCTTGTACTTACATCCATTAAGAAACATTTTTTTTGATGAAATATCGCTCATTAACGCACTCTTTCATTATAGATATCTGGCATGACATTTTACCGTTTTGCAAGGACTAGACTGTCAAAGCGAACAAATAAAGAAAAATATTTTGCTCTTGAGTATCATTGCAATCAGTATTGCATAATACGATTGCATAAATTTGGCAATGAGAAAGAGAAGAGATCGGCAACACAAACCCATGACAAAATACCGAAAATTCGATGCCAATACCCAATGAACGAAATTCGCTTGTTTGAATGACGAAATCCTTTAGACCGGTATGCGCTTTATGAAGGTACTTGAAGGGTACTTCAATTATATCTCCTGCAAATAGCGCACCACAAAACATCTATTCGTTCTACGATTATCATACAGTCATCGGCTCATCCTTACACAAGGCTGATTGTTGTTGTTGGCAATGAAAGAAATGCAGCAAACGAGAATTCCCCGTAAACGAATTTGATTTATCGAATGGGAACATCGTTTGCTGCGCACAAGAAAGTCCTATTAGGTTAGCTGAGAAATTTTTTTCACGCTAGCGATCAACTGCTAAAGCGATTGGATTGCGTTTGCCCGTTTTTTTAACAGTTTTTGATGGAAATGGCAAAAAAATGCACGATTCCAAAAACGCGAACTCTGCGGATCACAGCCATGATCACTGCCATTCCGCGATGTAGCGACGAAGCATAGTTATTGCATACAGTTCCTATAAGGCAGTTTATGGTTTCACAGCAGTTCCGTTTGTAGGTTATTGGTTTTTTTTCCCGACGTAGCCAAGCAAGCTTTTGAGGTTCCAAAGCTAATAATTTATATGAGGAGATTTATGCAGCTACCTCCGCAAGAATATTCGGATCATTTGAACGCTTTTCTTAAGATCTTTTTGCCGCCTCAAAAGTGCACTATGACGAAATCATGTGCGTGCACTATGACGAAATCATGTGCCAATTCCGTGTGGATCCCTCCCTCATCATCTCTTGTCACATTTACAGAGTTCAAAGCAAAATTTCGAACGCCACTCATAAATTCTAGACGGGTTATGCTGCATGGATGGTAACTGGCTGGAAACAGTAGGTCACCAATTCAATTTGCTATTTTCAAACTTGAGCTCATAAAAGCTACTAATTGGATGCTTCCAGCAGCATTTAATGCAGCTTGGTATATGCAGTTTTGAATAAGAGACGGAAAATTTCGCAGAAGCGAATACAAAATATTTTGGACTATGGACGTCAAAAGCTGAAACAGGCGTGACCTAACGCATATCATACGCTAACAGTAACTGTTTGATCGTTTGATAAGATAAGAATTCTTGGGCATAACGGAGTGTTCTAAATCTGTTTTTGGAGATTTTGGAATCATAATAAGATTTTTTAACCAGAATTATGGAAACCGCGTAAGGTGCCACATCCGTGGTGTGCTTTCTAAGTTTATTACTTCTAGGAATTCTTTAACGATACTAACAAATTATTCGTTAGTTCCCCGCAAAATCAGTGAAACAATCGACAGCAGCGCAGTTTACTGTTCTGCATTATTTGCTCCAGTGGTGCCGATCGATCATGAACGACCAGCGTCCGCTGTATACTTTTGCAGCAACTCACCTGGTTTCATTCGCAGAACCACCTGTTGCGGTTCGATTTGAATAACCGTTGAACCATCAGCGTGCTTGCTCCCCAATGGTAAATTCTGCAACGAACACTTCATTATGTTGAAGGTAGATAAAGGTTAAATTTTTAAAGTAAGGGAACTTCACGGACAATGACCCTCTCTGTCTCTCATGTGCTCTCCGCTCCATTCCAGAAAACTGTAAACAATACATCCTCGAAGGGTCTCATTTGTGCTAACAGCTGATAACATTCAGCACAACTCGAGCAAAACTGCGACAAAGCATTAAAAAAATGCAAGACAAAGAATAACTTCTCTGGGCAAGCAACAAACTTTTAACGACGCGTCTCTTCAAAGTGTGTATCATTCATATTTCATACCAAATGAACAATAGCGAAATCCAAGACCTGACTTGAGAAATGATCTCAGTTAACTTACAGGGGTTGTTCCTCGTTAACTGTGAAAGCTGAGAACGGATATGGACTGATTAAAATGAATTAAAATGAATAGATTAAAAAACGCATTAAAAATTTGAAAATTTCTTAATGGTGTTCCTTATTTATCTGCCTATGGCATTGTTGAAGAATAAAGCAAGTTGGAAAGCGCGCTGGTGATCAGGCAAAATATGTGCGCCGGCGAATGACATTTCAAAACAGTATCCAGAAATTCTCTTAGATCAAGTCTTTCATCATCTCCTATAGGCAAACGAATCGGATCGAGAAACAGAAGAACTTACATGTTGCGGCGCGATCTTGAGTTCGGTGGTTGGTGAATAAATCAAATTGGCGCTGCATTTACCCTCAAATGCCTTTATGTGATCACACCGAAATGGACTTGTTGAATGCTGCAAAAGAAAAAAACTGTTTTGCTGAACGTGATAATTTGCAAATTGCAAGCACTGTTTAGCTTAAATTTTTTTTTCTTTTTGCCTTAAATATTCTATAGTTCATACGAGAGGTGTGGTATTTAACTTGTGGCATCAATAAACTTAATTTAACTCTAACTACTTCATTTTGCTTATTTTGTAATAAACTCACGAATAATATCTGCTAGAACCTTGAATTCACTTAACTACATACCAGATACTCTCATACAATCAAAGAATTAATGGCGCATCTTCTCATTATCAACTATCACCTAATTTCATGACTTTTAAAACACTAAAGTGCTTCTTCGAACTTAAGAGTCAACTTCATGAACAATTTGGCATAATTAGTCGTACATTTTCACTGAGGAACCTAAAGAAACAAGTATAAATGCTAGCTAAGCAGCTAGCATGATATCCGCCCCAATTACTCACCAACCCAACTTTTTTCCTAAACTACTGGCAAATAGTAAGGCCAGTATTCATACTTTAACTGACTCAATCGGTCACAAAAATTTTCTTCTAAAATTCATTATTTTACAACCTGAAATGCAATGCAAAGGTCTGTTTTTTTAAAAAAAAGTGTGACAATGTAAATTGAAATTTCTAAATGTGAAATACAATACCAGAAATTTTTTAAGAAAAAATCTGTTTGATAATAATTTCCTCGAATTGAATAGATAACTTTGACACTGTTGTATGAGATGATCATAGAATTTATGTCATAAATAATTCCAGTTATGACATACATTCATTGATTCCCACTTTTAAAGTACTGCGCAACCAGGCGCTAGCACAGGTACAGGTTCATATATGAGAAGAAGACGACGTTGCCAAAATGCACTTAGGTGGAAAATGAGTTCAGTTGGAATGTGAATTACCATTATTTGTGAATAGAATATGGAAGCGGTCGGCCAGCGTAATTAATTACTATTCTTGGTTAAGCATAAAATAGTATACGTTTACTCACAATGATTTTTTTAAAAATTATTATTACGAAAACAACAGATCGTTAGGTTTACTAAACTGTACAATTACTCAAAATATTAGAGGAGCAAAGAAGAGAAGTGAGTAAGTACCGGATCGAGACACCAAGCGCATTCGGTATGCTCCTTTATGCATTGAGCACAACTTTTGCTTGCTTTTGCACTTCGACATAACTTTTGCACATCAACTGCGAACACTGAAATCTTTATTTTGTTCTCATTTAGCGTTAAGTGTCGAAAAAATTTTATGCAAACGTATAAAATTGAACAAGTACGACCCAAAAAGAAGGCTATTAAATCGAGTAGCCGATTATATTTTAATGTTTAGTGGTTACAACGATAAGCAAACGGAGGGAAGGGAAGACGTCGAGAAGATCGGGAGAGGAGCGACGCAAATCACACCACAACACTTTCGTTCTTATATCGTGATCTGTGCTTCGAAATATCAAGGTTAAAAAAATTTATCTTCTCATTTTACCGCTCTCAAAATTGATCGGATTAAGGAAAATTTCTGTCTGCTCTCTCTTTTTTAACTTCCATCACGTTAGCAAAGTTGCAGTGATGGACAAGCAACAAGGGTTGTCAGTTCAAAAGAATCGATTTGGACACAAAAGAACATAACTGTTTTTATCTTTTGTTTTACCTTTTCGTTTTTAAAAGCCCATTAGTTCGAAACGAGTTGTTGTTTCTCGCGAACAAGCATTAGACTAGATCGATCGATTAGCAATCAATCGATAGCTAAACTAAGTAGTAGCTCAACACTTTATTCCCGTTTAACTCAGACGACTACGACTAATTACGCAACCGATATCAGATTACACTTACCGCAACATGCTAGCATTAGAAGGGCAGAGATTGGCCACAAGCACTTCATCTCCCTTACCTATAAATAATATTAGACGCTTTTCTTATTTAAGCACAAAGGACGAAAGGCACATAGTTCGGAAAGGAAACACCACACGAGAAATATTCTAAAAGATTTTTCGGCTAATGTTCATTTTTTTGCAGGCTCAAATTATTTTGCCTCTCTTCGATGGCATCGAAGAGCGATTAAAATCTGCAAAAATTTGAAATGCAGTTTTGCATACAATTTCTAGACAACATATAGTAGCAAACCGAAAGCATGAGCGCCGTTTTCTGTGGATAAGGCGCTCGCCTTCGGCGACCGCCATCTATTATTCATAGAAGCGACGCAGGCGTAATGAGCATCGCATAAATAAAAATAAGGTGCGCATCATGGGTTTTAAAATTGCTACAGCGTTAGAATTCACTACTAGTGGCTATTGAACGTTGCATAAGAGTTGAAGTGCTGCTTCTGGTAAATGGACAAAGCAGCTGAATAATATGCGTAAAAGCAAAAAAATGAAATTTATGAGAAGACGCTGACTTAGAAAAAATAAGTTACGACTTGAACATAATTGAAATGCGCGTGAAAAATAAATCGGGATAATGAAATGAGAAAATCATGCACTCTTTTTCAAGTATTTTTCATAATCGTCTTTTAAACACATATTGAAACCATACTATTTTCATGACGACAAACTTCTTCAGTGTTATACATACTTATTGAGATGGACACATTTTGTTTTCGGCACAAAGATTTTGAAACTAGCATTTAATAAAATAGCCATTAGTCTGTTGCATGAAAATTTCTTAAATAATACCATCGGGCATACTATTATCGTTTTGGCTACTATGAAATAAAATGTTGTTCTCGCCTCTGCTGAATCCCCATAAAAGGACGCCAAAGAGATCACTGGACGATTAGGGGATTGAAGTGACATTTTTTCGAACATGAATGAGAATGAAAAGCACAGAATCGGCGCAGAACCGGACCTCTATTTCTAGCTTCACGGACGAAAGCTTTCATCAGCTAGGCTAGTGCACTACGCTCTGATGTTGAACTTTCATGCTAGCGAGCGGTATCTCCTAAATGGTAATCACGTACTTTCTTGACTCAATTTTTGACAATGACCCAAAACAAACAACAAACAGTCGCTGTTTACAGTGAACAAAAAAGAACGATACAAAGAATCGGAACAAGAAAGCAAAATACATCATTTCGCTTTTAACTAATTCTATCTAAATGTCGAGCTTGCTTCATTTTAAAAGATGGCTTTAAATATACGGTTGCTGTTTACACAAAAAAGAACGATACAAAGAATCGGAACAAGAAAGCAAAATACATCATTTCGCTTTTAACTAATTCTATCTAAATGTCGTGTCGACTTCATTTTAAAAGATGGCTTTAAATATACGGTTCAGGCATAAAAGACAAATATAAGATTAAATAATGTATTT
>JPKZ01001873.1:0-22822 GCA_000803305.1 Toxocara canis
ATTGTCGTTCCTAAAAATATTTGCTTTATGTTCATTTTCTTTGTAATCCGATGATGGAGCAGATGTTGATAAAACCTCCTTAAGAAGGGTAATCTGGCTGTTCCACAGATGCCATTCTAAATTTAAAGTATTTCATCTTTCCGAAAACACAAATTCTTGCCCGAAATGTTGTACATTTTACTCCTGATTCCCTTTTGAACACTAGCACATCTCCCCATTCTTCGCTAGATGGCAGGATTGTACGTGGTTGCTGAAGTTCTTGGGGCCATAGAAAGCGCGTAAGTTTTGTTATCAAAAGCGCCAAAAAAACAGTCAACATGAGCAAGCGTTTGATCAACATGAGCAACAATTTGATGAGCAAACGATGTTTTTGAACTCAACTCCATCTTATAAATTTTCCGCAACAGAAGCATGTAATTTTTGAACAAAACTGATTCGATTATCTTCATCAGGTTTCACCGATCCTAGTCAAATTCCGGCTTCATATCGTTAGCTTTCTTAACTCTCCTAAGCAAATCGTTTTTTTTTTCGGCGTAAAATTCGAGCGATAGTCGTTCGAAGCGGTTTCGTTAGCGTTCAACATATTTGTGTTTTTGCTGTTCAACTGTTAGCGATGTTGACTAAAGTTGAAAATTTGCTCTCTTTATATCGGAAATATAGCTTTCGTTCGAAGAAGTATTGTGGTGAATTTTTACAGCCAATAAAAATTGCTCGTCGATCTTACTCCTCAATGGCTTCACATCTCAAAGTTTTTCTAGCTAACGAAATTATTCCGAAATGCATTTTAAAATCTCCTTCGGCAAAACGAAATCGACATTTTTTTTAAACGATAATTCGCTCATTGACAACTCAAATGAAACGTTCTTTCGTAAGCCAATAAAGATGAAAGTTATTGAATTCAGAGAGGAGGATTCGCTGTTTATTCGTCTGATAAGGATTCGTCTGATATTCATCTGATAAGGATTCGTCTGATAAGGATTCGTCTGATATTCGTCTGATAAGGATTCGTCTGATAAGAAACATAAAAGCCGAATTCGATCATCACCAGGCCCAATTGAATACCAAACCTCACATTCAAAAGCTCCCAAAAAATCATTATCCAAACCATTCGTTATCGTCTTGCAGTCTGCTGTGCAACCATAAAGAGATAGTTGCAAATTGTTACTAAAGTCAACAGGCAGAAACGTTTAGAAAAATGGAACAGAACGGCCGAGGCTATAGTGCGAATAAAGATTGCATAAGCATCATTCTTTTATTCATGGAGCACAATCCTTGTAAATCCTAATATCAATGCATTTTTGCCTTTGTCTTTTGTTGATGTGTCATTCATCCCCTCCTTACTACCTCACTTTCCATCTATAGGAACACTGTTTAAAAAAAAATTTTTTTTAAAGCGTAAATTACAAAAACTCCAATAGCCAAAACCGCAGTTTTTTTTCTTAAGGATGCAACAATTTATCCTCAGAAATTTTCCAGACAAATTGGTAGTTTCCTTCAGTAGCCTAAATAAATTTGAGGATCAAAAATTTTTCGGGACCAAAACCATTTTCAGAGTAAATAACAGTTTGTTTTAAAACAAAAAAATTAGTTGGACGTAAACGATTTTTGAAGACCCTCATAGACCGCAAAGACGATCGCACATAACAACAATAAATGATGGCGAAAGAGTTCACGAGAACTATTCTGTTGAAACGCCAACATTTAAGCCATCAGCAGTAAGCGATTACGAAAATGGGCTGTCTTAAACAAGCTGTTCTGAAAAACTGAAAAATTCATAGCAAAAGCTTATTAATACAATACATTATTTTAAATATTGTTGCAAATTCCGTTGTTATTTGCATAGATCCATTCATGGATAAAGAAAGAATGTGTTGTAATAACACATTTTTTTTTTACATTTAGTGTTTTCTAATTGAAAAGTGTGACAAAAGTATCAACTTCTCCATAGTAAATAACAATGGAAATGAGGGAATAACAATTAGAACAATGATCGGATAAATCGAAACGTTAGCAAATGAACGATTGTTCGAGCTCAGTCTCAGGCAAACGAAAGAAACTCACAATTTATTTCCGTGCGTTCTCGTATTCCAACTGCTATAACACAACTGAGAATTATGAACACTCACGAAAAGCAGCATGAACTATCGTTTTTTCTTTATCTTTAAATATGAATATAACTTGGCAGAATTGTATTGCTGCTTAAGATAGAGAATGGCGAACGTTGAGATAAAACTCATTTGCGCTTGAGCCTTGCAGCTAAGGGGATTTCTATGCTGCATTTTGTAAAGAAAATCTAATGGCGTTATTAAACTTCATCTTTATAGGAATGTGGCAGCATGCATTACCGTCGATAGCTGTGCCACTCTATTTAGTTTGAAGACAGCAATACAATGTTTTTGTATGTTATGCGTTTGAAATTTTGTTCAGAAACTGCAAATGGGGATGATTTTTTTGGGAGTTAAGGTCTTCCATAGAAAATTGCATTCATTCGTGATATTGCACTATATAGTCCATTCCCAACAACGCAAAATTGCCCGGGTCTTTTTCGTATTGCTGAGTTCTACGGAGAATTTTTGCTTTGTTTCATAGTTTGCTTTTTAAACAGCATGTGGACACTCTTCGGAGCTTTGAGATAATAACTCACTAGCGCACGGAGCTTATGTCGAAATTGAAAAGCCGTTCAATAAAACGCCTTTTATTTCATTTCATTAATCTATAAGACTACATTTCCAGTTTGTTAAGTAACACTACTTCATTGTTCAATGCCAATAGCATCACAACAAAAAGGCTATTCGACAAAAGCACCAATACCGTTGTCGCTAAGAAGTCGCAAGATTAAGGAGTTAACTTTTTTGCGAGAATAGTGTTGGCACTTTTGTCGAATAGCCTTTTTGTCGACCATTTCGACGATTTTAGGCTAGCGTTAAGTGGGTTTTTCCAACATGACGGCCCCATTGATCGTTCTTGTATTTGCGATGACGACAGAATAGTGTGAAGATCGATTCGACAAGTGTGGTCTCCGGTTGTGACTTCGACTATGTAAGCTGTGGATGTTATCCCCACTTAAGATTTATGCATTTTACTCGCATATGCGGAACGCGCTGAACTGAATAATTGATCAAAGCGGCATACCGGTCATCTCCGCATAGGACTGACATCTGCGTTGCGATTTTTCTTGGGGGCAACCGGAGCTATGACAGAAACAGAAGCCATGAACAACAGTGGCCATTTTCCAACAGGATTTCCAAATGGAATTTATACCAAGACCAGCTAAAAGCTCCGGAGCTTTCATAATGCGGACACGATATTCTCTACTGATTTTTTTCAATCAGTTTTCGAAAGTTATCATATCGTCAAACTTTGAGAAGATTATGAAAATTCCAGAGATAATCTGATATAATGCCATAGGAAACAATAGAAGATGCAGTCGGGTTATGATAGCAATGCGCGAAAATTTGTAACGAAGTTGAAGACAATAACAAAATGGAACAGAAACGGAAAAGAAAAAAAGGAACGATTCAAAAAAGCTTTTGAAATGGCAGCTTATATCAAAATGCTCGCCGTTTGTGTGAAAAATTTGTGGAGTTTATATTGCCAAAAACCTTGTGCAACCCATTTCAAAACTTTTTTCGTTTCCACCACATATATTTTCACATGTGATCTCGATTCAAAACGTTTCTGTTCCATTTACACGCTATTTCCGATTCTTTTTTTGCCTTATTCATTGTCTTCTCACACCCTTGTATAATTTTTCTGTCTTAATGCGGCCGAAGAAAGCTGTTATATAGTGCAAATTTCCCAACGAGAAAAACCGTAATCAATACTTCTTCATTTATGAGCATAAGTGCTATGTGTAGAAACGTTAGGGCGAGAAGTGAAAATTTTCAATCGGCGAATTTCTGTACGCTAATCTTTGCGATTCTTAAATGCAAATTCGTGAGGTGTTTATAGTTGTAAAGTAATCGGAGAGTGCAGTAATTGAACTAGGCAAAGCAGAATTGCTGTAATCTGTCGAATCGGAAAATTTAAACAATCCTTCCAACAAAATCTCACATCAACATAGCTGAGTTCACAATGCATTTTGAACGGGGTTTCATTTCTTTCTACAAAAGCTGATTGGTAAGTCGAAGGAATTTCAAAGGATCCATACCCCTTGGAAAACCAAATTTATCTTCAGTTTTTATTCCACAAAAAAGAAAATGTTAGGATATGTTTAGCAACGTTTTTCACCGTAATTACGGTTTTGCTGAGCAATTTAAAATGAATTTGATTTGGCGGTGAGAATTTCGAACGATCCCGTACGACAGAGAAGTTATAATTTTATGGAATTTGAAAGTACGCAAGAGTCGAGTACAAGGCGAATTTTAACGAAATCAGATAATCGGTGTGAAAATACGAGTGATACTGGCAGCAAATCTTATAAACGATCTCGGCAGCGCACAACTGATTTCTACCGATTAGAGTTCAGCGCTGACCCACTGCTCTCTCGCTGTTTGATTAACTCACTCACGACTTGTGTTTGCATAATTAAAAGCTTGTTTTTCGTTAATGAAAATAGATCTTTTAAAAATACACAGGAATATAGAAATTTTCATCTGCATAGTTTTATACTTTGCTTGCTTATGCGCATTTTTCATTCCTAGTTTTTCCTGATCTGTTTGAGACAAATCACTAAGCGCAGGTTTTCTATATCGTCTGAAACCGAATGATTCAAGTCAAAAAGTCTTGTGTGATTTGTCGTAAAATGTAATGATGTGCCAAGAAGCATTCATGACGTTTCGTGATAAGTTTTTCAACAAAAGTCCTATTAGAAGCCCGAATTTTTAAAAAAAATATATAACTCATAAATGTTGATCAATTCCAATAAAGAACATTTTTCTAAAATGGTTTTATGTGCTAGTTGATTTGTATTTCTATGGTTTTATACTTTCAAATTGAATAACTTCGGATGACCTGGTCAGCGCATGTATTTGTATTTTGTATTTCATGTCCTATTTTTTTTGAGACTTATAGCATGCTGGTGTTTTTAAAGGGTGAAAAAAATTTGAGACGATCATGTTGGCGTACACTGGTGTAAGAAATAACATTTAAGTAACATCTGCTAATTAGCAAAAATTATTTTGATTGTGAAAAAGGAATGTTTCTTTCCTTGCAACCGAAATTAATGCGGCAAATCTCCCAATACGCTAATGCGTAATGATGTGCGAAGAAGTTAATTTTGACGTTCTTTATGCAATACACGTTTCAGATGTTAGCTAAGGTGGCACTGTGTTTGCCAGCTGTGAACAATAAGAGAGTTAGTCACTTCAGAGGTGCTGTTCGCCGTGCGGAACGGTTGTTGGTGCCAGCATTTCTACTGTATCTGGCGTATCAGTGCGTCATTCCAAACAACCTTCTGGCGATTGTTGAGGTGAACTATTCCTATCAACTGATCTTTCATTATCAGTTGCTTACTCATATTTTTCTAGCAATATTTGCTTTGAAAAAGCTTCTTTTGTTTTTTTTATCTGCTTCGTTTGTTCTGTTATCTAAACACCGTACTGCTTCGAATAAACCCCATCCTACTTTTGACGTCCCATCGCCGCCGCTCTTCCACTCCTCTTTTAGAAGAGTAATGCTTGCAGATTCGGAGGCCTTCATCCGAAATGATAATTTGCAGATACATACATTTTTATGGGAAGTACAAAAACACTAACAAGATGGAATGTTTATCCACGACTGGAAACACATTGTCCAGAAACTAAAATATTTTGGGCATCAAAATTTAGTCACCGTGAAAACGACCATTAAAAAATGGCTTTTCTGTATCGGCACACCTAATGAAGACGATTGCACTGAACAGCATAAACTCCATGATCTAACGGTAACCCCATCATCGATTCGGGTGTTAAGAATAGTCACCTTTTGGAATCACTAATTCACGATATCTTTGCGCCCCACATGAAAGTACCGTAAGAATATGCTGCAAAACTTTATAGTTTCAAAAGAGACGGAAGTTATCCAAGATAGGGCAGCACCTTTGAATAGGCGATTCTGGAGGTATGCAGAGCTAGGATATGATAGTGTGCGAAATCATGATACTGAAAACCTAGGATTTTTTACCGAACATTGAAAATGTCACCGATACTGGCTTGTTTTTAGGACATAAGAAAAAAATTGCTGAAAACAACTGGTTGTACTTCGGATCATCAGAATCGGCTAAATACATGGATATTTTCATAATGAATTTTTTTCAGTAAAATCATAAGTTTCGATTAAAGTCTTCGATAGTTCGTTTCAAATATATTGCTCAAAAGAAATCGTAGGTGGAGAAATCGGCTCTGAAGTATATTCGTGAAAATTATGAACGCGTATCCATCTCATCAATTCGCCTGGCTCCTGGATATTCACAATTTATTCATCGTCTCAACGCAATTGGTAAACCACCAAATATACAATTTGTGAGTCAATTTGATTCCTTTCCGAAATTATTCATTTGATCCTGAATCCCAAAGAAAAAAGTGCTGAGAACAACGCACTAATAGTGAACAAACAAATCATGTTTTTCCAAAACTCGTCGTTAACTGAAATGATTTAAGCGTTTCGCTATTATTCGCAAAAGCGAACTCAGCGGAGCTAATTAGGAGCAAAATGAACGTGATTATATTTTCCAATAATAGCCTTGGAATTCGCAAGCAGTGATATTTGCGCGACTTTCGGTTAACGGATGAGGTCCATGATACTAACATGCGAATGTTACTTCGGTCGTTTGAGCCGATGAGGTACTTTGCGAGAAACAAATAAGTGAATTTATGTTTGGACTGGAACTAAATTTGTGTTATTTGCCTTTGTTCGTTTGTTGCTATGAAGACCACTATTTTCCTAATGATATTGTAAACCCAAATATTTGCGTTGACGTTGGAGTTGTGGCGGAAGTTTTGCCCGCGTGATCCGAACGATTCTAAAAAGGGATGATGATGCTGTTGGAAAAAAAAATTAGGAATCCCGGGAAAAACAGGATCACTATGACCAGTATAAATGCGAAGTTTGCTTGCAATTTGCTGCTCTTCACCAGTGGTAATTTATTTTCAGTTACAAAAATACTACTGTTCCCTGAAACCATCGGTAGGTCGCTTCTTGGTCATACCAGTGAACGATATTACAGCCCAAAAATTTCCCAACGATACACCAATGATGATATTCAATGCGCTTTAGCTGAACAAAAATATCGTAGAGGAGGTACTAAACCATATATGTAATCTACGGGTAATGGACGGTGCGATTGAACGTCTTGCATTTGTCACCTTCGACAAGGAGGCGGCCAGACATATCAACGAACATTATCCGTTCATTCCTATTCTTCTCTACGAAAATCCCCTTCTGCAGGTAAGAAACAAGTGCTTTGTAAACAATAGTTTCAGCATTTCAAGCAATCGAGAATGTAGTCGGTTTTAGTTTGCGATGACTCGCATCGGAACGTTCTTAGCGAATCGAACGGCATCATGTCAACCTCTATATTCCTTAATTTCTCATTATCATACAACATACTTCTTTCGAATTTCTACATTCAATGAGAAGAACATAAAATGCCTCAAAATAAACATCACTGGTTACGTTTTTCAAAAACAATTCTCCCTGCTAATCTTTTCATTTTGTTGCATCGTTTGTTTGTGCCATTTGAAATGAACGTTCGGTTAATTTCGGAAAGCGCGTTGTTTTTTGATTTTATGGAGATATTGTCACATGAATAAACGACAGCTTAAGCGCAATAAACGAATATAACATATTGGAGATTTTCAGGTAACAGGTAGTTTTTGGGGTCATGAAGCACATATTATGCGAAACGCAATAAAAGGTTCCAACAAACTTTTTTCCCCTCCAGACTTTTTCTCATTTCTCATATGCTGAATGCAAAATTCCCTCCTATACTTTACATTGAAGTTTTTTGTGACCACTCAATTTAGTTAAATCCATAGCTGTAATGTTTAGGCACGTATGCAGAATGATATATAGAGCGCTTTCTAGAAATTAATTTTTTGGAATTATCTGTTAAGCGCTACAAATTTCCCTCGATATTCGTAAGATTAAGCAACGCCAACTTCAGCACTATTTTTTCAGCACCGATTTCAGAACATATTCTCTAAGGGCACTCGATTGCGAAATTTCACAGAGAAATATGGAACTCCAACATCGTTTTCTTTGATGAAAGTCATGACGAAATTATTAGCCCGACAACTAGCATCAAGGTGCAGTTATACTCTGTCAGATTTCGCAATCGATTGCCTTCACAAAATATTTGATTTTGCGCAACCGAAAATTGTTTCCCGGACGCCTACTCAATAGGTGCGTTTGGCTGAAAAATATGAAGTTTTGGTTGCACAGTGCGAGGAGAGATTGTGCAATACTGTCTTGAAGCTTTATCTTACGAAATTACCTTAAAAAATCTGTGGCAAAAATGCAATTACCCGAGCTTAAGATTTGTGACCAATGATCATGGCTCAGTGATCTGACAGATCGGCAAAAGAAGTGCTTTACCATCTTCCCTCCATGTATTTTGGGATCATAAGTTCATAACATCCTGTTAAACATTTTTTGAGTCAAAAATTTTTGTCAATTTCTCATAAGAAAGCATATTTACAAAGCAAATATTTGAGGTTGGAGTGGTCAATGAGGTGCAGTCTGAAAACGCGGCAAGTCGACAATTTGCTTCTTATCAAATGATGTTTATTTTCCGTATAAACTTAGTGCGCACAATTTTGCACGAAAATATATCGTTCTGGTCCACACAGTCAGATAGCATTTGGAGAGCCAATCTTTTCGATTTGGGATACGATTTTAAGGATGGTGAATTCGACATCTACTTTGACACAACAGGTAATGACGAGGTAAGCAAATCAGTGTTAGTCAAGCGAACGCCTACTACATATACATAATGTTAGCCTAGCTACTTAAGCCCAGTACACGTAGTGGATCTTCAGTTTCTTCAAGTGGAAAAAATGCTTGAACCATGCTTGTAAAATGCTTGGAGGTACCATCCTTCGTCAACACGAGTGAATCATGCTGTTCCTCATACGACTGTACCTCGCTTTTTCTTTTTAGGATTGTTCTTGCTATGTGCGCTTTTCTTTGTTTTCGACTTTCAATGAGCTGAGAAACTTTAGGTACTGTTCTTCATCAATATCAATTTTTGAAGCATACAAACAGTGATTAGTCATCCACTCATTAACTTGTTCTTAAAACTGATACGTCTCTTAAAAGAAAGAACCTCTATGATTATCGCAAAAAAATAGAAATTTCAGTCCCGTACAAACCGTTTCATTTAATGTGAAAAGTATATGAATAAGTAAGTCTGTGCGTAAACAGTTGAAGCGAAGTATGGACATCGTCTATCGACTTTTATTTTTACCTCGTTCACAAAGACTGATTTGTCGTTGAGCCCATTCACAATCAAGGAGCGCTGAAAGATTGTGCTGACGAAAGTGCGTCCATTAGCAACAGATGGATGGAATTTTTTTTTTAAAACTCGCCAATATTTCTTCTTTTTTTGGCTACCATCAGAATGCGCTCTCATGATGGTTTATAGAGCCAAAACGTTGCGTAGCGAAACAATTTCATTTGCCATTTCTTGACGCACCTTGGCCAAACCCTAAGATCATGATGGTCTCCCACTCATATGTATCCGATATCGGGTAACAATCAAATTTGTTTGATCATTTGGCGTTTTGGTCGTTATCTTAGTTCAAGTGTTGCTTCTACATTAGAACGCAGATCAGCAAGTGTTCTTTTGGCCATTCTCTACATCAGATGCGCTCTTTACACTTCACGGCACTTCGAATGCAAACGTATTTCTTTAAAATGAGTCGTGCAACGTAGAAGCGTCGAAGGCGAAGGTGCTCATGCGTCTATATAGTCTCTCTGTAAGTGTCACATAATATAATATACGACCGGTCAGGGAACGTTGAGTTCATCGTGCAAAGGTTAGCAGCTTCAGACAAGCTACAATCATAGTTGCTATAGGACGGTGTATTCTGCATTATTATGACCTTAAGTTCCCTTAGAATTATGAGTGATCCAAATGGTCATTGGATGGTTTCCTGCTAGTGAGAAATTGTTTCAAAGGAACAAAAGGCAAGCATGCTTATAAAAAAGCAAAGTGCCAACTGGTTAACAAGCAGTTTCTCGATGCTGTCGTCCTAATAAATCGTTGATTCACCATGTCATACTCAGAAGACGTTTCAAGTTCGTTACGCTTAACTATAAGACTGCTGCTTATATGCAAAACAAGCTGCCCTATAAATTTTAGTTGTATTACTTCCGTAAAGTAAAGGGTTGGATTTGTGGGTCGATGTTCTTCGCGCGCTCAAATGACCGCACACGGGAGTTTTTTGCACGTGTTCATGATTTGCTTTTACATATGTTATCACCCGATTCGGCAATTATGGCGAAGCTATGCACGGATGGTGCGGCGAGATGCTATCTTATGCCTCATAGGTTCGATGTTTCAAGATATATTCCTGACCGGGTGCAACTGAGGGTTCTAAAATTGACGTTAGAAAACTGTTTATAAGTGGTTTTAGACATATGTCTCGAGCTAGCGCCTGCATCGTTTCAAGCAGTTATCTAGGCCAGCGGCCGGTTCCTTGTGTGTTCTTCGTCGTTGCACCTGGTTTCGTCAAAGGATCAGGGGCATTAGGCAACTAACCGAGATAGATTCGACAGCGATTTGTTCTAAACCGTTTTTGGGAACTGAAACATTATCGAGAACGAGCGCTGTCCTTCATAAACGAGTACCCTTCTCAGCATCTTATTTTCCCAGCTATTCTCTAAATGATCTCGTGTCGTTAAAAGAATTTTTCGATATTACTAATCAAGACATAAAACTCCACATACTTCTTTCGTAAATTACTTCGGCACTACTACGGCATTACAGAAAAGTCACTAGGTTCGACAGGAGACTAGCATAAACAGAGCAAAACAGTGCTACAATAGAAATTTTTTCAATGAATTTATATCTATACACATGAAAATAGCGAATACTTTTTTTCTAATCTAACAAGTTGAAACAACTAAATATTATCAACCATCCGACCACCGAGGAACGAAGTGGCAAATCTGAATATTGAATGGCTTTCTTCTTGACTGGCCACACTCAAACGGTGTATGCTAAGGAGAACAGCTGACAGCTAGAGCGATTACTCATTTTTGTTGAGTACAATATATACCAGCATGCTCATTTTAGTATCGCGGTCAGTGCCGATTGGTTATTTGGATACGAACGAAAGAATCCACCGTTATTCTTACAGTTCGATGTGATTGGTGAGAATCGTAACAAGATGGCTGCGTTAAGGAAGGCTGGCTTTGGTTTCGTTGACGAAAGCACCAAACGATGTAGTCTAGCAGCTGTCGAAAAAGGGATGTGCGTTAGTTGCCCGGCTTCTAGAGATCACCAGTTTGGTGGCGTCTGGTCGGCCCACGCGGGCTGACGTGATCGATCTGAGTAGCCGCTTGTCAACCCGCTTCCACATGTGACATTCGAATTTTTTCCATTTCCTTACCCCGGAAAAAATCCGCTTAAGGCCTTTTCGTATCTTATGTGACAGGTCGTTTCACGAAAACAAGTTAAAACAGGTTTCATCCAGAGAGCATTTCAGTGTTTCGTACATACTTGCCTCAATAATATAAGTAAAGCTACCCTACATAAGTGCAACTCTCGCAGAAAATTCTCAAAACTGCGTCGAGCTCTGCAGTAAACAAAGGTCTCAGGTGAGCATCAGAGAAATTTTTTTTGTGTAGTGATCATTTACGAGGTTTCTAACGTAGTATTTCAAGAGAAAACTAATTTAAAATACTTCCTAACGAACATACGATATCATTACACCCGATTCCACTAAATGACACATAACTTTTCAGTGATATTCTTACAAATTATCCGAAAACAATTATGCCTTCATATCGCTTCGGAGCCAATTGGACCTACGAAGACATTTATCTTCGCCTTATTCCGTTTGGCGTGCAACGATTTCAACGCATTCGATTCCTAGCAGCGTTTCGTACTCGCTACGGAATTAAATACCCATAGCCGCTTTCTGCCTCTAGCATCGAAAGCATTGTTCATAAAAGCAGTGCCTTATGTGTAAGATGCATATAAGTCGGCTGAAGCGATTCGCATGGTAGTACCAATGCACGTTGTCAAGATATTTGAGGGCTGGTTGAAGGAACCTTACATTGGCGAACAATCGTGCAAGGTCGAGAACAAGCTCATCCCCAACATAAGCCTCCTTCAATACAATCCCTCTCTTTCACGTTTCTTTCTCGAGAACTGGGTACAGTTTAGCTTATTGAACTCAAATAATCCACGACAGGTGGCATATGCAGCTCGATAAGTGGGAAATTTTTTGAATTTTCATTCGTAATCATCTGCTGCTGCCATAAATTTACAGCGCGTCACAATTCGAGGCGCCGCGTACCTCACTGTTAGTTCCAACATCAAAAACGATGCTGCGCAACACCCTTGCGCTCGCCATATCGCTGATTCCCCGGATTATTCACGAATTTGAAGCAGTTTGGAATGAGTGGAACTCTTCTGAAGAACACTCTTCAGCGGCCCAAAGTTGAAATGACGACTCCTGTAAAAAATATACAAAAACAGCACAGACATTCATCATCCAGATGTAGCGAAAAAGACTTTGAACTTGGTGGTATAAGGGTGCGAATGTACGAGGTTTGGGCGAGCAATGAAGTGGCAAGTTAGAATGATCTTTTCGGGGAACAGATGGAAGAAGTAAACGGATTGCCTCACTCTCTCTCCCTCCCACTCCCCTTTCCCCCCGCTCTCCTCCCCTCCCCCCGTCCTCCACAACAAATGATAGTCCTCGCAAATAATTTGAGAAATAAACAAATTCCCGCATTCAGTAGCGCAGACCTTCGGAAGCTGCCTCTCGTTCGCAATATTTAACGTTGCTGAGGATTGTTCTAGTTAAGCTTACCATAATAATTATTCACACACGAATAAAGTAAACTGTATATTACTATAAGCATATATACCGATACGATGCCAACATAACTGCATGTTACATACATAAAAACATATAGCATACCCACTTAAAATAGGAGAAAGAGGGGACAAGCACAACAATAAAGAAAAAAAATGAAACCACTGAAGTGTTACAAAAAAGGAAACGATGCATAGTAATCGAGAAATGCAATGCTTCTTCGTATTGTGTTTTATAAGAAAAGTGATAAGCAAAGGAAAAACAAATAAATTTTTGAGATGACAAATGTAAACGTGTACAAGTATGGCTGTGCACTACGGTATTAAAAAGGAAACAAGTATACATAGGGTGCTCAAAAGACTAAGTCAGGAACACCACTCAAATCGGTTGAATTAAGCAGACTGTCAAATATCGGAAGGTTTTATGTTTCAACTATATTTCGCCCCGCAACAAGCGAAAAGTTCGTTTCAAAAAGTATATCTCGGAACTGCTTTACAATTTTATGACAAAAAACATCAAACATCAACTGGCGGTTTTCCTCTGTTTCAAGACTGCAGGCCATTAATTGACTGTGGTAGTCGTAACGCCATACAAGTGAAACATCAGAAGAGTGAAATATTCTTGAATCCTCACATTCACAGCAGGATGAGAGGACCACCATGGTGTGCAGCATTCTAAAATAGGCCTACAGTGAGCTACTCAGTTCTAAGGTACTGCTCAAGAAATATACGTCGTAGGGCCCTAGCAATGTAATTAGCAACCTGAAATGTGTTTGAAGTAGTTTCTGAAGGAAACCATGGATGCCACGATCAGTAAATAATGAAATCAAACCATTTAACTTTAAGCAGTACTTATGCTTAAAATCCACATGGAATACACAACACTCTTCATGAAATATTTTTGCCTGCCACTGTCTCGTTGACTTTTCGATTTTATCAGATCAGTTTGGAGAGTGGGAAAAGTAACGGCAGGATCATGTAAAGGCCCACGAGCTTTCAGATCTCGATGAAAAGCTAACGTTCATGCCAGCATTCGTTCCAAGCATCGTGAACGCAAAGAAAAAGTGAAACTGTAACTTGTGCCGCAGCAGCCGTCATACAAGCACATTTCTTCAACTAACCACAGTTTACCTAATTAAGACTGCTTTTCATTCGGCTGGTCCAACACAACTGCTTAGAACACGGCTGCGGTAGCGATGGCTTGCTCTCCGCATACTTTGCTTTTATCTCCCTTTCCTCTCACATCGATGTCTTGCATTGTACGGAAACCGATGTATTGCAATTTCTTGGTCCTTTGTTTTGGATGAGTCTGCGGCATAACCCAGTATGAAAGCACATCTAGTAACTTCGAGTCTTCAACCGATATTAATTCCGAACTGATCTAAGCGAAAAGAATTATGAAAACAGCATCGAAAATAAGGCATCACTAAGAGAAACAAAACTACAGCATTGTCATATTTGCTGAAACCATACAATAGGTGTACACTTGTCTGCATAGGCCGCTCACTTCATTGACAGTCACTGCCCATTTGACGACCGATATCGGTGACCTGCAAAAAGCACAAATCCATTGTTTTTCTAGGGAGTTAAGCAATGATCCGCTCGTCAGAATCTATCCATCAGCATCTACTGAACCGACAAAATGGAAAACAAAATCGCTTCGATACCTAGTTATCGTTCGGAAAAATCAAATGACTCGCTTATGCGAATCATTATCTAAATGAACTGTTTAGAAGCAGATAAGAGAGTGCTGCAAAGAAGATTTGAGAATTTAAGCATTAAATCAGGAGAGCTTTCCTTCACGTTTCTTCGAAGGCGAAGCTGCAAAATGCACTGGGAGAAATTAGGAAGCAGAAGTTAATCGTGCTAGGATTGATTTTAAAGCGAGTAATGAATGATTCGCATAACAACCTGTTCAATAATAGCTTCGGGCATGCAATGAAACTGTTGAATACTTCAACATACTGCAAAATTTCCTCGAAAGTTTCATCAAGGTCGCATAAGAAAAATGTGAAGTGAAATGAGAAATTCGGAGTTTGCACTTTAATGCACTTTAACACTGGATGAAATCGATAATTTATTTCCAGATTCATACCGGGGTCGGAAAAAATGGAGGAAGACGTGTTATTGGTGGTCGGCGATCTGCGCCCATTCGATCTGAAGGCGTTGGCAGTCGAAACTCTGTCCCGTTTAGTTGATATGGTAGTTTTGCACCTTCGGAAGGCGGTATTTCTGAAAAAAAAAAGAAACGTTCCCACCATAAGTAAAATTTCAAGAAATTTCGTTTCTTCGCCACTTCATCTTCACGATTTCTGATGATGATTATCTGACTGTCCGGTCTTTCCTATTCCATCCACAACGGTTGAATCGAATAAGAAACGTTCCCACCATAAGTAAAATTTCAAAAAATTTCGTTTCTTCGCCACTTCATCTTCACGATTTCTGATGATGATTATCTGACTGTCCGGTCTTTCCTATTCCATCCACAACGGTTGAATCGAATTGCCCTTTCATATGTGGAACCGTTGACAATATTATAAAATTTCAAATTACATGGAATTCGTGGTTTCGGCATTTGGAACGATAATTTGTATGGCAAAATACCTTATAAGAGAATGCTGATACGTCTCTTGAAGTACACATTTTCACCTGACGTCACTTTACAATTTTTATCATGCTACAGAAATTTTTTTTACCACCGCTACCACATTGTTGTCAAAGATCGACAGTGATCTGGAATAGCGAGCTGCATATTCATGTGCATATCGCAATTTTCAGAAACACTTTTAGGCGCATAGTGGAAAGCTTCAGTTTAGGGATACGTCATTTGGAGTGCCTCTTAAACAGAAGCAAATAACAGCCAACGTTATGGATTTCTTCAGAATCTTCATAAAACTCTCGTGCACCATATAACGAACCATGCGGCACATGCAAGTAATTGTTTCAAATAAGCATAAAGAGTTCGCTAAAACTCAAAATGTTCTTAACTTACACAGATTTTCTGAAAATTTCACTCAAAAGAAATTCCCAAAAAGATTCGTTAAAACCTGGTGGGAATGTTCCGTTGAAGTTCTCAAACGTGATCTTATAAACGGCTACATCTCCTTTGATAGTGAGCGCAGTGAGTGATGTTAGAGGCAATTCGTGGAAGACATCGATTTCCTGCTCATTTATTATAACCTTAAAACGATTGATCATGTCGATTGCTAATCCATTCCTTTCAAAGTATACCAAAAATGTTCAAAGAAATCCAAATAGAAACTCTAATTTTCTATGACATTTCCTGCGCAAAATGCCGTCTGATTGGCTGTGAAATCTAACAAATTTCTGTGAACGCACCTTGCAAATCAGTGCAAGAGGTGGACGAAGAATGACCATTCACAGTTTTGAGGTGAATCAATGGACGATCAAAACACACGGTGATCCCCGAGTTAAATCTAATCGACAAAGCGAGAGATATGCAAATGCATTTACACAAGCGCAGACATAACTCTGCAATAATGCGCATAGCGAACACAAATTTTGCCAAGGCGCATAAGTGTGATACAGCAAAATTTAACTGCTGTCTTTTCATTTGACAAAATGTGAGAAGGAGCAGTTGCTTCTCCTATTTTTTTCTCTTTCAAATACGTCATCTCGCTTTATTGCTAACATCTTACTCAGATCCTTTGAACTGGCTTAAAGGAATCTGAACGAGATATTTTCTTCGAAGTAGGGAATTTTTCAATCTATAGAATTACGACAGCCGTCTATACTGGCTGTATGACAGCCGTCTACACTGATTTTACGACAGCCGTCTACACTGATTTTACGACAGCCGTCTACACTGATTTTACGACATCCGTCTGCACTGATTTTACGACAGCCGTCTCCGCTGATTATCTCAACTACCCCCAACTTACTAACATGCTTTTCTAAAAGTGAAATCGAAGAAGTCCACAAACAAAAGTTAACAAACTTATTTGAAAACCACAGAACACCTGAAAACGATTTTCTTCGCACAAGATGCTAAGTGATCGTCGCTCGTTAATGCGTATATTATTTGTAAACCGCTGTTCTGCTGAGCATTTGCCTTCATCTTGGGAAGTTACAACGATCTGATGATCTCTTTGAAAGCCGAAACGAACGCTCATATGAAACGTAATGTCATTGTTGGCTAAGAGTTCTAGCGTGAAATGCCTGAAATGATTTTTTTTTTTGCACTTAGCTAGCTCAATCAACAGAATTCCGCTTTTGAAAGTAATGTCAGGCTTGTACAGTACTGATATTCATCCTTGCCTCGTCATCACAGCAGTCTGTTTCATAAAACTTTAAAAACAGCATTGGCAGGCTCAGCGCTCATGAGTCGAATCGCATGTGAATGAGGCTTTAATCACGAAATATTTGAGCAAAAATCTTAGCGAAATTTATGGGATAGTATAATCTCTGGGTTTGCAACTCTCCGAAATACTGACGACTTCAAGTCCAAGTTTTCATTTCTCTGGACGAAACGAGTTTGCAACTTAGTAACGGCCGAAGTACCGGAATTCACCCATAACTGTACCAGCGCAAACTACAGCAATGACATAAACCTATCAGCGTTCATCTTTCGGCATGAACAAAATATTGAAAGAAAAATTTAACCAGTGTTAGCACTGAGGTTCTTAAACTGCAGACAGCATCAAGAGAACTCACTGGTTGGGTCCTGAGAAAGGGAGGCAATCGATCAGAATTTTCGAATTTTTTCCAATAGCAGCTTGCAGCGGCAGCGAGAATGGCACATGCTAAAACAACACTTTTAGTTACTAAAAATAACGACAAAAAAACAACTGAACAAACAGTTTATCGCTTCCAAAACTCTGGACGACGAAACTGCGAATGCATCACGCTGCTATGTGCGAAACGAGAGGCAAGCAAGCTTAAGCAAAGCGAAACTCACGCGGAATAAAAAACAACTTTAAATCACATCATTTTAAGGCTTCCTTACAGTTCTTT
Organism: Toxocara canis; assembly: GCA_000803305.1. NCBI lineage: Eukaryota > Metazoa > Nematoda > Chromadorea > Rhabditida > Toxocaridae > Toxocara > Toxocara canis. The sequence continues at coordinate 17,945 of JPKZ01001873.1, forward strand.
TTTTGTAAAGCGCATAGAAAGCAGACGAAATAACAATGAAACGTTTGCACATTCGGCACATTTGAGTGAATAATTGTGGGGGATGGAATGTATAAAACTAATATTTTTTAATGTGAGTGTTTTCCTCACAGTGAATCGATATCAACAAGCAATCTACAGTTAGTCCCTATGGGATTATGAACTTCCAAACTTTCCTAGTTTTTCTTGAGACCCATTAACTTCCGATAGGTTGCTAAGGAAATGCTTAGCCTTCACAAAAATTTCCCGTTCTTCTATGGATCGTTCATACCGCGATCGCTGGATTTATTTTGAGGGAGAAGGCTGCTCCATAAGAGGATGGGGGAGGGGAGGATGGGTGGGACTATGCGCCTCATATTCGATTGCACGGAACTAAATCCGATTTAATGAAAGTCTAAAATGGATTGCCATTCATTCAGCTGAAAATGGAACTTACTACTTCGTCGTACGCAATCGTCCTTGTCCACTTATCCATTGAGCTGCAGGTCGAACTCTCAGCAACAAGAATAAATCGCTAGGTTCGCTTTCGACATTCACTCCGCACCCAAAAGACGGACAGCTGTTACGCGATAGCTTACACTGCGAAACCATATTAGCTTTATCGGCAGCTCATGCAAAACAGATTGTCATCGATGCATGAACGATGCGTAATAATGTAAACAATACGTCACTATCAACGACCGTTTGAAATATACCGTTCTAACCAAAACCAAGCTTCTTCCCCATCTTTTGCGATATGATTCATTGATGGGGTGTGATCGCTTATATATTTATATTATACAAATAATGTGCATGTGTATTATATATATATATATATATATATATATATATATATGACACAGCGCTCTGTTCTCCATTTCTTAGTGCTTCTGATAGCATGAGCTGTGGAAATTTTCTTCAAAAAACATGCAAACATTAACATGTTTAGGCCATATTTGGATTGGGCAACACTCTACGGCTATCTGATCATGTCATTCTATCGACAGTATCAGTTAATCCGCTCAGAAATAACGCTGAACTTTCCTTAGCATAACGACTCCAGCATAATATGAGGCGATTTCTACGGATAATCAAAAACATTCGATTGACTGGTATTTCAACAAATTAAATAACCATTCACCTCAGAAACATTTATCGACATTTGCAAAAAAAAAAACGAAAAATCAAATTCGATCATGTGATACAACAAATTTTCTGAACTTCAACTTTTAGGTCATATTGCAGCGATTAAAAAAAAACTGAAAACCTAAGCTGACGCAAATAGTATTTCTTTTCAAAAATTTCAGCGTTAATTATAACGGAAACGAAATATGGCGGTTCTATGACATAAATGTGAGTAGAACATTATAATTGACAAGTCACTGCAAAATCAGCTCATCTGCCGGAAAGCAAAGAAAATAAAAACGGCATGATGTATAAACAGCATCGTCCTCTCTAATTTATAAAGTGCACAGAAGTTTCAAAGCACAAAGTAAATGAAAAGGAGGAGACAATAACAGAACGGTTAAAGATATACATCCGGCAAGCAGCAAAGATATTTACATCAATTCAAACAACAAAAAGTTGAGACGGCAAGGCAACAGAATATATTGGCAATAAGTGAAACGAATACAATGGTGCACTCAAAAACGCTTAATAGAACGAGCAACAATTAGAAGAGCACCTACTAAGCAATTCCAATGGTCGCAGAACGTCCAACGAAATCACATTTTTCTTAGCAAGTATTTTTTATCAAGTATATGTAAAGTGAACGGTTTTACAATTATGTTCAACATCTTGTACGAGAAAAGATGTGGTACTTAGGTGGGTGGAGAAAAAAGGAATAGCGAAGGATTGCAAAACGAGATGCAATTATAGCAGTAATTAAACTACACTAAAAGGCGCAAACATAAGAAGAGCAAGAAGTTCAGTAGATGTGTTCGGGAAGAGTGTCGAGATCGAAATATTTCACATGAGGTAAACGGTGAGAGCAACAACGATACTATTAGGAGGCGATTTCTAAGCGAGCATAGTGTAGAACTAAATGCAAACTGCACAGCAGAGAGTTTGTGGCATAATAATTTTGAATTAACTGATATTTATTCTCAGGACGATCAGGATCAAGTGGATCAAGTGAATCCAGGAAAGGAATTACCAAGCGGCCGCGCATAATCTTATGACTAACTATCTCGAAACAAAGATTTAAGCAAAACTTAAGCCTTTGATATTCGGAAGACACCTCAAGTGCGAACCGGTCAAATCGTTTTTGAGCATTTTAAAACGAACTGATTTCGAACAAACCAGATAGGGATCATGTGGTTTATATATAGTATATGTTCTCCATACACTAGATCAAAATATCCTGCCAATGCATGACGAAGGCCTAGTGAAAACAAGTTGTTTCGCTAACCATGGAGAACACACCGGCTGTAACCGTCACGATTAGAACTCCATCCGCAATTGCAACGCTTAGAGCCGTCGTGATTGTAGCCGTCACATTCGCAAGCACCACAAATTGAAAGCACCACTGCAGTAGCCGTCAGTACTGAAAGGCAAAACCTCAAAGCGGCGGTAGTGGTTGCATCCCTGACGCTCATTTACTCACGCCGATGCGATATTGCATGACTGGCGGATGGAGCGTGTTTAAAAGACGGTCAAAGACGGATGAAAAGAAGGCAATCACCTCGAAGATATTCCGTCTTATCTGCTGTAAAAACACAAAAGATCTTAGCAAATCGAAAGAATGAAATGTACATATGAAGAGCGCTGGCTTGCACCTTTCTCATACGTGTTATATCTTTGTGTCCCAGCGTCTTGCAAACATGACATGCGTCTTATGTTCTTCACATGCTACGGATTCAATCCGTGCTCGATTCACTCTTCATCACCTTCTCTAACCTCTCAGCTGAAGTTTACAAGAATTCATTGAAATTAACGATCGTTGCAAGGCCGATTTCGAAATTGCAGGTTATATTTGTTTTCAGTTTCGCGTCGCGTAGTCGTGGAGCTCTACACGGATAATTTGATGAATGCTCATAATTCATGCACTACAAAACGGAATGGAAATCTTCTTATATTCATTGTTATAGAGTGCTCGGTTTGAAATACATGAACTAAAAACATATCAAATAAAGGTAAGCCAGCCATATTGTGTAGAATAGAGTGCAATTCGTCATGCTTTCATTTGCATATGCACATTAACGCCAAACAGAACAGAAGAGCTTCTAGAGCGATATGAGCCGATTTTACGCTGTATTAAATAACACGAAATTAATGCATGCGATTTCTTTTACTACATCATTGAAAGCAGAAAAGTTCCTTTTTTTTCGTTTTCCAATTCCCTGTTATGCGTCTCGTCTGGTTCTCATTTCATTTATTAATTTATTCAAAATAGCTCATTTCTCACCTGCCTCGCTACTTTAACATCGCATTTCTTGATTTTTCATCTCTTTTAAACAATGCATTGAACAGCAAATTATTTCGCGAATGAGCCCACTACCACTTTTAGATTGTTTCTTGGAACTCTCTGCAATAATAGTAGGTGATTTAAATAATTGAATTAAGAAATGGCATCCATTGGAACCAGTATATCTCCTCACATCTCTAAATATCGCGAACTGATAGGTGATTAACAAGAATTAACAATAATATTAACAAGAACTGATAGGTGATTGCGATGTCCAGTAAAACAGTATAGCTTGGTGATGTTGTGTTTAAAAAGCGGCCGAGTATAAAGACTTATTAGAACTCACTGAATTTTTCTCAAAAGTTCGAAGCGAACAATTTGCAGAAGGTAATCAGCGAAAATGTATGAAAAGTTAGGCGCTCAGCCATCTCAAATATTTATTTCAGAAAAGTTTTTACTGAAACTATTTTTGAAGAGTATTTTCGACACACCATCAGGCGCGACTTTAATGCTTTTTCCTCCTATCATGCCAATTTTTACAGTCAAGATTAAATGTAAGATTGCTGCTCTTCATCGCCTCACTTGAATTCGAGGCGAATGGCATACGCAAACACAAACGAGTGCACCCTTGTATGTCTCAGAATTCTTCAGATGAACTACCAAAATTTGAAACGATACATGCAGGTAAGTGATCAACAAAAATTTTGTTCACATGAAACGCTAAGATTCGCATTTAATAAAACCGCGCATTCCTTCCACAAGTAACGTTGTTTTGTTGATCTCATTGCAGTTCTCACTTATACGTCGTTCGCCTTTTCATCCTAAAGAGTTCAAGCAGGCATATTCTTTTCATTTATCCCTTTAACCTCTAGTGAAAGCATACTTGCTCTTTGCTGTATTCATGTCACAGCAGAAGGAATGCAACGATGGGTGAGCGTTCGGGGATGGAGGGTAGAGGCGGATGGGAGAAGGGGAAGTGAATTTGGAGTGAAAGGGATGGGGGATGGTATGGGGCAGGGAAGTATGGGACCATATTTTTCTCAGGTAATGCGTTTTGTACTAAACAATCGTTGATCAACAGAGAATGACGGAGTTTATGTTCCGTACAGTTATTTACGGGATTGAACGAAGGATTATGCAAATTGTGGAAAACCACGATGGGATTTGTATGGCGCCTTCAAATGCATTCTAGCACCCAACGTTTCACTCTTTAGTGCTCCCATCTGTCGTTCACCTATTTCATCGTTTCCATCGAGCAATCCGTACCTTTAAATTTTTTTCATGCCGTCATAACTGGTTTTTGCTTGTTCACATTATTTAGTTTTGCAATAACAGAAACTAATCTGCTAGATGTTTAAATTTTGAAAACAAGGAACCATACATTGGTTTCTCTTCACCCCTCCCCCATCTTATAATTAGAGGCGAAGTTAGCCGTAAAGTACTGGATTTTTTTATCGAGCGCGGGGGGGGGGGGG
>JPKZ01001873.1:48456-64295 GCA_000803305.1 Toxocara canis
GAAAGCGGAAAAGCAATCCTTCCTTCACAGAAAAAATATTCAAGATTACTAAGCACGGTCAACATTTAACGCTGCATCAAACAGCTTAAATATGTGAGGACTCGAAAATGGCACGAAAGTATCCTCATAAAGCAAACAGCAAAACTCCATAAATAAAATCTTCTTTTCAAGAAACATATCTTAACGCTGCTGGAACATTCAATTACTCCATAAAAACGAAGGATATCTGTTGAATAAAATTTCGCTGCTAACTGAATGCAAGCGAGCTAAGCAAATGAACTCTACAGTATTGAATAACTCAACCCATTTGGATTATTTGCCTAATCTCGCTGAAGTAACGAAGCGTGTCTCTTCAAAGGCGGATTTCCTAGGTGACTAAGTTGGACACCCAAGCGTATCTTATTCGTCGACCCATTTAAACTTCTCAATGTCATGTGAAGTAATAAATTCAATAAGATACATGAAATGATAAAACGTATTGGGAAATTTCGTGAAACACTGCCCCAGGGCTTCTGTCTAGAATTATTCGGCTTAAAGAGCAATTATCAAATCGAAATGAGCAGTAAGCGGAGATCCCACAATGTATTTACAACGCTCAAGCCCTTATGAGAAGAATCTCCTTGGCGATTGGGCCCACCAACTGTGCGTATTCTTCCATGAAATCCTCCTTTTCCGTGAACTCTGGGTGAGTTTTGAGCACAGCGTACGGCATCGCACACCTGAAAACTATATGCCTGATAGGCCACAAGCCAATTTAGATTTGTCATTTCAGGAGAACCGAAAGAAGAGATTTTTGTTTTATCGGTCAACAAATGGTGGTTTCGCAATGCCTCACGTGAAGGTCGGTTGAATGAAGAAACTGTTTCTCTTTCATAAAACCAACTGTATGTCGAAAAATCAAGATGCAAAGACAGACATGAAACTGCGGTCGATTGTTTATATAAGGATAATTTTCGTCTAACTCGCCTAATTCACAATCACTAAAAATGTTTCAACGGAGTGATTCGACCGGGTGGAAAAGTAGTAAAATTTAGGTGACATCCCATTGAGTCCGAAATGCTGACGTAGGTCAGAAGACCGATAGGATACGCACTTTGGCAATTATGCTCATAAGATCGACCGGTTCGGTTTCATACCGACTCAAAATGAGACATACATAACTATGCATTCATCTCTTCACCCAACCGACATCCCCACAAATTATCTGCTGAAAATAAAATCCCTACAAAAAGTCAACATTAGAATTATTTCACTCTTAGCAAAGCATAATACTTGCACAATTTTAGGTTTCAACTAGTTTGCTGCGTTTCAGAGGTAAAGCTCATCGTTGAGAGGAAATCTTTATGTTTACGTCTAGGCCGTATAATCGTTACGACAGACAGTTGCTATCCAGTATGGAGGTGAATGGTTTTGATGATGACATTTACAGAACGAAATGTGTCAATTATTTTCTCCAACATCGGCCTTATATATCAAGGCAGTACTGACGTTGCCAGCATCAAATATCTTATACATTAATATACGTCTATATGATTCGAAGTTGTTAATCACTTGTGATATGCACACTATGCCTCGCAGAAAACTTAAAATTTAAACCATTTTTTTGTCATTTAAACAAGTTCACTGAAAAATCATGGAGGAACTAGACATCTGCATAGGGCAATAAGGTGTAACAAATGCGCCTCTCGTCAACTGAGAATGAGGAATTCGTGTTTATTTGGTGAATATTCAAATGGAGTTAACAGAAATTAATAAATTATTTCTTGGCCTCAATAGTTTTCAAGTCAATTTTTATTACTTTCTCCTTGCACACAAATAGCAAAAAAAGACATAAAATTCAAACATTTTAAAAAGGCAGCACACGGAGTCGACATCAACTTGCTCAGGTGCTGGTCGGTCGGGAGCGAATGCAATCGCTTTCTCTCCGCTGGCTCTCAACCTTCGAACACATTCATCCAATGGCACCCATGTGAAACTATGATCGCACAGTAAATCCGATGGACGAAAGCGACCTTTGTAACGCATTTTAGGACATGAGTCTATATAGTAACCCATATAGTAGAAATGTAACTCGGGTCGCTCCTTGGCCAGCTCAAGTGTGAACGCTATTTCCCTGCAAAACATTCTCTTGAATGTTAGCATTTCTTGATCTCCTCATTCACGATTTGCTCAACTGAAGTATTCAAAGCAAGGCTCGAGAATAGTAGCAAACGGGTTCTAGTGAAGAACATCCTACCGGGTGGAAGTCCGTTTATAAATGAATCTTAAGAAAAATTACGGCAAGGAGGGATTAAAGCATATCACCTAGATGCGAATTTTCAATATAATTTTGGGAAGATATATGTATACCGCATCCCTTCAAATCCTGAGTCGTATCAGAATCAAAGAAGCTTTAGAATCGAACCCACCTTAGTGCAGCATAGGTACCGAGTGAGAGGAAACTGAATTCGGGGTCGTAGTAAAAATATTTAGCTGAAAGGCATCGTGGGAGGATATCGATCACACCGACCGCTATTATACGACCATCGAGCACATACTGTTGGTGATATGAACCCAAATCGACACTCTGCAACTTCTCAAAATCATTTCAGTCTCATTTTTATCAATGGTCGCGTAAAATGCGACTATATCGCGATCGCATCTGATTCATAATCATACGATTTTGCGCTTCAGAACAATCTTGTCGTATAACGCGGATGGCGATATGCGCTAATCATCTCTCTCTTCCTCTTCGCAAAAAACTTTCACACACTCGATTAAACAGCTCTCCTAATCAAATCATCCACCATGAACAGACTGTGGATATGTGAAGGATTGCTTTGGTTCGACTTGTTCACAGAAGTGGAGAGCAAGGTTAATGAGGTAAGGGATTAAATTAATTTTTATAGCGATTCGACGTCTTCCCATTTTTTGATGAGGCACGTTTAGCAGCTTCTCATCAACTTCTCCACTTAAGAAATCGCCAAAAATATCGCATCACAAACGTTTAAACAAGCGGACTACATGTCAGAAGACCGATAGGATACGCACTTTGGCAATTATGCTCATAAGATCGACCGGTTTCATAAATCACCGACTCAAAATGAGACATACATAACTATGCATTCATCTCTTCACCCAACCGACATCCCCACAAATTATCTGCTGAAAATCCGTTACCTACAAAAAGTCAACATTAGAATTATTTCACTCTTAGCAAAGCATAATACTTGCACAATTTTAGGTTTCAACTAGTTTGCTGCGTTTCAGAGGTAAAGCTCATCGTTGAGAGGAAATCTTTATGTTTACGTCTAGGCCGTATAATCGTTACGACAGACAGTTGCTATCCAGTATGGAGGTGAATGGTTTTGATGATGACATTTACAGAACGAAATGTGTCAATTATTTTCTCCAACATCGGCCTTATATATCAAGGCAGTACTGACGTTGCCAGCATCAAATATCTTATACATTAATATACGTCTATATGATTCGAAGTTGTTAATCACTTGTGATATGCACACTATGCCTCGCAGAAAACTTAAAATTTAAACCATTTTTTTGTCATTTAAACAAGTTCACTGAAAAATCATGGAGGAACTAGACATCTGCATAGGGCAATAAGGTGTAACAAATGCGCCTCTCGTCAACTGAGAATGAGGAATTCGTGTTTATTTGGTGAATATTCAAATGGAGTTAACAGAAATTAATAAATTATTTCTTGGCCTCAATAGTTTTCAAGTCAATTTTTATTACTTTCTCCTTGCACACAAATAGCAAAAAAAGACATAAAATTCAAACATTTTAAAAAGGCAGCACACGGAGTCGACATCAACTTGCTCAGGTGCTGGTCGGTCGGGAGCGAATGCAATCGCTTTCTCTCCGCTGGCTCTCAACCTTCGAACACATTCATCCAATGGCACCCATGTGAAACTATGATCGCACAGTAAATCCGATGGACGAAAGCGACCTTTGTAACGCATTTTAGGACATGAGTCTATATAGTAACCCATATAGTAGAAATGTAACTCGGGTCGCTCCTTGGCCAGCTCAAGTGTGAACGCTATTTCCCTGCAAAACATTCTCTTGAATGTTAGCATTTCTTGATCTCCTCATTCACGATTTGCTCAACTGAAGTATTCAAAGCAAGGCTCGAGAATAGTAGCAAACGGGTTCTAGTGAAGAACATCCTACCGGGTGGAAGTCCGTTTATAAATGAATCTTAAGAAAAATTACGGCAAGGAGGGATTAAAGCATATCACCTAGATGCGAATTTTCAATATAATTTTGGGAAGATATATGTATACCGCATCCCTTCAAATCCTGAGTCGTATCAGAATCAAAGAAGCTTTAGAATCGAACCCACCTTAGTGCAGCATAGGTACCGAGTGAGAGGAAACTGAATTCGGGGTCGTAGTAAAAATATTTAGCTGAAAGGCATCGTGGGAGGATATCGATCACACCGACCGCTATTATACGACCATCGAGCACATACTGTTGGTGATATGAACCCAAATCGACACTCTGCAACTTCTCAAAATCATTTCAGTCTCATTTTTATCAATGGTCGCGTAAAATGCGACTATATCGCGATCGCATCTGATTCATAATCATACGATTTTGCGCTTCAGAACAATCTTGTCGTATAACGCGGATGGCGATATGCGCTAATCATCTCTCTCTTCCTCTTCGCAAAAAACTTTCACACACTCGATTAAACAGCTCTCCTAATCAAATCATCCACCATGAACAGACTGTGGATATGTGAAGGATTGCTTTGGTTCGACTTGTTCACAGAAGTGGAGAGCAAGGTTAATGAGGTAAGGGATGCTCTGCGCTTAGAAAACAAAACGTCAACGATAAATCAAGGACTACTTTTGGCTTAGTTTTCATCACTTCTTATTATCGAATTCCAACAGAATGCTCATTTTGGTCGCCCTATCTTAAGACGTGACTAGCACTCTCACGGCGCTTTCAAATGTCTTCAGACCTCTTATTTCCCAAACACCGATTAAGCGGACAAAAATATTTGAACATAAACTGTGCCCACATCGTAAACAAGAGATTGAAAATCTGACAATGTGAAATTTGCTACCTCGTTTCCCCAGACATCCTCAACTGTTTCGTACTTTGAGATTTCTTGGCTCGCCGCTTCTCTCACCTTCTCCAATATTTTCTTCTACTCCAAAAATTTCATGTGTTCATCACCGTGCAAGCAACTGCTGCGAACAGCGTCTCAATACTGCTGTGCTGCACATATCTACATTTACTTTTATAGTTGCAACCTGCTGCCAATATCCAGCTCAACCTTTATCAAAAACTGATTTCATTGAAACATCGGAACGCGTTTCATTATCTTGCCTAAACTTTAGCCAGCACAAGCTTGAAGTACTTCTCCTAGACTTTTACTTAGCTATTTATGCGAAACAAAATCGTTTCGCATAAAATGTTTACAGATGAATCAACTAATGCACTGCTATCGTATATCGCTTTGAAGCGTATTTAACTGCCATGGGTTATGAACTGCACAAACTCGTTAACATTTCAGTATAAATATTGTGCTCACGTGATTCGTTTTGTCCTGCTGAAGTGGAAAATGCATTTAGTGCTTCCGTGTGAAGTGCCTTTGTCGTGATGAGGTTATGTTTAGATTCTTTTCTATTATAAAAGTAAGAACTCCGAACAGGTAGGTGTCTGGACTTTTCCGCCCAGCGTCATGGGTGGCGTAAAAAAATGGAGAAACCACGAACGATAATTACTACAAAGCCGAGAGTGGGACCTTAATTGGACGTAAGAGCCGCTAATAAAAATTCAATCAAAAGTGACAAGCATGCAACCACTGTAATTATGTGTCACAACTATACTTGTCACAGGCAAAACCTCTACTGTCAAGACCGCCAAAACAAAAAAACGGTCTCCAAATTGATCGTAAGCATTTACATACAACAGCCAGATGGGTAAATAAAGAAGGTGGTGTGCGACTTTCGATGTGAGTTTCTGAATATTAATCAAAGAACAGTTTACGTCCCCTTTATTAGCACGAAAGTGGGTTCTTCAAACTTTTTTCTTGCTTTCATCTTGTCGACAAAGATGATCAGAACATAGCGGCAACAAAGATCGAGATGGTATGGACACGGTACGGTGCATAAATGAAAGAAAATGTGTGCTGCCAATGTGGATGGATCTATGGGCTCGCAACATAATTGCAAAATTAACTCTACACTCGTTTAGCTCGACAAACTTACAGGCGACGATTCTTTTAAGAAGAGTAATTCTTTATCTCTCAACTCAGAGAAACAGACTAAAATTTACCTTAGGAGAAGAGGAGAGATCTTCCTCATGAAAAAGAGGTGAGTTGGCCAAAAAGTTTAGATATCCTCGCCTACTGCAATGGTCATCTTTATGTATGATCGTTTGATACTTCTCAAAAACGGCGAAACTTTCATCGACAGTCGTTTCGAACTCGCGTGAAAGCAATTTGACAAGACGAATCTGCAAAAAAAAAAAAAAATCCGTTCTCTGTCGTTCACCTCAAACATTTAACTTCGTTAAATTGAACCATTAGAAAGTCGGCGGACAAGCAAATGCCTAAAGCTTCAACTTCATATCCAACGCGGTAAAACCGTATCGCATAGAATCAATTATGTGGCACACTTAACAGAAACGTTCCTCGGAAGCATAATAACAAGCTCTCTCAGTTTTCGACGTCTGTAAGTGTTCGATCTTTTTAAAATCTCTAAATAACAAATCGATATCTTGCGATTGGACTGAGAATAAGACTAAGATTGAGAAGAAATCAACGTTAACATCGCTTCTTCTTCTTCTCTTGCCTTTTTTCACACTAATTTCCGGAGATTTAAGCTTCCTTACGATGTTCGGATAACTGCTAAATGTATCGCAGGCCAATCGACACGTTCGGAGAGAATATACAGATTAGCGTGTGTCAACAGAAACACGATGAATATTATATCTGGTATTATTATTTGAAACGGTCATGCTTACATAAAGAAAACCAGCGAATTAATTCTTTGACGAACAGTGCTTACTGGTGCGCGGGACATACAACGGCGTCATCGCCGAGAAGTTCACCAGTACGTGCATATTGTGCACATAGTAAGAGCTCTAATTCCGCCGAGCACTTCTATTTGGGTTACAAAGTAATATCATACATATATATCCCAAATAGCCCTTGCGGACAGCTATATGGAATCTTCGTCTTACATTTTGTGTACAACTCTCTTTCTGGTTTCCAAAATATTGCATGTGCTATCGCCTATTTTCCATCGAGTAATACATCACTTGCATTATCAGATTATTGAACTCTGAGACTCCATTTCAGCACGCCTGAGGAAAACCAAATATGAAGGAGCGGGAGAAGGGTTTTATTTGGCGGAGGTGAGGAAGTAAAGAAACAACTGATTCCGTGAAACGATCATTTTAAAATGAGGAATAAATTGAAGAAAACAAAATAAATTGAAATAGAGTTCATAGATGAACTGCGGCTTTCGAAAGGAGATAACAGCTGAAGGGGAGACTGAGCCCCACGATGGCTTGCGCGAACAGTCATCTCAAGGATGCGAAACTGAATTTAAAGATGGGATTGCAATGCGTCAGGAACACAGTGACATTCCATTCCCTGCAGCCAGATCTCAATTATAAAGGAAGTTCAAAGTTAGGGATACCTGTTTTAATTGTCAGTCTTCTTACTGTTTACTGTAGCCATCTGATATAAAAATCAAACTGTAACAGTTACTAAGCAATAGTTAACAAAACTCAACAAATCAAAATATACCTCCAATCGATGCTTGAACTTCTTTTCATCGTAAGGCAGGAGAAACGATTCCAGTGTTCGACGCCTTGACTGCTCTTTCTCAGCCCTCTTTTTCATAAACTGAAATATTTCATAAAGCATTCAAGAATTAGAGGATATAATTATGGACTCTAGAATCCATTCAAGAATTAGAAGATATAATTATGGACTCTAGAATCTATCAAGGCGATATTCGTACCATGGAACTTTTAAACGCATGCTGATGTGTGAACATTCTCGTAGTCATCCGACAAGAGCAACAAATGGTCACTTCCTTGCTCATTTGATACAAAGGCAGATAATTCTGTTGGAAAACTCTCTCCATTTGCTCTTCCTGTTTTCTCTACTAGCTTTTTATTTAGAGCCGCTAAAACTACGAAATTGTCATTAACGACAACTAAAGCCGATAGCAACATTGCGAAATGTGGGGCAAAAACGAATTTAGCATCTGCTCGTCATTCGCCCCCTCCTCATCACTTCCCATAAGACAGGCAATCGTAAGTCAGAGCCTAGAGCTGAGGTTGCAGCACGCTTAATGAAAATGGAGAAAGAGAAAGTAGAAGGAAAAACAAGCACAGACAACAAACTTAGGTTGAAATCAAAAAAGAATCCAGAAATAGTTGGTCCTCCCACCGAGATGAACCTATGCATCCTTACACACGGATGGCCATCCTTATAAGAAACTATGAGAGTGACTTTACTACTGCCGGTCAACATTTAACTGAAAATTATCCTTGTTTCTTCCCTCTTTTATTAAATTTCCCCCATAAGTGTCTTCTCCGGAAAAGCATTCACTCTCCTACTCAAACCGCGCACACGCACACATCCAAACGAGCAACACATGTGAACAACTGTTGCAAAAAGTTATATCCGCTTCTCATTCACTACTGGCTGTTGTATATCCGTCTCTTATTCACTGTCGTCGTTAGGCATAATAAATTCTTTGGACAAATCGAAGAAGATAGAGAACAACGACCAAGCATATTGGATGTGACCGTGCTCTAGTGGGCACACACAAGCAGATCAAGTCAGTAACAAAGACCAAGCGGGCGAACGGTAGTAAAATGGAGAAGTTTAGCAAAGCCTAGACAACGACGCACTGTGCTCACAGCATCCATTTATGCGTTTCCGAACAGATAGCAGATCCCCTCAAACATACTTTTCACATCAAATGTGCACCTACTAAACCTAAGCCACAAATGGTTGCCCAACGAAAATATGCTCAAGTTTCTTCTACCACTCACCTCTTCAACGTCGATCGCTTTTGCTCGCATCCGCTCGAATGCGCGTTTACGTCTCATTATCTTCTTTTTATGCCCAGGCTCTCTCTTTGGTTTGGTATTATTTTCAATTTCGTCGTGTCCACTTGTAGCGTCCTCCTTCACTGCGCCACTGTTTGAACTCCAAACAGAAGGAGCAACACTGCCACCTGTGTTATTCCCTAGTGTCCCCGATTCACTGACCGTATGCTTTATGCGAATCTCGAGATCCTCTTCACCTTCACTTTTCTTTGGCTTGATATCATATAACAGAAAATCGTTCATTCGCCGCAGAACCCGTTTCTGCGTGCGTGATAAATTAAACTTGTGTACATCGAGGCTGAAATTATAATTCGTTACCAACTGCCCGAGGAATGTGAGATGCACTTCTCTTTGCTAATGACAATATATAAAAATGAATAGAGCTGCTAATAATGTGCACTTGTTACTTGCATTGCACGACTTATTCCCGTGTCACGCAAACTCGCGAACTCTACCACTGTACTTGAGCACGAAAATCGAACGGAACTTCTTCCTCAGTGAGACTCTGCCCCGCGACTCCCTCCATACCGAAAGAAGATTACTCACGTATACAAATAACTATGCAGCCAATAATGATGCATTGAAGAAACTGTTATCTTCGCAACCATCGGCTGTTATCACAAATCGACTTCATGTCTTAGACAAATTCTATTTGGATTCTGCAATAAGCCCATACGAATGAAGAATTCCAGAGGAGGAATTTTATATTGTTCTGCTTCTTTTTCAACTACACATAGTCAACCAACCCGACCCCCTACCTCAGTTTCGTGATTCACGTGCGAATAATGCAAATTGGAAGAAAATTTCAGGGACTGTGCTTTACGCCATCTTGTGAATAGCTCACACTAACTCCGAAGTACATGAGATATGATGAGAGGGAGGAGAGGGTTGGAGGGCGGCTGCTTGAGAGGTTGGTCATGCGCGTACCTAATGAACTACAAAGACGGCACATCATAAATGAGCTCAGAGCCCCTCGACTTTGAAACTTGGCTGCGATTCCCATCTTCAATTGCATCGCTTTGGCGACCCCACTTTGTTTTCTAATCAATTTTAATTCTTTTTTTTCGTCTTTCTTCTTTTCATACCATGTTTTCCACGTTCCCTAACTTGTTACTGCCTCATTTCAAGACCGGGCTGCACTATGCGGTTATATTTTCTCAGCTGTGGGCTGGCTGGGAGAAGCACACCCATAGATATTGGCAATAAGCACGAGAAATAAGCCCCACACAATGAATAAATTGCAAGTAACGAATACGTAAACTGAAAACAAGGCGAGTGGAGAAATGAAATGAAAAGAACAAACCGAATTGTGTATTGTGGACAGCATGTCTCGCTGATGATTGGTTTGTAGATATAACGACCGGATCTAAAAAATGGAGATTCGTTATCGATCAAATAGAGGAGCCAAAAATTACCTTCGCATGCCTCTATCTAGTATATCGTTATAGTGCTGTACTGTGAGACGATGAGCCCATATTCCTGAAATATCCATCAGTTCTCATAAAAATATATATAGTATACAAAAAAGTTACAAATCTGTTAATTCCAAATGATGCAGCTTCTTCTCTATTCGTCAGATTTCAAAGCCATCTTTACTGGATTGGTCTATTTGTACAGTGCAATACTTAGTGTAGTGTGCCTTTCACTATAGAAAACAGAACTACTAGAAATTGTTAAGTTTTCGGCCCATTCAAATTGCTCGTTATTAGGTGAACATATCAAAGAAAAATTTAAAAGCAAAATGAAACAAAAATGGAATGATTCGGCCACAGTTCGTAATCTTTGCCAAATCTCTTTTCCTTCTTTCCAAAAGTTCATATAAACAGAGGGAAGAAAAAGTATTGCTTCTTTAACTATTTCTTTAGTATGACCTTAAAATGAGGGGAAATTTACTTCGCCCCTGTCGCACGTGACGCAATGATGATGCAAAATATTGATTTCGTCGCAAACAACATTCTGATAATCGATAGGCGATTTCATTAGAGGATTCTATCACGAGTGATAAAACAAATGAGTGTGATAATTACTGAAAAACTTAAAGATTTTTAGTGGTTTATTATAAAACAGCTCTTTCGACATATTTAAATGCAATATAAAAAACAATGAGCGCGATGATATGTTTGAGACACAAAACTGAAAAAAAAAACTGATATAATTCGCTCATTACTCCGTTTTTTCTCGTCTTTATGATGAGCATTTATTCGACTCACAAATGCGAAAAATGATAAAGCTCAGAGAAAGAAAGCAGAAAAAGATAAAAGTGATTAGACTGTATACTTCTCAAAAAGATAAAAGAAACAGTTGTACTTACATGGGTCTACCTTTTGGAAAATTTTTTGGAAGAATTGCGCACGATTACTGTTTTTTTTTCCTGATTGCCATTGTGCAGCCTGTTTGCTGCACTTTCTTTGTCGTCATCAAAATTGGAGTAAAATTTAAAAAAAGCCTTTTTCAAATAAATCAAATGGAAGCAAAACTTGAATCCTAACATTACAGGCACATGCAGAAAGTGTTTACCGAAAGTCTATTCCAATCATTAAAATTCTCATCACCTTATCGCGACTTCACCTTTTGGCCATTTCCAAGAGAACCGTTGTTGGTCCCTCGAAACGCTTGCTGTAAATCCTCAAAAATGCGTCGCCATTTTTCTGCGCTCAAAATTCATTCACTTCAACCATTTTCGTATCCTAGGTGCTCCATGGAAAGAACTTCACGTTCCCTATCCCCTCCCCCCTTCCCCTCCCTCTCTCTCCACTGAGTCCTACTATATAATCATGCTCACGAGTACTATAAGAATGCGTCATGTGCGCCAATACGTAAACGAGGCGTTGGCAAAGGAAAGAAAGGTGTGGCCGACTATCAGTCCAGATTTGCTTCGTTGTGTTGTTGACCGATTACCGACTCCATCCTCTATCTAACAGTTGGTTAAAATGCTCGCATGAAATATTGTAGCCGGCCACACCTGCAACCACATACTCATCACCGCAATCTGATGCAATATTCATTTCATATAGTAAAAGTTATGAAGAAAAAAAATATATAGCTTTTGTTTGACCGAAGCAAATCTTTGCCATACTTAAATGCATTTGTGATTTCATGATGCTCTGAACCTAATTTATGGATAAAGGATAGGAACTGTACACGGTTGAAATTCACGTAGTAAACTTTGTATGTCAGGAGCAGCAAAAAAACAACTGCTTTTCATAACGGCAGTAATTTTCTTCCAAGTACGCCTTTGATGGTCCAGACTGGGAACGGTTGCTCACTACGGATTGCGAAAAATGAACCTGATTTCATAGGCATTTGTTAATTGTACGTTTTAACTTCAAAAGTCAAGAAGGTACCGATCGGTTATACAAAAAAGCTGCTCACAATTAGATTGGTAAGCAAGAAAGAAGAAAAAAACTAAAGAAGAAGAACTGAAGCCATCAAATTAACACGCCAACGCTTAGCTTTTAAGATTATTTAACTCAACAGTGATTTATGGTGCGATAGGAAAATAGGGAGGGAAAAGGCATCCACAACAATGGCACTGTTGGGATTTGGAGTAGGAGAAAACGCAACTTCAATTCGAGCCGTTCGAGATTAATTTGATGCATTCTCAGTTGAACATCTTATCTAGACGGGTACTGCATAATAATCGATAAACTTTCTCATATTCAAAGCGAAGCTATATCTAATCAAAAATAGGGGTTTTTCAGCTGTCATTTCGATACTGCACGAAACGCCGACGACAGCGAACGCTCCCGCATTATCCCTCCGCATCTCCTACAATCAAATGACAACATGACGCATACCTATGGATGACTTGGTCGATTCCTCTTCTTTGCAGTAACCACATCTTCCACCGCTGCTCGGTCCAAGATACTCCACTATCGACTGCATAACTTAAAATATACGCATTGTTCTTGCAGTTTTAAGCCTATTCCACTATCAAAACGTAGACAAGCGATAACAAAACACGAATGATCTGACGCCCAGAGCTTCGAGGGTCCTATCTCGGTCTTCCTTTCCATCAACTGGCATACAGCCCCAAGAAAAACACTTATCATCACGGGGTTCCAAAATTGGTTTCTTTTACCCTAGTTTTTCCTTCAAAAAAAGGCGTTTTTGTAACGGAAAAAAAGAAGCTAGCCCCTAAAGAGGACGAAAATACCGGCGGGAGAGGGGACTTTAATAGGGGAAATAAGGTAGTTTTAAAAGAAAGACCTACCTAAATCTTTCGCTTTCTACATACTCGGTGTATCTGGTCTGAAAACAACTGCAATTTCAAAAGCATCTATCACGAAGTCAACCAGCCGCAAATTAATGGGACCATTAGCGCTCGTTGAACTTACGTATGGGAAATTATTTTCAGATGAAAGACAAAGGCAACAACGTTTGAAAGATGAGAGGGAAGGGGGACAAGATGAGGACGAAACAGCAATCAAAAAAGAGGGACCTTGCAAGCTACGATTCAATGTGAACGTTAATTACCGATCGTCAACCTTAACGAGATTTTTAAATACGAAAAAATCACGTTCGATTGCGATTGTCCAATCCCCTCCTCCATCCTCACTCTCCCATCAGTATCTGTCAATAATGTTCACACTAGCATAAGTTCAGATCACCTGGCGGCTCTTCTTTTTTTCGCAACCCTGTTAAAGGCTTTGTCAGGCAGTTTCTTTCATTTTTAAATTCTCTATGACTGCAGAAATGTTGGCTGCGTTCGCTTTACAAATGTGTGCATGAAAAACACAGCTGCAGAAAGCACATTTTATGTGGTCGTAACGTTGCGAATCGAGGTTCTACATCTCCGATTGGTAGCGATTTATCATCGAACTTTTTTTTGCAATCAGAAAGTTTTTATTGTGAACTAACAAAGTGACTCAACGACTATCAACAAAATGCGCTAGCTAATTTAAGTGAAACTCAATCCGATATATCTACACAGTCTTGAAAACCGGAAATAACCATATCGAGCCACCGCCGATCACCAAATCGTTACTATATCTTCGTAGCATTTCTGTGTGTCGCCGACTACATTGATCGGTAAAAGACGGAGCCGCACATAATTTGCGGCTATTTGTGCGTAGCTCTGACGGTCGGGTCGTGCCGCAATTTGCCGAACGCTTGCTTCGAGAGTAGCTAGGAGGATGGTTTTGGAAAAATGGTCTTGCTGTACAGTTTGTAAGCAAAACGTATTGCCCATATGAGGCGGAATTGTCTTGTTTCTGAACGTAACTTCTGGCACTTTCGAGAATACCAATCGTTCATACTTTTCTGTTTGGCAATTTGCCATGCATTAGCAAATGCACGGCAAATTACCAACCCGTCCGGCATTCCGAACTTTGTGGACGTCTTACGAGTTAGAGTTCAGTTCAGTCCGGAATTAGACCGAGTGACATACTGCAACGGCGAACGACTTCGGAAATGATACGAGAGCGTGGTATTGTTGTTGTCTTTATTTTGGGCAGCGAAATAAGTAGCCATTGCAGCCTGGGACCAAACAAGCCTATAGCAGGCTACGCAGGTTTAAGTACCATGCTCGTTGTGATAGCTCAAAAGAACACATAGGCGCACTGTTGCTGACGAACGTCGTTTGGGCATATTTATGCTCTGGAGTATGATAATTTGACCGTAACAGGCATGGACGGTTCCCGCATCTCCCTTCCCCCCTCCCCTACACCTCTCTTTCTCAGTTTCAGGCTTTGTGGACGGGTTTCGAAAAACCGATCGTAACTCTTAAAGCGAAGATCGCAGAAGACAAGAACATTTCCAGCCGTTTCATAGGGAGGCACTTCATCTGCGCATATGGGGAAAATTTTCTACGCTGGTGCACCTTCATGTAGAAATACCTTAGGAAATGCTTTTTAATGATTTTTTTTTTCGCTGTCGCAACTGATCTTCTGAGGCTAACTGATCTGGTTTTGCTCGAAAAAAAAATGCAACAAGAGTCCACTGAAGGCGCAACGTTGATCAGTCTAGTCGTTTACAGCATTCAGAGCGAACACCGAAAGTAATAACATTTTCGTTGCTGTATGATAGACATGCACAATGCCAAAGATATTCACTCTTTTTACTTTGCCATTTGGTTTATGTATAGTTTTTATTGCTTGTGTTCTTCATAGTTAACGGCATCAGATCGACGATCTCTTGCCGGGTACTCTGATGTTGCACTCGATACGATTTGTCCTTACCATCATCAAATACCCATAGCCGCCGTGCTATCATGGTAGACGAGTATTAGTATACAATTGCCGGTACCGGAAGCTGACTTGGAGTGCTAAATGCCACCTAAAATGATCAAAAGCTGCTATTGTACTCCGGTAGCTGATTTTGGCGGGCATAATTGATCAGGTGGCTCTTGATAAGTGCATGATGTCACAAGGAATTCGGCAGCATGATTGATTGAGGAAGCCGCGGGATATAAGAAACTTTTTTGAGGGTTTTGCTGCAGTATTTGAGTGCCGGAAAAAGAACCTCTTTTATCGCAAGCTATGGGTTTTGAGTTTATCCTTCCGACTCGTCTCACTTCCAATTTGGGTGGGGCTGTTACCCACGTCTAAGATCAAATTATGCTGCCGAATTCCTTGTGACATTATGCGCTTTTTAAGATAGATTCTTCGTGTTGGCATAGTTTGCTCGAGCGAAATTCGTAGTACGGAGCTGACATTATTGACAGCAACCCTATCACATTGTGCAAGACCGGGAAAAAAAATAACAGTTTTTTACGAGGTTTGTCTATAAAATTTTACTTTCTTCCACCC